>VZRQ01006657.1:13988-67207 GCA_013397975.1 Machaerirhynchus nigripectus
CGGGCGGGGGTGCCGCGCTGCCTGTCCCGGGGCGGCTCCGGGGGCAGCTGCTGGTTACGCAGCCCGTGGCAGCCCGTGCTCCTCCGCCGAACGGCCCCTTCTCCTGCGGCCTCGCCCCCTTGCAGGAGCTCCTTCGGCCTCCTCTGCCGGTGGCGAGTGAGGGACCAGCAGCCCGTGCAGGCGAGGCGCCCCAGCCCGGCTGGGAGCACTGGGGCTTGGCTTCAGGCTGGAGTGGGCGGGCAGTGCAAAGCAAATACCGGAATGTTTTTAAAAGGCGTAGTTTTCGGTTGTCATTTCCCCTTACGTTTTCAAACAGTGTCGTACTTACGGCATGTGTTGTAGTGTACCTAAGCTGGTGTGCTTTTTAAAAATTCTTCTTTCAAGTCGTTAAATCGAGTAATTGTTGAAGGTGGTTAGAGAAGGGTTTTATCCATTCACTGCCTTGGCGAAAACCGAGCGGGTTTGGAAGTGTCCTTTTGCCTGGGTCTGTGATTCGGAGGGAGCTGTTTGTGCTGTGTGTTGTTGGTAACTTCGAGCCGCTGGGAGCAGGAAACTCCCAAAGCCAGGCAGGGTGGAGGAGGAAGAGAAAGAAAACATGGGTGGTTAACCCATGTTTTAAATGCTAAAATGTAAATACCAATGTATAATGTAAATATAAATGTAAAATACCAAAAATCCTTCCTTCCCTCTCCCTTGTTTAGTTAGGCGCAGAGACCTGGCACGTATGGAGCAGTGTGCTTGCTGTTACTCCTCACACGTACAGAAACAGAGGCAGTGCCAGGTCGTTCTCTCGGGCAGGTGTGCTGGTGGATCTGCAGGTGTGGTCCTCAGCCCAGAACCCAGGTCTGGCGTTAGTAGATGCTGCAACTGTGTTTTGTTTAGTAACCTGTCATTCAGGATGTCAAAGCCGCCAGAACTGAGGAGGAAAATGTAGAGAACTCAACCCTTAAGCAATCCCTGGCTGACCCGCCAGCGTGTCACAAGCACTACAGTCAGATCCCAGGCTTCCTTGTGAGGGCTCTGCAGCCGTGTCTGGTCAAGAATTTCCTGGGTAACAGTGTTTCCACATAAATGTTTGACCTACTTCTCCTTAGCCATTGCATTGAAGTGTATTCAGAATTTGCCTTTTCCTACGTATTGAATTTACTATGGGATGGACCAGTAAATAAATGTCAGGTAACGCAGTGCTGACAGAGGACGGTCTGTGGATGTTGGCACACGTCCACAGGTCCATAAACACTGGTGACAGTCCTCAATTAGGCTTTTCCCCCCACCATTTTGTTTGCAAATAGAGTATGTGTTTGGTTGTTTAAATATTAATGGTTTATTTGAAGATACTGATGTCTTAATTGCATTCATCAAAGACATTTTCTCAGCAATTGCACTAACTTCTTTTTTTAAGTAAGTGTTGCCTGAATAAGTTGATGTAAATCACGTATCTGTATGCCAAATCAGATTGCCCATGTTTGGTTTTTATGGGCAATATTCAGTGACTACCCGTGACTTGATTTCAAATGAAAATTCTTGTTTTCTAGTTCTGTGCAGCATCCACACTGCTGGCATCAAGAACAGGAATGTAGTAGCTGGAACAATTCAGATTCTTTGGTGTTTAAGGACTATCAGTGTGGCCATTCAGGCCACTGGCTAGACAGGTAAGGAATAAATGTGAATTTTCTTTACATCTCCACTTTGCTACACTCTTCTTTAGGACTCCCAAGAAAAGCTTGGATGTGCTTAGGTTGAGTGTTCTCTTATAATAGAGTAGCACAGAGTTAGGAGATGATACCTGCATCATGCCTAAAGAAGACCACCCAGTTTGTCTAATTGAAATACATGCCATAGTATTAGCAAGTATTCCAAATGAAAGGAAGAAATGCTATTTACTGAAGCAGTAGTTTAAACCCTTTATTGCTGAAGTCTTCTGTATTAGTATAAAATTCCCAGTGTAGCCATATGCTGTTATTTTCATACTTTGCTTATGCATCTTTATGTGTAAGTGTGGGCAGACCATCTTTGTTTCCTTCACAGTGCACTTGGTATATTCAGCTCTACTGCACTTTTTAGTGAGCACCTTTTCTTTTTTTTCCCTATGCTCCATTACTGAGGACAATTTGAGATGAGATAGATTTTTATACATAGGTAATTCTAGGAATATTTTGCTTGGCTTTTGGATATTCTAGACTGAAGACCTAAGGTAGAGGAAGTGGTTGAGACTGGTATCTTACAGTCTGATAACAAGAGTGAAAAGTGGTGAGTGCTGAGATATGTGCAGAAAACTGAACAGAATCTAAGAGGAAATATTTTACTGAGGGGACCTGAAATTTTTTTTAATGTAATTCATACATTTCTGAGTATTACACTGTATGAAGGTGATTTTAATTTTTGATGGCATGTTTAATATTGTTTCATTAATAAATTAATCTTTTGAAGTCCTTAGGAAAGGCCTTGTGTTCAGGAGTGTTTTCTATGTCTTTGACGTGGTCATAAAAAATACTAACAGTATGACATGAGTGTGAGACTTAAGTGGATGTGGCAGCAGTGTTTTGTGTTTCTCTTTTGCTGAGTGGATATGTTCCTTTTCAGTGTGGAATCTTTGTTCTGTGTTAAAATTATGTTGTCAGCATGGATGGTAATTTTATCTGTTGATGTGAAACCATTTAGGGAAAGTAAGACTGTCAGCTAAATCTGCTTCTGTATTACTTACATGGCTTGTTAAATGTTGAGGCATTAAAATTGACAGAAGAGGGCAGGCTGAAGGTGACTTTGAAGTGAAACAGAGAAGGACCATGCTCATGGTTTTACAGTTGTGGAGTGGTTTTGTCCAGTGTTGATGTTTCTGTTCATTAAATGTGTTACAAGCAGCAAACATTCATATTGAATTCCCATTATTTTCTCTAAGCTCTACACCACCAGAACATTCTAGGCCTCTTTCCAGTTGCTCCAACTGGGAAGGTAGAATTGAAGAAGGCAGAACAATGAGGACATCAAATAAAGAAATGGCAAAGTAAGTATTGAACTATTACTGCTTATTGTTGCGTTGGTTTTAGCAATAACCATCTGATGATCTCTGACTACTTTACATGCATTAATGAAGATTTGAAACACAGGCTGTTTCATACCAAGCCTGAAGGAAGCCTTAAGGAGGGAGTAGCACTGAGTGGTTTTATCTCAAAAGCTACTTGTGTGATTATTTGAGATTCAGATTTGATTAGCACAGCTTTCACTTCTGTGAACTAGGGAGGTAAGAGTTGTGCTCACTGTCTATCAGTAAGAATACAGGCAGTTTTAGAATATGTTTATGTAACTTCTTGTAAAGCTGTTAAGGTTCTTTTCAACTTAATGCTTACTTTTATTTTCAAGTTCTGTTGCAAGTGAATGGGAAACTGATGAAGTGGTCCTGAGGAGAAGACAAAAACAGATCAATTTTGGAAAGAATACCCTTGCATATGACAGATACATTAAAGAAGTTCCAAAGTAAGTTGCACTGTGTGGCAGATTTCCACATGAACTCTTATTTGTTCCTGGTGTGTGTGTGTGTGTGTAGAACAGCACACAGGCTTAGTTCTCTTCAAATTCTTCCTCTGGTTTTTATTGCTGAGTGTGACATTATATGTTGTGTAGTATCTCTGGGTAATTTGAGTCAGCTGTCCCACCAGTTTTCCCTCTCAGCTTAGGGTTCACCCTAAACTCAGTGTCTGTGGGGTGGGGCAGGGCTGCATGGGGAAAGGAGAAGGCCTTGAAGCTGTGCGAGCACAGACGGTAACTCCATCCCAGCCAGACTCAGTACAATACTAAAAAAACCAAGCTGCACTTGACTCAGGAGAAGTAAAGTTGAAGGAGCTGGAGGTTGGGACACTACTGAAGGGGTATGAGTTATGCTTCTGTTTCGTATTTGTTCCTGGGCAGTAGGATCTGCTTTTGGCAGCTGTCAGCGTGCTGGACTGGATGAGCTTCCAGTTTGACTCAGTACATTATAGTTGGTTGTTGCTTTTGTGATCTATTTTTGGTAATGTCTTATACACATTTCAATTAAATGTTTAAAAATACGAACACTTTATTTATCAGACCACTGATGCCTGTGTGATCTGATGAACTAAGGAATCTTTTTAAGGCAAAAAAACCTCCATGTTCTGAAATAATAAGTGTTACTGTGTGTTTACAGGGACCAGCGAATTCCAGGAGTTCACCCTAGAACTCCCAACAAGTTTAAGAAGTACAGCCGTAGGTCCTGGGACCAGCAGATCAGACTGTGGAAGATAGCACTGCATGCCTGGGATCCTCCTGCTGAAGAAACCTGGGATCTGCAGCCAGTGTGTGTATATGGGTGAATTAAGTCTGGGCTTAAGGAATTTAAGGAGGGCTCTGTAGTTCCTTTAGAGCATCCCTGTCTGGGAGAAAAAAGATCAGACTCAGAAATGGGAGTCTCCTTGAATGCTTTGTTTTCCATTCGAATTCTGTTAGTTTTCAAGAGACTTGATTATTCAGTCGAAGATCATCTGCAGTCAGGCATTTATGGGGAGAAAGGCATTTGGTCTGCCTGCAGTAGTGCATTCCTCCCCCTTGTCTTTACACTGGTGGGCACAAGGTAACATTACTCTTCTAGAAAGTGAGAGGCGTAAGCGGAAATTTGGTGATTACTGTTCCTTGACTTTGATAACCTTTCCTTCTTTCCTTTTCCTGATGTCATGGAACCATATGTCTCCTACAGTAACAGTATGTTAGAGGATTTGAGACATTTAAGGTGAGAGAGATTTCTGTGCTCTCTTCAGGAGAGTGTCAACTGCGTTCAAGATGGAAATATTTTTATCTTTTCACAACTTTGAATTTCTGTAACAAGGCTAGCTCTGCTAATTGATGCCACCTCATACTCTACAAGATTTGGACTAGTAAATTGGGAGGAAAAGACTGAATGGAATTCTCATAGCTTTGTAACTGCACTGTTTAAATAGTTTTACCTGTGTTGTAATGAACGTGTGGTAAAAGTTGCAGTTTTTACACCATTTGGGTGTCATATGAGATGAACTGTTAATTATTGCTGCAGTTTAACTGTTTTCTAGTTGGAGCAGTAAGCCAGGTGGGTAGTTTTTTAAAGCTTTTTTTTTTTTCCCCTCCTGTTTTTAGTAGTACAGAACCTTCAGGTAGTTCCCAGGAATGGTTCTGCAAAGATGAGGATGTTTCTGGTTCCTTTGTATTTGACGAAAAGCAGAAGAGAAATGAGTGTGAAGATGAATGCAGACAGACTGACTACATACCTGAGAGGTATGAGAGAAAACTTCTGTGTTTCACTTAGGGAAATAATTCAGTACATGTCAGTGCTGTCAGGCTTTTGTAGGAAATGTTTAGTGTGGAAGAGCAGTTAATGTTCAGCTTTGGAGTTTGGTACTTTTGCTGTTGAATGTAATCCATCAATGGTACAAAGCATTCAATGTGGAAAAATTACCAGCATTGCAGAATTACTCAATTTAACAGAAGGAAAGGTAGTATTTTTTCAGCTTCTCAGTTTCAGAGTACTGAGGTTTTTTTAATGGTTGCTGGAATCTTCTGAAAGTAGGGGAGCTTTTTCAGAAGCAGGAGTCCCCTTCCTGAATAGTATCGTGCCTGTCTGCAGAACAGCAGGGAGAAGTACCTGTGACTGTGAAGTACCTTCCCTATTTACTGAAATTTTGTCCTGGGGGATGTGTGTGGAGCTCAAAATGGTTCTGCTTCCAAAATGTGAGCCATTTGCTCTGTGTTCCTCTGTCTGACTGAAGAATCACACCTCAAAAGAAAACTTCCGCTGTAGCATATACCATTATTTAGCAGAACTCTGATGAACATTTAGACACAGGTAAAAAATGTTATGTGTGTAAAATCTGTATGTGTGTAAAAAATGTATGTGTGTAAAATGTGTGTTTTATTTTTGTAGTTCCTGTTCTCCTGATTCTTCTCCAGTATGGAAACGCAGAAAAAGAAACAATTCTGACTCCTCTGTGGTGTCAGACAGCAAAAACCATTATCTGCAGATGTACAACACACTGGAAAGGTATGAAATGAATCTCCATGTGGAAATTCACTGATACTATGAACTGACTTTTGGAATATGACTGGTATTTTTCCCTCCATTTGTTAATAGCTTTAACTTCATCTAAACAGGTGTGCAATTTAATGAGGAAGGGAAATCATGTCAGAATAATTGTGCTGTATGATAGCAAATATTTACAGTGGTCCATTGCAAGTGTCAGAGGGCACAGCACAGGGGTTTTTTTGTGTGTAGATTTAGGCAACACTAAGGGTTTTGGCAATTTAGTAGACATTTCACACTAACCTTAGTAAAAATGTTTATACAGATGTGGTTTTTTTCTGTCCACTTAGCCCCCTTAAGAGGAGCTGTGTTACCCAAGTGCATGAATTCAGACCTTTTTGTTTTCTTTCCAGCCTTACTGACTCTGGACATCAGGAAGCTTTTTCAAAGTGCTCAGAGTGGGAAGCCTTTGGTGAAAAAGATGAAGTAATGACAGTACAACAAAGTATAGGAATAACAAGGTAAATATGCCAGTGATTATGATGTTATTTCTGTTTATTATGCTGTAAAGGTGTCCTTTTCTTTTGTTTTTAATCTTTTGTTTCACTGGTTGCTACTACTTTTTTCTTTGTCTTCCTACATTTCCTCCATCACATGGTATGTTTGGTTGAGCTTACTCAGCTTTGAGCTTACTCAGCTTTTTCCACTCTGACTCTCCCATCTGTTGCTTTCTGCTGCCTCTGCCATCCCAGGTAATGCTGGAAAATGGTGAGCCCCTTTCACACTCTGTCTTGTGGAAAGAATTGGAAGTTTGCCTCTCATTTCCTCAGCCTAAGAGCTGGAAGCTTCCTCTCTGTCTCCCTAGAGACTAAGTTGTTTTGTAGTGACAACAATGATAGTTGTTTGTTTTTACGCAGTGACCCAGTTCCAGCCAGTTGTTCTTCAGGATGGCACAGTCCAAAACAGGGGAAATCCAGCTTCTTTCTGCCTGACAGCAAGACTTGCAGAGATGCAGACTGCAGGCTGGAGAGGTATCAAATGCAGCTCATCAGTTGGGGTTTGAGGGGTATTTTTGCATATTAATTTAGAAGCTTAGTTGCTTTCTTGCTGGAATTCAATTCAAGCTTTTATTATAAACATTGACTTGTAGTTTTTTAAAAAATTTTTTACTATTCTTCCTAGGGATGTTTTGGTCAGTATTTATACATTGTGTGGTAAAATTCTGTCCTTACGTTCTTTATGTTCTCATATTATAGTCTGTGTTAATGGATTGTAGCTATATTTCATATTTAAAAGTTACCATAGTAAAGGCACTTAGTCTTTGGGTTTGTTTTTTTTATTTGTAGGCTTAAACTTTGTAGCAGTTTATTGGAAGGACATCAGTCAGAATACCCTGACAGAGGATGGGGAAGTGCAAATGCTGAAGATACAGTACTGAGGAAAAATATCTAAATACCAAAGTGAGTTTGTGCTGAGTACTTACGTGACCTGTTCTGTTTCAGTAGCTCATCCACAGTATCATTCTACAGAATCCAACTGTTCAGTTCAGGCAGATCAGTTTCTCTTTCATTCCTTTATTTTATTAGTGTTTTATCCCATCCTCTTGCACTTAATACAGCACCTTAATTAAAAGATCTAATGCTTCAGACTTAGGAAATTGAAATTGTTACCTGTCCACTCGAAGATGGGTTTTTATCACTCAAACGAAAAGTGCCAGTTTTTTCAGTTATCTCAGTAGAACCTTTTCTGCCTCTTAATATTTTTGTGTTGAAGTCGCAACTTGGCATTTGCAACAGTAGATTTTAGTGAAATTTTTCTCTTGGACTGTAGATTCCTGTGGTGTATTAATAGGATGGGTGGTAATCTGGGTCAAACAGGTTTTATTAGCAAGTAGTCTTTTGTGTAATTAGATTGTCTCTGGTCTACATTTGATGCAGGCTGTGAAACATGGACTAGGATATAAATGTCTGTTAAACAGTGATCTTCGACTATTTTTGCATAATAAAACTTACTAAGAATATGGCCATAATCAGTTTTACACTTAGATTTTGAATTATAGCAATATGAGGAAAAGGCAGCTAGAGCTTTTAAAAAATTATGTTGATGACATTTTTCTTTTGACTTTATTGATTTTTAATTTAAGTTCTTTGAGCATGAATAAGATTGAACATGCATTCACTTTTCTAAATTGCTAATTCAATATTTGAAAATATCTAGTCTTTCTTTGTATATAGAACTATTGAAGAAGGAATTTCTCCTGTGACAAAAAGACTTGAAGAATAGGAATATAGCCTGAGACCAGCATATCAAGTCTTGGAAAACTGGTGCTGTCATGTAGGATCTGCACTGAAAGAGGAAGAGATTTACAGTGAGCATACGTGCAATCAACATAAGGTGAAATTATTCAGGTAGAAGAAGCATCTTTACGTCACAGTTAAGAGCCTTTCTGGTTTCCACATAGTTAATATTTAACTTTTTTCAGTCGTCTTTCTTGTAAATAAGGCTGTATTAAGGAGTGTATATATTCAGTAGGTTTTTAATCACTTGTTCTGATTGAAAAAAATATTTATGTTAGATGTAAAATGTATGAAGTGAATTAAATACCTTCTCTGTGGAGCAACACATTGGTTTTCTGGGATGGAAAGACCAGTATTTACAGCGACATTGCCTTTAACCTTGGCTTTTAGGTGTGATGAGGTGTAATGCTCAAGTGTCAGGAACTTAATCTGTGGAAGTTTAATCTTGTTTAAAAACCAGATAGAGGATTACATGGTAGAATTCCACACTACCTTCCCTTTTGCTAAAAGAAAATTTCTGTCATAAACAGAAATAAATATGAATGTATCTGGTTGTTTTCTAAGGAAAAACCTTAGTCAATAGGATATTTTTAAGATACAGCAGAAATTCATTAATTAGAATTGAGATAAAAGTCTATTTTATGAATTAATAATGACATTTAGATGAAAATTTTGTGAGGGGTTGAGAAAAATAGGCTCAGCTGCTTCCTTTTCTCCTTGATAAATACTTCAGGAATGTAGGGTATCTAGTACTGTATTTTTTCAGTAATTTATGTGCTCAAAATGTTCATACTAGCTGTAACACTTTCTTTAGTATGGACAATATGGGTTTCTCCTTTATACTGTGCTGTAAGTTCACCGTAGGCAGTGCTCTTCCATTTACTGCTCCTGTAACACTACAGCTTAAAAGAGGAAATGTTTTGCTGTTAATGCCTGGATATAGCACATTTATAAAATGTTGTTACCTGCTTTTTTGTTTAGGTTTCTCCAGATCTTTATAAGGATAGATTGTTTTCTGCAAGCTGTGCCTCAAGTGTAAAACTTCAGATTTCATGAAGCCTGTGCTGCAATGACAGTGGATGTTCCATACAGCTTTTGTGAGGACACTTCTGCTATGCCAGCATTGGCAGGTGACATGTGCATTATATTGCAAAGCTGCTTTCCTCTGGATCCTGGTGTTCCCTCTGGAGATCTTGTTCCTCAGAGTGTGCTGATGTTTCACCAGGGAATTGGTCCAGTGTGGAGTTAAACTGAAGAGTGCCACTCCTCAAACCAGGGAACCCCCTCTGCTCCACTGGACCACAATTGTACATCCAGCCCGAAGAACTGCTTCAAAGGAATGTAGATAATTTCAGCTTTCCTCCAGTCATTAAAGACAAGCTGTTAATAACTTTTGGATTGGGTGATCACCCATTTGGCCTACTTACTGTTCTCTGAGATGAATTAAGCTGGCATTTGCCTAAGCCAGGTGAGAGAAGAGAAAGGAAAGGTAGATGGTTTATCAAAATCAGATCATTTTCTTGAAGGGGCTGACTGACTTTTAGAACAGCAGCACAGCTTAAATACCTGGATTTTGTTTTTACGTGTGTTGCAGCCTGACCCAAAGAGCCAATCTACTGTTAAAGAGTAGGAGAGGATGTATTCAGTGCCTGTTGTTCCTACAACTATTGGGGATGAATAGCAGTATTTGCAGCTGTGGAGCTGCTCTTGTCCAGGCTAAGGAATTGTGATGATGTTGGCATAAGCTCTCCTTTGTTTTACTCTGCCAGCACTGTGTGCAGAAGTTTGAAGAGAGAGCTGTGGCTACAGTGGTTTATACTAAATTCATGTGCCAGTTACAAGAATTTTACAGTCCTTGTGTAGCATGTACTGGGATACCAGTGTCTGCTGGAGCTGGGAGTTGTTTCTCTACCGGAGTTTGGTTTTGCTTTTCACCACAGCCTTGCTGTGGGGCTGGAAGTACCCAGGGCCAAGAGCCCATTGTGCTGCTGATTTGGAAATAAGCTGCTTCCCCAGGAACTACTCTCACTCCCAAAATGTTACTTCCAGGCATGCTCAGGCACTTTTCCCAACACAAGGGTGTATCAGTCACACACCACAGAGCACGGAGTGTGTGTTTACAAGGGACACATCTGTACAGCACTTTTCTAAGAAGTAATATTTAGAACCTTATTGTTCCAGTGTGCATGTTTCCATGTGATTTATGATGATTGTAAATAAAGGAATGGGTTACATTTTTGGCAATTTGCCTTTAAGCAGAAGAATTAAAAACTTTAACTTTAAAAATCCTTGTTAGTCTGCTTTTGTGGTTGTATTATCAGTTTGATTATAAAAGGAGTATGTGGGCCCAGTAGTCCTTTTTTGTTTGTTCTAGGGTGTTTTGTTTGTTTTGGGTGGTGATTTTGCTTTCTTAGCCCTTGCTAAAAGAGGAAAGGATGGGTCTTCAGAGATTAAAATTAGACTCTTGAAGGCATTCAATTCTGGTTGTGTCCAGCCCCTGAGTCCCAGTACCCATTCTGCCATGGAAAGGTGTCCTGCTGGAGAAGATGGAACTGCTAGGTGAGAGTAATAGGCTGTCAAGAAATATTTAAACTCATTTTAAGTATTTAATAAGTATTAAGAGCCTTTAAGTTTTGCCTGTGATGGACAGGGCCTGCAGTGGATTTATGGACGCATCTATAGGATTTGTAATTCAGCAGTCCTTAAAAGATCTTTGTATTTCTTGGTTGAAGATATTAGCATAGACACAGCATAACCAATCTGCGTGTGGCAGTTAAATTTTGGGCAGATTTATTCCCTAATCCAGATTTCTGTATGCTTGGACAAGCTATAGTAGCACAAGGGAAGGAACAAAGCAGCAGATGAGGTTTGAGGTCTGCTGAAGTCATTTCATGCACTGCTGCCACTGGATGTAGAATCATCCTGTGTTCTAATTAGTAACCTCATTAGTATAAAGAGAGCAGTCAAAACTGGAATGCAGCCTGTCCATGCACTTGTTTACCAACCCAGGGCTGTCTGACATGCTTACAACTCAGGTAAGCAAGCATAAATCTGGCACTCCACCCCCTTAAAATTAAAGTTTTTCCTTTAATTTTACCTAACTTAATTAAATCTCCTCTGCATAAATCTGTGCTCAGCTTGTAATTAAGCCAAAATATACCCTGAACTTCAGCAGACATGTTTCAGTTTCTCCCTAGAAGTGACGAGTATCTTCTGTTGGCATGCTCCCACTGGGAGAATCTCCTTACATGATACATTATTATCTGATGTTACATTATTATCTGTGCTTGTGGAAACCATCCTTGACTGGCAGTTCTGAAATGCCATGGGTTGTGTGTACTTTGTTTCCCTTGTAAAACTCCTTTGAGGTCACAGCTGAGGATATCTCCTCCCCTAAAATTCCCACAGTGGTGTGAAACTGCTTTTCTGAAGGATTTTTGTTGTTGACAAGGACAGAAAGATCCAGTGCAGCTGTAATCGCTGAGCTGTGTCCCAGCAGATAGTTCTGCTGGATAAACTGAATTTAATTTGTACATAGTGTTATGCTAGAAGTACTGTGTGGCTTCCAGGCTGTAGCTGTCCTCTTGTCTGGCTTGCTTGGATGTGTTCAGGTAAACACGCTGTTCTAGCTTGTGTCGGAGCCAGGCTGAATGGAGGGGAGTTCGTGCATGTTTTGAACCTCTGCTGTACTTCAAGCATGAGTTTGGTTCAGGAACACAGTTATGTTTTCCATAGTAGTGTGTGGAAAAGGAGAGGTGCCAGCAGAGCAGACTTTTCTGCAGGAACGTGGATATTCGTGCAGATGCCACACAGAAGATGCGTGAGTTTGTACAAAATTTACTACAGTAAGGCCAGGCAACAGGAAAGCAATTTTCAAGGTAAATCCCTTCATGCATAGCAAGGCTGAAGTGTATCTTCATCTAAAAAAAATCAAAACCAAACAGCAGCTGTTACTGTGTGTTCAGAAAGTCCCTCCAAAACTGTTGCTATGCTTCAGTAGTTGCTTTTGTGTTTTAAGATTATTTTAAAAAACCCACCAAACAACTTTTTATTTGCTACTTCTGCCATCTGTTTTACCCAATGTGGTACCTGGGGACATGGTTTAGTGATGGCTTAGCAGTGCCTGGTTAATAATGGTTGTACTTGATGATCTAAGAGTACTCTCCCAACCTTAATGAATCCATGATTGTAAGGCTTTTTCAACCTTGCTGATCCTGTGATTGTAAGGCCAGAAGAAAACCATCTCTCTGAAGTGTCCCACCAGTCTTCAGCCTCCAAGGGCTGCAAATGTTTAATTTTTTAAAGCGGTTTGTGTTCTGTTGGAGTTCTTCAGGTTGTTTCTGAATTACTGTTCCAAAATATGGGTGTATGCCCAATAGCAGGACGGATGGGATGTCGTTGTCCATGCATGTGCAATTAAAAACCCCAGAAAGCTCCACGAACCAAGCCATAGCAACCTCGTGGCATTACCCAATCTTCTTCACTATTAATAAGAAATTTAATACCATGTCATGCTGAAATTTATGTGGTAACCGTCTGGTGTGGGGTTTGAACTGGCCCTTGAAATACTCTGTGCGTTTCATCGACTGTAGAGCCGTGCCGGTGACCATCATCCTTCATATTTAAATCGCGGGAATTTGTATTTTTCCTTTTGTTTGCGCTGGGGTTTTTTCCTGTTTTTCCACGTGGGTCCCGCCGCCACCGCGCGCCAAAACCGCGCGCGGCCGCTCTCGATTCTCCCGCCACCACGCCCCGGGGGCGGGGCCGGGCGGAGCGGGCTGAGCCATTACCCTGGCCGGGGGGTGGTGCGTGTGCGAGCGTGAATGGGCGCGGGGCGGCAGCTGCGCTTTTCCGCTCGCGGACCCCCCCCCTCCGCACCTGTCCCGTGGAGGCGTCCCGGGGGCAGGCGGAGCAGGCGGTGTCACTCAGCGCCGGCGGGAGAGGCGAAGGGGCTGAGCGGGAAGGCGGCAACGCTCCCTCATCGCCGCTCCGGCTCTGCCTCACCGCCCGCCTCAGCTCCCCTCGCCCGCCGCTCCCTCACCGCCTGGCTCTCCTTCACCGCCTGGCTCTGCCTCCAGCCCTCGCTTCCGAGCATACCTCGCACCATGTCCTTCCGCCAGCGGAGCCCGCACGGCAGCACGAAGAGCAGGTAGGGGCTCCGGGCTGAGGCGGGGATGGCAGCACCGGGCCTCGTTCCCCCCGCGCTGTCCGGCCCTTGCTCCCCGCCGTCCCGCGGGCGGAGTTCTCTGAGGGGTGGGGGGGGGAAAGGCGCAGAGCCCCCTCAGAGGGCCCTCAGCGAGTGGCGTTGCCTCGCTGCGTTGGTGGGAGCGAAATCGGTAAATAACCGCGGTCTCTGAGGGAGGTTAAAGCGCTAAAGCCCACCTGGGTGCTCACCTCGTGTGTCGCTGTGTTTGTCCCCAGCCCGCAGCACCCCCCGCGCTGGGCCCAAGCGCGGAAACGCGGCGCCGATGGGAAGCGGCGGAGGCAGAACGAGCCCGAATCCTCCGTGTTTGAGGAGAACAAGGCCAGGCGTGAGGACAGCCGGCTGGACAGGTGAGGAGGAGTTGGACAGGTCGCCAGCAGCTGCTGGACAGTTCACCAAGAGCTCCTGAGCTGACCGTTCTGCTCAGTTTCCCAAACCCTGCCTGTTTATCAATCACTCATCAGCCACAAATAGCTCGTTTTAAAGGAGGGAAAGGGATCGAGTGCAATGCCCTTATCTTGGAGTCAATTCTTAAGAGTCAGCATTTTTCGTTCTTACCTCTTGAAATATATTCTTGATAACTTCTGTTCTATTTCATGCTGGTTTACTGTCATTTATCAAAAAGTAATAATGTACAGGCCAATTATGTTTGTAAATACAGGCTGTACTGTAAAATTAAAAGAAATTACAAAAACTCAGGTCCTAGAAATCATCTATTTTGTGTTTCTGAAGGGAGTACAGACCACCTTGAGAAGTTGTGTTGTATTTCAGTACATTTGTGGGGGGATCCGGTTTTGAGGTCACCCCATAATGTTCACACTGCTGTTCGCTGCCTTCCGTGTTTCCCAGCACAGCTAAACTTAAGTGTCTTATTTTAGATCCCATTTACAGTCTGCACTACTCATGCCACAGTCCCTTTAGTCACTTTGATCTGTGGATGGGAGTTGTGGCCACAGCCCAGTTGATTGAATCAAGGTTTCTAATCTAAAACGGGGTGGGTTGTGCCTCGTAACTACCCACTTTTCCTTGCTGACAATAAGCAGGGAACACGTTGGTCAGTGGCTCAAGTTACACTATCCAGAGTAGCTTAAACTAATTTCAAGAAGCATGGTGGAATAGCAGTACAACGATGAAACCTTACAGATAGTTTCATCAGTTTCAACGTAAACAAGCAACACTTCTGTGTGTCTTCCAGTATTGAATTGTGCAGGCATATTTCCTGGTTTCAGTTTGGATTGAGCTCTGACAGAAATTGTTCTCTTCCTGTGCCGAAACTACTTTTCGCTTATGCCAATCCAACCGTGTCAAATTAAAATTCTCAAAAGTAAAGAAGATCAGTTTGGAGGCTGGGTCATCTCTATAATCACAGCAGAGGTGCAGAAGCAAACAGGTATAAAAAGGTACATCACAGGGTTGAGGAAAAAGCTCAGGAGTTGGGAAGGAACAGCTGGGATTCTGCTGTTTGTTCTCTGCCACGGGAGAGCAGTAATTAAACATGGCGTGTGTTCTCTGCAAAACTAGAAATCATTAAAGCAAAAGTTTAAAATCCTTGGAGCTTTAACAGACCTTTGCAGAGGGACCTGTACTGTTTGGTATGGATTTTTAATTTTGCCAAGTTGGTAACTGGGTTTCATCTAAATGGAACTTCTGGTTTGAATTTATTAAACCGTTCAAAGTTGTGCAAACCAATTTGGGAGCAGGGAGGGAACTGGAGTAGGTTTTAGTGCGGATGGATCTAGTTCCCTGACTCCATGGGACACAGAATCCTGGAAAGTCTCCAGAGCATTTCCAGATCTACTGAAAAAGCTGTGCTCTGTAGGATACAGTTTTGAGTGTTACTTAGTGAAAATTGGTCATCAGGAGGACAGACAGGGCAAACATTGAATAATCTGAATGCAGGCAGCTATAGATGGCTGGGAAGGGATATGAGCTTATTCCCCTGCAAGAGTCTGAACCTGCTTGTGATGCTAATGGGCTGCAGTAAAGTTGTTAAACCAGTTTGCAAAGCCATAGTAAGTCTCAGTTTCCTAGCTAAATAGGACATTTTTGTGCTTTTGCCTTCTCTCCTAGGCATACATTTACATGGAGAAACTCCTGGTGCTATCATGTAACTTTAATTAATTAGCTTTACAACTTAATTCTGTGATCTAACTTCTGTCTCTTATATAGCTAATGAGTCTGCAGTCATGAAAGAATAAATAATTGCTAAGTCATTTAGTGGAGTGAAAACAAGTGAGTAAATCAGTAAAGTTGGTATTTCACATACCATTTTCTGACGGACACGAGCTGGAAGTTACTGAAAACATAGGCTGGGTTAACAAGCTATGCTATGTTTCTATAGATACCTACATAAATTTTAAGAAAACCCAAAAACCACACAACCTCAAGGTGGAACTCCCAACTGATGCTTAATTTTACAATGATGAAATTTTAATAGAAAACCACAAGATTTTCACAGCCATTTTGTGTACTGTAAATAATTATGTTTAAGGGGTCAAGCTGTCACAAGGGCGGGGTAAATACAATAACCCAAGCTTTTAACAGAGCCTTAATTTTTTTTTCTTTCTAGTTTTACAACACCAGAAGGCCCTGGACCCCTTTCCCGGTGTTCAGACTGGGGAACTGCAGTGGAAGAAGATGAAATGAGGACCAACGTCAACAAAGAAATGGCAAGGTACCCCTGGGTGTTTAAGATGAAGTGGGGAAAGGAAGGCAAATGGAAGTTGTCTTGTAGAACCTGCTTCGACTTGTATTTTTAACTTCACCATTGTAGTAACATCAGGCCAACCTTAGCCTCTTGTCTGCTGCTTTTTTGGGTTAAGTCCTGCAGGAATGTCATAGGAAACTCTCTGGAGATTGGATGTGTATTCCAAAATATCTCCCTTTTGGAAGAAGCTTTTCCTGAATCTCTTAGATTGAAATACTTAAAGTACCCTCTCACTAATGACTGTTTTTTTGTATCATTGCTATAAGGAGTTGTTTTAGGGAAAATAGTTAGGAAAAGAAAGTCTTTGTATTTTTATTTTTTCTTTATGGAAAACTGAAATATTTATTTCATAGTGGAAAGGCCTCTACAGTGTCTCAGGTGCTGCTGCTTTGCTGAGAAGTTAATTCAACTGTGAGCTATGAGAGTGCTTAATGTTGTCTTTGTGTACGTGTGTTCTTAATACTGATTTGAATTCTTACAGATACAGAAGAAAACTCCTGATAAATGAGTTTTCAAGAGAAAGGAAGTCCTCCTCAGGAAGGTAGGTTAAATTTCTAGCTTAGATGAGGAAAAATCTTGAAAATAGGTCTGAATTTTCATTGTACGATGTTGCTTGTTAAACCACACACTTTAAAATAGTTCATCTTAAATCTGTTCCAACACCATAGTTTAGTAACACCCTGAGCATTTGTTTGAAAAGTTTTAACATGTTTATTTATAGTCTTTTACAAGTGGGCTGGTTTGAGTGTCACTGGTTTCCTAGTAGTCCCAAACCTACAATGTTTTTTTTCTTCAGTTCTGATTCAAAGGAGTCCACGGTGACAGTAGAACTTGAGACAGATGAGGTGGTTTTGATGAGAAGACAAAAACAGATAAACTACGGAAAAAACATGATTGCATATGATAGATACATTAAAGAAGTTCCTAGGTAAGCTGCTTGACTTTCTGGAAAACTAAATGTCCACCTGCAAGTCGTACCTGTTCTTTGTAAGCACATGGATGTACTACACTTGGTATCCAATACACATTCAGATAGAAGGCACCTACAAATTAAACTCTCTTAAGATATTTTTGAACTGTTAGGTCACACTAACAATCAACTGAGATGTGGTATGGTTTTTTTTTTAATGAGTCAGTATATAAGAAATACCTCATGCTGCAGAAATGAAAATGAAAGTTCTTTTGGTTGTCAACAAGAGGAAATGAAACTGCTTTTTGCCATCAGTTGTCTCCTGAGTTAGCTACGAGACAAAATGGGCTACAGTTGCTATTGAGTTTAGAATGAGGTTTTTCAGACCTATGAATTATATATTTTTTTTAATTTTATTTGACTTGTAGTCAGAAAAACTGAGGAATTCCACATTTAAAGCTATGTTATGTATGTGTGAATAAAACACTGATAAATTTTCCATGTCTAATATCTGAATAGATGCCATCGTATACCAGGAGTTCATCCCAAAACTCCAAACAAATTTAAGAAATACAGCCGTAGGTCATGGGACCAGCAAATTAAACTGTGGAAAGTGGCACTGCATTCCTGGGATCCCCCAACTGAAGAAGGATGTGATCTGCAGGAAATGTATGTACAGAGTATTCAAGATGCTTTTATAGAAACTGTGATGTGAAGTCTCATGTTTAAGCAATAACCACTACCCCCAGCATAGTTCTTTTTGAGACAAGTCAGTGAGTGCTGAATGCTTTCACTAGTTATTTGTCCACACTTAGTGCTATTTAGTTCCTTCTCAGTCAAAATATCCAATAGCTTCCTGAACCTTGTTGGTGGGAGGAGACTTGCCCAGTGTCCTTGGAAGGGCATACATACATATCCCTCACTTTTTTAATGGTGAAAGCAGAGCCAGTTCTGCGCTGCTCTATAAAATCATTCACCACACCATCGACATGAGCTGATTCTTTCAGGGCAATCTTCAGATTATCTGGTAGGAGCAGTGCTGGAGAGTTCTGCATATTGAGCTTGGACCAATCCAGTGTACAAAAACCTGCCTCACTGTTCTCATTTGCTAGTTCAAGAACAATGCTATAAAATGTTGTTTCTTGACCAGAGAGGGAGAATTGTGAACTCATCCCAAGGTGCCACTAAACTCAAAGCATGGCCACAAATGTTCACAGTCCAAGCTCTAGAAGATATAGAGTGATGAGCTAGTTATTTTCCTCTATAGAAAGCAATACAGCTGATCAGGCAACATGTGACATAAAACTGGCACTAGAGGATGAAGGGGACAAAGATGGAACTTAATTCCTCAGGAAGCAGTTTTGTGTTAATAAAGTAGTGTTTTTCCTTGATGGAATGCTGATCTTAAAACCAGTGCAGAGCAATAGGATCTAAAAGCAAAGCTTCCTTTTAGCTTCCCTTCACTTGCCATCAGTGTGAGGGGAGTTCTTCAGCCAGAACCTTGCTGTGTGCATTGGTGTTGAAATGCTACCTTCAGATGCTGGGGTCTAGCTCTGTGGATAATGGATATTAAATCTTTGCAAAACCAAATGGATGAAAACCTTGTCTGGGGAAAAAAATTCCTTCCTCTCCCGTAACATTTGTATTGAGGCATTGATTGAGCACTGGGTTTTTGTCTTTGACAAGCTGCACTATTCAGTCTCAAGACTTTTAATTCAGTCCTTGGCCATTTTGGCTGTACTGAGCTGTCGTGCAGTTCTGTTTGCTCTCCCCAGCTTCCCACCACTGTTCCTGTGATCTCAATAGGTCTCTTTGCTCTCCTCTGGCCATTGTTTTCAGAACTGCACCACAAACTGCAGCTTAACACTGAAAAATCAATTTGTTTATGCTGTATTCTTCTAAATGATTTTACAGTTGTCCTGTTGACCTTGGTGAGATGGAGACAGAATCTGTTGGAAGCAATTCTACAGAATCTCAAACGAGCTGTCAAGATAATGATGTAAGCATATTCATTCCATATCTGTCATTTCCATAAATATTTGTTGATAATTGGTTCATTGCTTAGAGTTATATCCAGAGTAGCCTGAATACCTGACAAATTCCATCATCTACTTTGTTTAGGGACTGTTTATAAAGATGAGCAATCTTTAAATTCAGGTACTTTCCAGCTATAGCCATTATCTGTCTGTAGTCTTGGGTTTAGAGGATTAAACTTGAATTATCATCTCAAATTAAAAATACCCCATTTTTTTCATAGCCTACAAAAGAAAATTTATCTGTTGAAAGCAAATCAGTTATGACCTGTAATGTACAGTTGAAATACTACTTTAGATTGCAATACCTAATGTTAAAATAGGGTGGAATTGCTTTGTCAGACAGAAGTAGGCTCCTTTTGTATCCAGAAAGTACTTGGCACAGCTGAGCAGTAAAGATCTAGGAATGCTTTTCTTACTGGATTTGTTTTTCCGATGAATAATAAATCTGTATAATGTTTTAATATTTGCATATGCCTGTCCTTAGAACACTTGTGAGGTATCTTCAAATGTGGTTGGATGGGCAGAAGCCTACATCTGTTTAGTCCTAAGACTAGCATTGAGTTTTATATGGCCTTTAAAGCATTTGTAAACCTTTGTTATAGGGCAGTCTAAATTAATTACAGAAGTTAATTGAATTACCTGTACTAATAACCTCTACTTAACTAGTAATTATTAATTGCCTTTGCCTTCCAGGATACCTGTTCTGGCACTCCCACCAAAGTTAGACATCTTGACTGTCAAGCAGAAGGAGAATTTGACTTGGAAGTGTGTTTGAGTGAGCCACTGAAAGAATTTGATACTGTGAGTTAAACAGTCTTGTGCAACCTGCTTTAGAGAAAGTTTTTTTTTAATTTGAGAGGTTAGCTTGATCCTTAACCTGTTAATAGTAAGAAAGCTTAAGCAAAGTTGAAGACTGTTCTCAAAGTTGAGGTTGGTCTAGATATTCTCCAGACCAGCCTTATGTAAAATTGCAATCAAGTTGTGTGACTTCTTGTTAACTTTTAATTTATGTATATCAGATTTTTTTTAATAAAACTTTTTAATAGGAAAACTAGCCAAAGGCTGTGCTATCCTCTTGTAATTATAAATAGTACAGCAAGATCTCACCAATTTCCCCCCATGCCCTCCCCCACTGTGAACATGATTTCAGTTGTCCACCTGCAGATCAAAAGCCAAGTAGGGAGATATTTTTTATTTTATCTTGCTTTTTCATCTGGCTCTTCTAAAAGGTCTGACTTGAAATATTGCACGTGGTACTGAACCATGTGGCTGATTAGAACTAGTAAACCCATCTACTGCAGTTGTAAGATTAACTACCTTACCTTAAAAAAAACCACTTTATTTGCAAAAATGTTTCAGAAATGATTGGAAATTAAATACCCTCAATAAACTGGAGGTCAACATGGTAAAGTCCATGCAATAATGGTTTTTTCAGAAGCAGTAGCCTTAATTTGAAATTTGTAAATAGTCATCAGTCATTTATTAATGCAGTCAAGAAAACAATGTCAAGGGAAAAGTGTTTGATTGTTTCAGTTTGCTGTTTTTAAATGTAAAACTGTTGTAAATGATAACAACTGTACAGATTTACTGCTGAGAGCAGTTCATGTTTCTATTGCTTTTGTGTGGGATGTTGCTGGAAAATAAACAGAACTGCATTCACTTTTACATACGACTCTTCATTTCCTGCTAGCAGTGCTCTGTGGATAATGAGATGCAGGGAAACACTGAAAGCCAAGTGTCTCATATTGGTACTAAGCCAGGATATATCTGTGTTAGCACCATCCTCTGGTATCAAGGGAGACCTTAAAATCTGTTTACTTGTGTGCAGGCCACCAGAGTGAATTTGAGACAGTTTGGTTTAGTAGCTGTCCATTAGCTGGTTGCCAAGTTGTGTTCTCTAGGAAAAACTGCTAAAGAGCTGGGTGAACATTTCAATCTTCTTTACCAACAGGACATTTTTTACAGTCACCTCACTCGGTTTTATCTCTTAAAATGGAATTTCTGGGTGTTGATGTTACACCACTTGAACGCATCAACTCAAGGGACTATCTTGGCAAGTAATACTGCTTACAGCTGTCTAGTTTGTTAGGCACTTTTGAAATCAGGTAGCTTGATCTGATGAGGAAACCTCCAAGAGGAAACAGTGGCATTGGGATAAGGTTGGTGCTAAGCTCTGATGTTAAGGAGACAGCCCTTCCTAACATGTATTTTTTCCAGAGAAGGCAGCAAAATGGTTGTTGCTTTCTACCTGGACTGAGCCCCCTCTGTCCTCCCCAGATTGCTTTTCTCAGGTCACATTTTGTGGCCATGCTGTCCCTGGGTTGTTTTAAGTATTTTTGGTGTGCCAGTCTGTACGTGAGTATCAGAACTGCAGTAGAATTGGTTTTCTAAAGGCAGTTTTTCTATCCTACTGTAGCTACCCAAACAGGTTGGATCAGTGGATATTCAGGAGATTGTTTAGAGGCCTCTGAAGGGTAAGGTTACTTGCACCTCGTTTTGAAATAAGTAAGCACATGGGTTGGGACAATCTCTCCAGCACAAATGCAGGCTGGAGGATGAACAGATGGAGAGCAGCCCTGAGGGGAAGGACTCGTGGATGTTGGTGGGTGGATGAGAAACTTGAAGTGACTCAGCCATGTGCACTCACAGCCCAGAAAGCCAACGGTGTCCTGAGCTGCACCAAAAGCAGCGTGGCCACCAGGGCAAGGGAGGGGATTCTGCCCCTCTGTTCTGCTTTTGTGAGACCCCCACCTTGAATGCTGCATCCATCTCTGGGGTGGCATGTGGGGAAAATATTGTGAAGAACACTTATCCCTGGGCAGTGTAGAAAGATAGCAGGCAAACTGGGATGTACTTTTCTGTTATAATGGAGCACACAACAAATAATTCTCCTTTGGCGAATCTCTTGAGATGCTTTTAAAATTCTGCAGAGTAACTTCTCAGTGGTTAGTCCATAATCTGGTATATAATTTAATATTAATCCTAACCTGCCACTACTCAGACAAGGTTCTCAGGACAGGCCTTGGGGGTGTGACCCTCTTGCTCTCAGCATTGCTTGTGCCCTGCTCTCTGAGCTGTGCCCTCCTGAACACAACCCCACCCTGCTAAGATGGGTGTTGCTTCTCACTGTGCTGCACTCACTCTGTTCCATCTCTGCTCTATCCTGTCACCTTTCAGTGGGCTCTGTCACTTCTGCTTCAGACTGTAAGGTTCTATGTCACCGTTCCTTTTTTTTTTCAACTAGTTTATCCCTTGTTTTCTTTTCCTGTGTTGTGCTCCAGCTTGTTTACAGATAATTCTGTTGGTGACATTAAAAGCAATCTGAGGTGCTGTTCAGCTTTCAGGTCTGTGCTGTGCAGCACTCTTACCCAGGAACCAGGTGGGTGTGATCCAGACTAGAAATGTGGCTGGTCTGTGCTCAGTAGTTGTTTGTGAAACAGGCTCAGATTTGTTACTTTTCCTGAAGGAGCTGGCCATCCACAGTAGTGTCTTCACTGCAATTATTCCCCTTTGCCTCAATTACTTAGAGCACTTAGTTTTTATGGTTGGTATTTAAAGAGAGCACTGTTTGGATGTTTTTCCACAGGTACTGAACACCGAATTGGAAAACAACCAGGGTTTTTTTGCGATAGAATTAAGCCCTCTAGTGGTTAAATGTGGGCTAACCCCATCCACTTAGGGCAGTATCTGGTAATAGAGGAATCTTATGGAAAAATAATACCCCTAAGTTCAGTTGTGCATAGTTGCATGCAGTGGAATTTGCTTCAGATGGAGAACAGGCAAGTACTGCTGTCAAATTTTAACCTTATTAGGTTAAATTCCTCTAAAAATAAAACTAAGCAGGTTGTTCCGTAGGCAGCAGAACCTGTCAGCCCTGCTTTTTATAGACCTGTGCCTTCTGGTTTGTGTTTCTCTTACTCCCTTCACACCAAGCCCTGTCCCCTTTCAGCATCCTCATGCCATGCCTGGCTGACAGCAGTCATGGCTGTGGCTGATTTAAAGCTCCATCTGTTTGGCTGGGCCATTGGTACATGTGTGTGGGTAGGGTGACAAGCAGAACATTAAAGAGCTGAGCTGTCCCAGCTTGTCCTTCACTTGGGCATTAACTGGGTCTTCATTACTCAGCTGCTGTCACATAAACCTTTAAGAGAACATATTTATCTTTCTGTTCAGTACCTGGACAGCCAGTCCAAAAATTAGAAGGTGGGCAGGACAGAGATTTTGGAAAAGACTTGCCAGCACAACAATTTCATGCTCTAAGGAAGCCAGCTTTCTTCCATGAATCCATTTTTAAGTCCAAACTACCATTCAAACAACTTTCTGTTCATGCAAGTATTTACTGAAGTTATTTTCAGGATTATCTGTTTTATTGTGTTCCTAATGCAAATAAGAGCATATGGAGAGCAACTACGTATGCCTGAGGATGGATCTGTATGGAAACCTGGGGGATCAGGCATTTTATCAAAACTGGGCGGGTAAAAAGAGCCCCTTTTGAAAGAATTTTGACCTTACTGGAAGTTTTTGCTCTTCTGTGTTTTCTTCTGAATGGTTTCTCATAATGTGAGAAGATTGGTTGCTAGCTGTTGCATACTAAGTTTGAGTGCTTCCTGACAACTAGGGAGAACTTTATAAAATATTATATAAATAGTTAAGAGATTGAAATTACTTTGTGCAGTGTCAAAAATCCATTTTACTTTCAAGGAAAACAGTGTAGTTAGGATGTAATATATACACTTTAGTTAGGAGAGAACATGGTCATGCTGAGCAGAATTTACTCTAGTTGTGTACTATTTCATTTTGTGGCATCTGAGTAACACCTAAATACAAAACATGCAAGGAACCAAGATTTAGCATCTGCCACTGCTGGCCCCCACTGTATTTTTTTATTGCCAGTCCTGTTCACTCATTGAGCTAGTCACTTATGTCTTGGATTGTGTTTAAGCACAACAGAAAACTAATTTATCCAAAAAATGCTGATTCATACACTCAAGAAATAACTTCACTTTGAGTGGAAATTTGGAACTTATTTTGTGGGTTAAAGTGGGGCCCAGCTGTCTGTGTTGGGACCTTTCTATCTATCCTAGTCTCTATTGAGAAAGTTTCTGGGAGGTACAGGAATGGCTCTAATTATTAGCAAAAACAACGTTCCCTTTTGTGTCTCTTTAGAAAGGGGCTATTCCATTTCTGCTGAGAAATACTTTGTTTTCAGAAATATGAGTGCCATACAGAGATGAAGATTTGGGCCTGCTCTTTGATTCCACTTTCATGTGCTGGAATCAAAGATACTTTGGAGCACTGCAGAGGGCAGTAAAAGTGCATGTTTAATTACAGGCACACAAAAGGGAGCTCTGAGTTGCTTTACATTTGTTGTAAATGCCAGGAATCTAATTATACTTACTGATTCTGACCTCAGGAGCAACCCATAGTCCCAATAAAGCCCCTTCAAGTCTGTCATCTCTCACTGTTCTTTCCATTTCCAGTTTCACTTGATCTTAAGCCCATTATTACAAGGAATGGAAGATAATAGTAACTTAACAGCAGACAGAGGAAAAATGGACTTCAGGGGGGAGAAAAAGTCCTCCTGACAGACAGTATGAGCCTGCTTGCATTTAAAATCCTAAAGTATCTGAAAATGCTTATTTTAGTTGTTTGAACCTCACTTTTGTGAAGAACAGAAAACTGTTTTTTTCTGAGGAGTCGAGATTTCCCAGGGAAAATTAATTTCAGGATTTTATCCACAGCTGACTAGTTTCAGAATATTCCTGAACATTAAATCCATATTCCTTGACATGTGTTAGAAAGTGTTTGTCTCGTACGCCTACTAAGCCCTCAGTGCTCTGAAAGCATTGCTGAGTTAAAATTACACCTGGTACTTGGAGTGTTGGATGTGAAATCGTAGCAGGGAATTAGCAGCAACTGAAAGGAGCGTGTTGGTGAGGTTACCACGTGTGTGCACAGAGAAAGAACATCAGAAAAAGGAATAGAGAGAGAGCCCACCTAGAGACTGCTCATACACTGAGCAGCTGAATATTGTATTGCAAGGACATGGCAAAGATAGAATTAATAGGTATATCAGGAATAAAATGTCATTTTGGTGGGCCCCTCCACTACAGTACTTGAATTAAAAAAAAAATTAAGCCAGCCAGGCTTATCTGGAAGCAGACTCATGCTTTGGTATGCTGGTAGAATTTCTGGAACAATGTACTCCAAAGATAAGACTAGTAAGAAATGTGCAGTATTGATTAACAAAGAATGGCCTGATAGTGCTTAGAAGAATTTGATACTAAGCCCAGTGACCTGTCAATTTACCAAAATAGTAAATTACTATTATTCTGACATTTGATCATATAACTCCTTCCTATCATTCTTACTGGAGAAAGTAAACTGGCATTAACAATCTTGATGCTAGACCATGTGTAAGGCACAGAGGTGAGGCTTTACCTCACTACTTTACTGATTCTTAATCTGTTTTTAATAGAACTCTGGCTATTCTTTAGAATACTTGTAAAGAAACATTATGACTTGATCATGTTCTCCTCCCAGTAGTAAATATAGATACATCAATTATTGGAATTAAATATTTTTTATATTTATATAATATTTTTTAAATCTTCTGAATTGTTGACAGAAGTGCTTCCAGTATGAGTGGATCCCATTATTTCTCTGTATTATAATAATGCCATAGACTAAGTGAGACCTAGTGCAGTTTTACTGTTGGGAACAAAAGGGCTGGATGGATGGAATTGCAGGTTTGCAAATCATAATCCAGTCTGGTGGAAGTAGTTGGGTTCAAGCAGATGGTGAGCTCCTCAGAAAGTGTCTACAACTGGGCAGGGACAAGCTTCTCATGATGTAGAAAATATCTATAGACCAAACTTCTGTTTTTAATGAAAAAAGCGAAACTGGCACTCTGGGGAAGTTGGATTCACATCCTTGATGTGCCTGTTGTGGGAAGGCAGCTAAAGCAGGGACTCGCTTCCCTGCAGGCTCTTACCTGTTCTTAGTTGGGGACCAGGGTCTCCTCACGGTCAGAAAATATTCCCAAAGAACCTTCCAGTAAAAACATCACAAAGTCTATGTTTTTACATCAGTAAATAAATTACTTTTGGGTGATGCTAAGATATCCCCTCCAAAAAACTCCATAGCAAATCTGACATTAATTTTCAGTCTCTAGTTTGAAGAGGTAAAGTGGATTTTGGTGGCATGGAATAAGGTATACTTTGCCAGCATCAATCTGTTACACTGGATCCACTGGTAGAATTTAGGCCTTTAGCTGGAATTCAGCAAAAAGTTGTTTGGGTTTGGTTTGGTTTGTTGGTTTTTTTTTAATATTAATATGATATTCTTAAAAGTTATGAGAACTCGTGTCTCTAAGAACACCAGGACCTGAAAACGTGACTTCTTTCATTGAAGAATGTGGTTTTTCCTGCTTTTGTAGCCTGTCTTGGTTTGGCTGTGGTGCATTCATAAGGGAACAATACCAGCAACTTTATAAAAATGTGTTTTACAAATTTATATGGGTATTGATGAGGGGAAAAAAACCACATTCTTGCAGGTCAACTAAGTATGTCTGACTACTAACAGCAAAGTAGAGCCCCTGTATGAACTTTGTTGTAGATCAACTAATAATATATTAAAGCTGAGAACAGTATTTTGCTTTCAGAGTCTTGCTGCTGTGAGTTCTCCTTTTCACAAGGATGCAGATGAAAAAGGGATGATCCCTTTAAGAGCTTGATAGGTTAAGTCACGAAATTCATATCTCACACACCAGGCAAAAAAATATGCCAGCAACTGCTGGGAAAATGACAACTGCAGTGTCTGATCGCTTGTCAAATCAATGAGGCTTTTCTCTCCTTTTGGTGAGAATTTATTTGCAGGGGTTGGTGAGCTGAGAAAATAAGATTCCTGACCTAATGGTCACCCCCATTGGTATCTCATTGTGGAAAATACTCTCTGCTGCAGTCCATTCAAGTGATTGGCAATGACAGCTTGGATGGATATTGTCAGTTGACAGGGCTTTGCACTCTCTCTGTTTTAAAAATGATGCAAAAGATCCCTTCCCCAGTGTGCCGTGCCACAAGTTGGGTTTATGAATGAATGGATGAATGCATGCTTCTCTCCTGTCATCTGCAACAAAAAAAAAAAAAAAATTCCAATCCCATCCCTGAAATGATATGCTAAGTAAATTCACACACATGCATTTAACACGCAAATGGTGCCCAAAGGCAAGCTGAGCAAGCCCTTCCAAACACTGGGGCTGTATTTTTTTTGTAGTCATTAGGAATTTCATGGAAAATGTGAAACTGCCCACTTGATATGGAAAATCTCCATGAAAAATGTGAAATTCCAGTGTTTCCAGCAAGGTTTTGCTGACAGCTCATGCATGGAGAATAGCCTGAAAGACATGCATGCAATTAAGGGATCCATATAGGCGAGCTGGAGAGAACAACACAGGCAGTGGGGGATGTGGCCTTTGCTAGGGCCAGCTGGTGTCTGCTCCTGGACTCTCCGAGGGCACCAGACCATTGAGAGAAGTGGGGCGAAAGGGGAAAAAAGAAAACACAGAAGCTTCAGAGAAAATGAACCAAGTCTGTCGGAGAAAATCCCGGAGCTCCTAGGTAACACTGTCCCTCCCCGCGCCCCCCTGCTTCAGGATGCTCTGAGATGCAGCTCGGAGTGTGACACAAGTTTCTTGTTTTCACAGACGTGAGAGTAACCATGCAAACAGAGGTGGTGGGGGGCTCAGCCAGGGAGCCAGGTGCTGGGCTGGGAAGATGAGCATGAATGGTTTGGGAGGGAGGGCGTCCAACTTGTGCTCCGTAATCACGTCAGGCCTGTCACGCCACTGCTTGTCAGCAGTTGAGGAGATGCTTCTGCCTTCTCTCCTTTCTTTGCTCTTTCTGAATGGTTTAGCCCTTCCAGGACAGGCTCAACTGTGCTATTTATTCTGGAAGAGGGATTGAAAAACCTTCATGTATGTTGTTGAATGTGGAGGGTAAAACAGAATTCCAACCCTCCCCTGCCTCCCCACTGGCACTGCTATAAAACCACAGAACGCTGCAGGCACTGACTCCTTGCCTTCCCCGTGGCCATTTATCTGCTGTCCAGTGACCCTGGTCTGGAGCTGCAGCACTGTGTCACCTTAGCTCCTGATTTAACCAAGGGAAATGGCTCGATGCTTCGTGAGCTGGGGGCTGCAGGTTCACGGAAGGCAAGGCTGGAGCACAGGAACTGCCTTGCAGTGTGTTCTGCTCTGAAAACATCCCCATGAAGCCACTTAGTGCCATTGCTCTTGTTTGACAGGGCAGGTGTTTGACAGAGTAGGTGGGGAGGTCCCTGCTCCATGCAAAGCCTGGGGCAGAGGGGCTGAAGTCATGGGGGATCTGCGCTCTTGGAGGAGCCGCATGGATGGGGAGCGGCACGGCTCCGTTATCCACCTGCTCTGCCACAACTCCTGATGCTGCTGGATCACCTTGACCTGGATCTGCTCTGTGCTCCTTATGCCCTGGAGACCAGGATTCATGCCACCATGTGAAGGAGTGCACAAGCTCACAAAGGAATTGGGAATGAACTAGGAAGCCACTTGCCTTGCAAGGGTTTCCAATGCCCCAACTCATCATTCTCATTTGGGGGCTATTGTGCAGTTTTCTCACAAAGCAAATAGGGTTCATTTGTACTGTTCTGTTTGCACTGGTTGGGAAATACTTCTTGTATGCCATGTTTGGGAAAGAAGGTGGGAGATGGGGTCATAAGCAGGGGGGGAAATGAAGCAGCAGTTGTTGTGTGGGAATTTAGAACCAAGGTCTGCTCTGCAGGCAGGAGAGATTGACTTGGGAAGAGCCTGGCCATAGAAACATGATTTCCATTTAATAAAGGACAGGAAAACTATGCAGCTTCTGAAATACAGCAAAATCATCTCAGTTGCCCTCTCACAGCTGCACCATCAAAGGAATTACATTTAAATGTTTTGTTTGGACTCTTCCCCCTCTCCCCCTCCCTTCCCAAATCCCTGAGCACTCACTCCCACGCACACAGAATACATAAACCATGCAGTGAGGGGATGAGGGTCCTGGTGCATGAGCTTTGCAACTGCACAGAGGAAGGTGAGAAGCTTTTGCTGTACTCCAAGTCACTGTTGTAATTGGAACAAATTGTTAACTGACTTAACCAGCTTTTTCCAGAAAAGCTTGGGCATCCTGTGCAGCAGCAGTGCTTTGCAGAGGTCTGTTTGCTTTACCAGCAGCCTGCAGTCCAGGGGAGATGGAAGCAAAGGGGGAGTCCTTGTTAGACCCCATTGGCTGAGGCTGCAGTACAGCATATAGGCTTGCTCTGTTTTTTGGGGAGTCATCTGCTTCCACCTCTTCTAGTTTTTAGCTCTGTGCTCTTTTAAAGAGGGTGTCTTGTGCGGCCTGAGGAGGACAGTGATGTGAGAGGGGAGAGCACTGCAATCTGAGGACAGGAATTACAAGACCTACCAGGTGTTTCTAGTAAAAGAGAATTATGTGCAATGGAGAAGATGCTGTCTGCTGGAGAGGTCCTTGGGGAAGAAAGTAAATCCAGGCATCCCCTTCCCCTTCTCAGAGCAGTACCCCAGTTAACACACTTGCCCTGCGACGCTGCCAGTTTGCAAGTGATATAATGTGGCACGTCTGGTCAGCTCATGCATTGCCTAGCAGGGAGCAGCAGGCCTTTATTAATGTCAGATTCCTCACATTTTGGAAGGTGAGCGGCTTTTTGATCACCATGGATATGCAGGGCTGAGGTTAACTGTGGAACTGACTCAAATGGTAGGTATTGTCAGGGATTTGACATGTAAGAGCTGTGGAGTAAAGTGGTGGCTTAAATAGGAGTCAGCTGGGCCTTTATCAGGGTTTGGCTGTGGATTACTGCATCTCATCAGCTGAGTGTTTTATATTGATAAACAACTCGGTACTATTTTGTACTTTTTTCTCATTTTGCTTGCAGAAGACAAGCTATCTTCAAAAGGCAAAAAACCAGCTCCATAGTTCTGTAATATTACTATTACTTAAATGCCTTATCTCTCCTCTTCCATGGGGAAAAGGCAGAATTGTACCAAGCAGGACCAAATAATAAAAAGAAGCGTATTTCCCTTCATCACTTACATGTACACGACTGGAATAGCCCCACACAAGACCAGTCTGGAGTAAAGGTTCTTTCACTCCGTAGATAAAAATAATTGTTCACAGAATAAGTCACTTATGTTTTGTGACAGAGCCTAGATTCTTCTATAAAAAAGGCACTTTTGCTGTTACTGCAATAACAACAGCCACAAATAGATCTATCCAGAACCAGTTGCACCAGCCAGGCCTCTTCCCCTTGATTAGTGGGCAGAATGTGGGTAAAATGATAAGGAGTTCATGGCAAATTGAAATAAAGATGATGCATTGTTCTGTATTTCCGAGGCCTCACTTTCTGCATATGTGCCCTTTGTGCCGTCATCTTTTCAGGGGAAAAATATCCTCATTCCCTCAAAATGCTGGTGGTCACTCAACCATGGTGAATGTACTTGAATCTCAAGATTTATGATCACAATCCTGTTATCTGCAGTGTCAGGATGATTATCCCAGCAGTCCTGCGGGATCAACCTAAAAATTGTTGGACAAGAAAATTATTTGTCAGGAATTACACCAAGAAGATGATTTGTTCTGAATTTGAAACAGACATAGTTAGTTGCAGCTGCTCTGGCTGCCCCCCTCTCATCTTTCCCCTGCTGTCCAAACAAGATGAGATACAGGTTCTTGTTCTGTCAGCACGTGACTAGGAGAAACTTTTTATATTCTCACTTATTTTCTTTATTTTACAGCTGTGAGCGTGCAATAGCTGCACTGTATCTTAAGTACAAATGAAATATATTTTATCTTCTGTATCCAATGGGTTAATCTCTTGTATTGGGATGGGCATATTTAATGGAGCAGACATGAAATACAGAGAGGTCTCTTGTAAATAGAAATCTGAAGTGCCTTTTGCCATGCAACGCTTACTACTGCCTGAGTTCTAATCTCTTTAATCAAACAAAAGACAAGCCCAGTGACAACTACCCACCTTTTTCAGTATAATTTCTTAAAGCCTCTGTCGACTTTCTGCAGTACTTCCTCAAAAAATAAAAACTTGTCTTCAGACCAATGGAAAACTGTGATTTTCCTGGCAATAGGAGGAACACTTTTATACTTTTAAAAGTAATTTTATTACGATTCCTTCTCTAAGAACCCTCTCCCTCAACTGTACTTAAACATGACACTAGAAATCAACTTCAGCATCTGTACAGATTTGACCAAGGCAGCAAGTTCTATAAACTTCAAAAACTGAAAGATACTCATATCCCAATGCTTTATAGATAACTGGCCTGATATGAGACCTGCAGTAAAGGGAAACCTCCCACTGACTTCAGATGGCTCCCAGTTTAGGTGTTTGGGAAGGCCACAAGCACCACCTGTAATTCAAGTGGTGTGATACCAGGTCTTCTGCCTCTGATTTCTCACTCTAGGCTATAGCAGTGTGTTAACTGTGCTCGGCTGATTTTCTGGTGGACTTACTGAATATGGTTTCTGAACACAGGGCTTCAGATGGCCCCTTCTGGCCCATCTGGGGGCTGAGATATGAATTCTTGCATCTACAGTTGTGATTTGGTGGATTTTAGCATCTCCCGTGAACATCCAGGGGCAAGGTGAGGATGGCTGTGATGCATCTCACAGCAGTTGTCAGCAGACTTCTGGGAAGCCCTCTGAGATCTCTGGGCACTTGCTCCTTCATCCTTCACAGTTATTTTGGATTGTCAAAGAAGTGCAGCAGAGCAGACTCCTCCTCTGTCCATGTTGCACAGACACTCAGGGCTGTGCTGTGCTGCAGGTCAGAGCCACTTGGAAACTTTATGTAAGTCACAACCCAACAGAATTTACAACCTGTTAGTTGCTCTTGCATTCTTATGGTCTTCACCGATCCTTCTAATCTGGCTGTAATTTACAACCACATCTGTTTTGGGGAGTGGGGTGCAAGAGGTGAGTCAAATTCAACAGCGGCAACAAGGTCTAAGTAATGCCCAACATCATTTTAGGCTGCAGGAGACTTCAAGATAACCACGTGGGCCTGCCACTTTTGTACCACCACTTGTAGTTGTCAGACCCCTTTTTAGGCCACGTAACTGGTGCATCAGCCAGTTGGTTCAGCTCAGTGAAGGTCACAAAAAGAGCCAGAGCCTGTGCAAAAATGGGGGAGCAGGAGGTTGAGAGAGTGCACTGGAGATGTTCCAGAAATCTTCAGGAGGGGTGGAGCTATGCCCAAAGGCAGAAGTTCTGTTATGGCAGAAGCAGAGTGAACAGCAGGTCATGGGGAGGGAAAATCTCCTTCTGTCTGTTTCCAGCTGTGCTCTCCCTTCCTCTCCTGTGGGCCTGCTCTGGCACACGCTGAACCAACTGGATGAACTGGCAGAAAAGCACACAGGGAATAAAAGAGGCATTTGCATCTCGAAGGGATCTGAATGAGCACAGCAAAGGGTCAGTGTGAGGGAGAGGTGGGGACAAAGGGGTCCTGCAGCATGGACAAAGCCCAGGAGTCAATTCCTAGGGAGAGCAGATGAGGGAAGCCAAGGGTGCACCCACCATCACTTTGACCAGAGATGTGAGGATCAGGCTGAGAACATGAAGACAGCACATAGCGAGTGTCCTGTTTGTGTGGGTGCTGGAACAGAAGACAAGGACAGCAGTACATGCTGAGATTTCTCTGGCATGCTATCCCAATTTCCAGCTATCCATGGCTTAAAGGCTTCCTGAGTTAGACATCATGCTTTTGTGTTTCATGGCCCTTGGCATGCCTTCCTCCTGGAAATTTATTTTCATATCTTTGAACCCATGAAAGCTTTGGAATGATAATTGATAAAAGATCCTTGAATGGAAAGAACCGTAGTGATACAAAAACAGATCCTGCAGGATTTCTCCAGTATGATGAAAAATTCACAAATGTTTTTCCTAGAATGTGTGTATATATATAGAAATCAAAACAAACCCAAAAATATTCAAGTATTGGCAAAATCTATATACCTTTTGCAAAATCATTCCTCTGTTTTTCTCTTCTCTTAAATAATGAGGATCTCATTATATTTATGCTGCCCCTGCATAGCCTAAGGGGTTTTGCCCATACTAACAGTGACTTCTGTCTCTCTTCCTGCCTTGAGCACTCTCAGTGATGGAAATTTAGGAGCTGTGGCTGCTGCTAGAGGTGTAGGTACCGTGGTGTGGTGCTACTGGTGTAGCTTTGAAGTGCCAGAACCAGCCAGCAGCCACCTCCACCCCGACTCCCAGTGCTTACCAACGCAGGGGAAAGCCAAATGATACTATCACCACCAGCAAAACGTCCAGTAACTTCCCAAGCCTAGAGGTGTCCCTGGAGCCAAGACATCTCGGTGTGACCCACTCAGCAGGGAGGTGGATGCTAAGAAGCTTTCTGTAGGCTTCCAGTGTTCCACTTCCACTTTCCTGATGGAAACTCTTCTGTGTTGCCCCACGGAATTGTACTGCACCAGCTGGCACCATCTTGCAGACACCCAGGTCTCTTAATATTTTCTTTTTGCCTTCTCTCTTCAGGAAGAGTGAACTGGGTAATAGCCAGGTGAATTTACCAGCTGTGTGACTTTGGAACATGAGGGAAGCTGGCTTCAGAAAAGAAATTTCTGCCGTATTTTACTGGAATAAAACAGAATAATTTAAATTGACAGGGACTTAAAGCCACCAGATCAAACCTCCATCCTACTCAGAAGACAGACAGCTTCTACACTAGATCAGGTTGCTCAGCATCTTGTATGGTTTAGTTTTAATTATCTCCATGGATGGAGATACCACCGTCTCTCTGGCCTCTTGCTTAAGTGCTCTCATCATTAAGTAATTTAACTTCTTAATATTGATTGGAATTTCACTGATGCAGCTTGGATCTGTTGCCTCTCATCCTCCCACTAGGCACATGTGAGAGGAGTCTGGCTTCCTGTTCTTTGTAATCCTCATTCAATATTGACAACAGGTGATTTAGTCCTTTCCACTCCCTGAAAAGAGGGCAGAGCTGTGAAGCAGAAATGTTCCAGTCCCATCCCTCCCCTCTTTCCCTTTTGGGTTTGTTTTCATTGAATAGTGCTTTTCTGTGTGACTCTGGGGTGTGTTCCTTGCAATTCTTTCATTTTTTGGCTCCCACTGACATTGCAGTTTTTCCAGGTGACCAACACTTTACCTGCCTTCTTGTACAGCCCCTGTTAACCATGGGATGCAAACTCTGGTATGGCTTTTTTACCACCTGCAGGGACACTGGCCACAAAGTGCAGACCTGCAACAGAGCCCCTAGGTCGGGTGAGAGCTGAGAGACCCCTATAACACAGCCCAGCTCAAGGCTCATGGCCCTGGGTGTATGTTGAAGGCTCATGACCATTATTTTGATGGTTCCAATCTCTGCTGACTGTCTGAGCTTGTCCCTGCAGGGAGTGAGCAGCAGAGCTCTGCCAGTGAGAACTCCCTGGCATGATTTGCATCGCTCTGTTCCATGAGTTCAGTAAAACCAGAGCAAACCTGTCCATGGGCGCTCCTTACTTTGGTTTAGTTTCTCACCAGATTAAAGCAAACCGATAGGAGCCTGGGTTTAACACAGGAGCATCCCTCCCTCTGCTTGCTCCGGGGTTTGTATTAGTTTAATGAATTGGTTTAAATTAACATCTGCTTGAATGGGTGCAACTCTTTCATGTAGATGAGGCCTGAGGCTACCAGATAAACAAGAGATGAGGTGAGAAGACCTTTAAATTATTCACAGCCCAACAGAAACCCATATGAATGGATTGAGACCTATTTTTGTCTTTATTCTCTTACCTTTTAAAAGATACCATAAAATGGCTGGAACAACTCTTAGCAGAAAGCCAGGGCCAGGGAGTGGGTGGAGAAGAATGCCAGAAGGTTATGGGTGCAACTTTTGGAGTTTGTACCTGTGAGTGCCTCATCCCAAAGCCAGAGGAGCTGCCAGAGAGCTACACATGTGCAGCACATGAATGGATAAAAAGAGGAAACACAGGGAAAGGCTGCAGGGCTAAATCCCAATCCCATTTAAAGTCAGTGGCAGAGCTCCACTGACTAAGATTGGCCCTCGGCCCTGATTTCGTTTGTTCTGAGGGTTTGCTTGTGCAATTGTTAATCTGTGCTGATGAGCAATAATTGCTACAGGAAGGGAAAAGTGAAGAGGAGGCAGCACAAAAGCCGTGGAATCCGTCCTGACCCTGCCTGGACTCGGCATTTCATTGCATGGTTTCACTCTGTGCATTGCTGGAGGGGAGCATCCTCCCTGTGCCAACGCCACATCAAAGTGCAGTGTGTGAGGCAAGATTTCAGCATCCCGGGGTAGCAGACAGTAGCAGCCTGAGCTGCCTCTGAAATGAGCTGGGATATGGGACTGCTGCCGGACAAGGGCCCACGTTCCTTCTGGAGATGTCTGGGGAAACGTAAAATCTAATCAGTCATACAGGGGGATCCAGGAAACTCTTTCTGTAATGCACGTGACAGTGTGACAGTCGCACGTGGGTTTTACATATCAGTGCTTCCCCAGGAAGGTGGGTGACATCATCCCAGTGTGTGTAAGAGGAGCCCAGCTGTTATTGTCGGGGTCACATGTAGTCTGGTGGTCAGGGATGATTCTCCTGGATGAGATTGTCCTCTGTCAGCTCTAACTCCGTCATCTAGCTGGGTTTCTGCACTGAGGGTCTTTCTCCATCTCTGGCTGTGGTGGGCCACTGGCACAAATTCCATGGCCTGGGAGGCAGCACAGGACAACAGCAGCTGTTTCCCACTTTCAAATCTCCATCCCATATGTGGAGGAGCTGGCAAGCTCCCATCTTTTATGAATGCCTGAGACTGCATAACTTCTAATCTTGGATATCTGGTGCATTTTCTTCTCCATATCTTCCCCTCCTGCCTCCAGCCAGCCAGCCTTAACATCTGGAGTTGAGTTGGGAAGATTACCAGCATGCAAAGGCTTGAGACTGCTCTAAACCAGACAAGTGAGCAGGCTGTCCTGTACTGGTGCTTCCCCTTCTCTCAGAAAAACATCCCATCTACTGTTTGCTGCAAACAGCAGGTAGCTAGTTTGGGTCTCTAATGGGACTTTAATGACTAAAGGATCAGCCTTTATTTTCAAACTGGAATGAAAATATCAGTATTGCTTTAATTTGAATTAATAATCTTAGCAGCTGAAAGGTTGGGCAGAACTTCTGCAAGTGTTAGTTCAAAGTGTGTTTTCAGACTTTTGGTTCTTCAGATAAACATGCAAACCAAGGTTTTCTCATGTTCTCTCTGACTCCCATTTCAAGAATTGAAAACATAATGAATATATTACAAATAAAATAGAAAATATCATTAAAAACTTTATTAAACCTACAACCTTCTGATGTACTCAGAAGAGATCTGCCCACTAAATCAAATTTATCTTTGCATTTTGTATCACACAGTTTAACAATTAATACTAAACAGCTGTACAGAAGTGTGCCAGAGTTTAAAAAATGAAGTTTAAACTTAAAAATTACTTAAAATCTTTACAGTCTGGTACTTGTTTTCTTTGTTTCTGTGGTATAACTGTCCTATAACACTTCAGACTCACAGGCCTGGTGCCTCAGAGCTTCCGACAGTGAGGATGCTGCACTTGGTGTATTCGGTTTACTTGGCAGTATTAAGGATGTAGAGGAGTGGAGAAAAGACCTGTTAATGATATTTCTGGGTAAATGAGAGGCCCGGGCAGTAGTGATATTTGAGAGGGTAGAAAAATGAGACAGAAGGGGCTTCCAACAACCATGGAGGGCAGAGCAAGGAGGAAGATGACAGCCATTTGCAAAACCGCAAGCTGGAGAAACGGTGAGGTGCTGGATGCAGCTCCTGGATATCCTTGTAGATCCCTTTTACTTCCACCTTCCCCTGCTCTTGTGCACAGGAATTGTTTTTCACTGAATGCACTGACCAAAAGTAAGCACTTTTCCTAGATGGATTGTTTTAAATCTTGTTATCCCAACATGATTTGGGCCCGTCTTACTCTTTAGGTATATAACCTAGTAAGGTTGACCCACTCAGTTAGTGAAATTGTCCTTTTATTATATACAACAAAGAATTTGCAGAGCAATTTCAACAATTCCTACTTATAAGAAAAAAAACCCTAGAGCTCAGTTTGCCAAGGTGTGCTTAGCTTCCATTTGTTCTCCAATGTGTTGTTTCCCTCTTTGTGCACCTCTTTCAAACCTGAGCTAATCCGTCAAAGGCTCATCTGTGTCTCTGTGCAGACATTCCAGTGGACAGTGTTGCCTGCAGTCAGATGAGATCTCACCTTCCCCTGCAGTAGCTGGAAAATGCAGATCAAAACGGGAGGACCTAGAGCTCCTTGCTCCAAGTGATCTCTTGCTTTGATTGAAGTCTGAGTGGTTTTGCAGCTTTCATTCTTTTACACACGTTATTTTTCCTTGCCTCGTTACAGCTGAGGGGCAAAGGCAATGCAACGCCCAGCTATACGCAAAGGAGCTGGTGTGAGAGAGATAAACAATCCATCTCTACAAGGATCCATCTCTGGGTGGATGAGGAACCTCCCTCACACAGTAATCACACAGTGCATTAGTATGCTAAAGGCTGTCATTTAGTAGCAGTGTAATAAAACAATTTTTCTTTACTTTTCTGTTCATCCAAGACTACTTTTGTGCTATCAGCCATTCCTATCCATCTTCTAACCTCCCTGTTCTCTCTGCCTCAACAAACAGAAGAGACCAAGTCTTACACTGTGTTTTTTAGTGTTTCAGATTCAGAGTTATATTCATAACAGAGTATATCGTTTAAGACTTTGCCCCCTGGTAAGTCCTAGGAGGTGAAAATGTTCCTTTGCATGGTGACAGCTATGTTGCTAAATACAACAGAGCAGATGTTGTTTTCAGCCCCAAAGAAAAGTGGCACACCCAGCTATGTACAGGAGGTCTATGGTGCCGTGGTTTCCTCTGGGCCCATGAGTAGCCTTTAGGCCAGAGACACAAAGTGTCCAAAAACCACTGCCTGGCCTGTGCTGTATCCCATCCAGGTGGCTTTTTATGCTATGAAACTGCAGGTGCGTGTGTTTGGTGAGCCCTGGTGCGCAGCATGAGGAGGGGCCAGACTTCCCTGCGGATGCAAAGCCTGCTCAGACAGTGCTGGACGACTGGGGAGTGAGCCAGAGCTGGCTCTGGACTATCCATACAGCCTTTTAGGGATTCCTGCTATTCCCAAAGCCATGCCAGGCATTCCCTGGGAAGGTACTGATGGGCACAGGCCACAGCTTTATGATGGAAGGCACTGCCAGTTTAGCAGGGTGCACAGTTAATAGTCCAGAGCTTAAGTTTGATTTGGTTCTGGAATTAAACACACCTGATCTATCTTCAGTGGAGAAGATAGTTATTTTCTGTGTTGTGATTTTGGGTTGTTTTATCACATATAGTATTTTGTTAGTGGCACAGACTGACCCAGAGCACACAGCAAAACCGCTCCTCACAGGTATTGTGACATCTCTGTGGTCAGCTTGTGATGGAAGAGAGGTTTGATGGAGGGATTTTTTTCAGGCTTGCTTAACACCTCCAGCTGCTCAAAAAAAATGCTGAAGTTGTAGGGAATGGCAGTTCTGAGGACTGGACCTGAAGAAATGATTGTTAAGCATTTTGCTGTGCAAGGGAAGAAAAAAGGAGGGGATGGGAAAAGCGAGATAAGGTTTGTCATTCAAAGGAAACACAGAATAGCCTCACCTTAAATCTTTAAATCTGCACCAATTATAACGCCTTGTTCACTTGCAAATTTCACTTTCAGATAAAGAATCATGGCTGGTTTGTTTGCCATTCCTACAGCCAGAGACAAGCTTCACTTACTCCCCTTTTATTTTCAGTGACTAAGACTGAAAGAGCTAAATTACATTTCCTCCCCCCTACGGAAACCTGATGAACCAGTGTGAACCTGCACCTGAGAAGCCCCGGGAACGCTGAGGATTTGGCCACACAGATCGGACAGTTGGATGCTTAATTGCGTTCCGGGCACAAAGCCTGCTTGAATGTACGTCTTTTATGAAGTGTGTGGGAGGCCAGCACAAAAAATTAGACCCCATAAAGGTGCCAGAAGGAGGAGAGCAGTACAAAGGCATTGCAGTGCCTGTCTCTGCTGTGCTGGAGATCATCAAGCTGCCCGTCTCAGAAGCCCTCTGAAAAATGTACCCTAAGCATCAGCCTGGAGCTTATAAGAAAGACTCAAAGATTTGCTGTGGGTGCTGGTAGAGACCTGGATGAACAGTTATTTATGGAGCTGATAAATAAGGCTGGTTCCAGGAGCAACAGCAGAGCCAGACCTTAGGGAAAGAGAACTTGAATGGATGTGAGGGGACAAGCAGAGCTCAGGCAGAGCAGCACGAGTAGATGAAGTGTGCTGGGAGCACACACACCCTGCGATGGAGATGTTCCTTCAGTAAAAGGGTTCAGCCAGAGATGGAGCTGAAAACAGAATTTCGGTCAAGACAGGGAAGGGGTGAAGAACAAGGACTCACTGGCATAACTGGATGAGTTCAGGAAGTACAAATTTTGTCAGATGAAAGGGTCACGATTTTTCAGTTTGCTAAAAGATTAAATTAGCGGTGTACCATCCACTCCATGTCCGTGTTTGCACTTTCCCAGGCTTTGCAAAGTAGATGGTACCCAGCCTTTTTCTGGATGGGAGTCTCCTTACTATTCTCTGTATGTATCGTTGCATGAGCTGCTGTGGGTGCTTGTAGATGGAGCAAGATCTGTGCCTCCCAGACAAAGTAGCACCTTACGTCTGCCCCCTCCTACCACCTCGGCCACTTGGTGAAGACACATTGTAGTGCTGGCACACAGATGCTTGTGCTTGCTTCAGTCACAAATGAGCATAGTGTGGTATAAACAGACGTGTTAATATTTTGAGTTTCAAGACCTTTTCAATCATCTCCTCATTATATTTCGTAGTCGCAACCCAGCTGAAGCACAAAAAACCAGTATAGTTAGTGTCCAATATATCTTACGGTGCTCACTCAGGATTTGTAACTCGGGGCTGTCCTTGGACTCTAAATCAGGACATGAGTGAAGTGCATTGAATGATCCCATTAATATAAATAGCACTAAAGTTAAAAGCAGGGCTCCGTGAAAGGACTTTTGATACACTGGCTGCCGTCGCCCTCGAGTCAGCAGGTGGCATTATAGAACAATCAGGAATCCCCAAACCTTGGCCGCTTCCCGCCCGCAGCCCCAGACCTGAGCCCACGGGGGAATGAGCATGAAACCCGCCTGTTCAGCACAGCTGAAGCCGCACAATGAGCTCTTGCCAATTAGGGCCGGGGCTATTGTCTGCGAAAGGTCAAGTGCTGGCCTTGCTGAAATCTTTCAACACCGGCTCCAGCGCGATTGGGACTTAATATATTTTATACAGCTGAAAACTTGCTCGGCCCTACGCAGGGCAGAGCCAGCCTTTCCTCTGCCCTTCCCCCGTATTCCCCAGGCCGGCAATACGTGCTGGGAAACCTCAGCCAGGGAGGAACCTGGCTTTTTAATCTGCTACCACCTCCCTCCCTGTAGGTATTGTGGAAGAATTGAGTTGTTGGCAGGGCACAACAGAAAAGGAGGTGGTTTGGCAATGTGGACCAGGGGAGGGTGTTTGGGACTGGGTTTGTTTTACCATCTCCCAAGAGATTTTCTTTATAACTCTGGTGGTACATGTTTTTACAGCTTACTACTTTTAGTATCTGTCACTTGAAAAGAATAGATGGTCTAGATACATGGGGAAAAAAAAACATGTGCAAGCAGCAACACGTAACCAACAAAAAGAAAATTCTCCCATGAAATACCCAAGTGATACAGATGTTGCAGGGTGCTTAAGGAACCACAGGTTAGGGAAAGACTCAGCGTTTCTGGCTAGCTTTTTGATCCAGAGGCTGCAGATGAGAGCTTTCAAACTCCCTTGGGTCTGATGCCAGACGATCCATCAGCCTAATGGCCATGCCAAGACATGGTACCTTCCAGCAGCTGTAGCTGGCAAGGATCTCTTCCCAGACTCCCAACCAGAAACTGAACTCCATGTGTGCCTCTAGCCCCAGGGCTGTCATTACCTGCTGCACGGACGAGTATTGCCTGGTGGGTTCTTGGTGACACTGGGGTTTCTGTGTGCACAGAGGCAGAGATTAATCCCCTCCCTCAATTCCCAGTGGATGATGAACTCCTGGTGTTACTCCTTTTGCCCCTCCATTTGGGAACAGCCCTTGTTAAAGCAGATGGTGTCTTTGATTCCCAGGCCACAGTGATTAGTGACTGTGGTGTCCCCACGGGCTCTGGGCTACAGTGTCCCCTTGGGGGTGGAAGTTCAATTTTTAAACCCCTGACCTTTGTTTCCACCAGTGGCACAATTAGGATGGACTCAGGGTGGTCCTGGGGAGGACCTCAACCTCCCTGTAATTGCTGGTGACAACAACCACGGGCTAGCATTGGACATGGCCCACATTGTTGTGTTGTCACCACTGTGCTGTGTGACTTCGTGAGGACGTTTTCCAGTGGGCATTGGCCTGGAGCCAGGCCACAGCCCAAGTTACTGGTTAAACCCATGGTTTTAATGTGCTAATCCCCGAGTCTGAACTACATGTACTGTGTGTCTGTGTGTGTGTGTGGTCTTGAAAACTCACCAGTCTACTTGCAAATTAAAAAAACCGAAAACACTATAATATTTGCCCATTTGTTGCCACGGTGATGAAGGAGCGTGGGACAAAAGAAAGATATTCCGGTTGCCCCCGGGCCTGTGAACAAGCAGAATCAGAGAGAGTGGGTGAGAATGTGCTGTTAATTGTAACCAGAAATGCAGTAGGTCAGCCACCATCACTGCAAAGTGTTCTTCAAACCTCCTTTCATGTCCCAAAACGACATCCTGTAAAAGCTGGTGAAAGCACTGACAGCGGGACTTCCATTGTACCAGGCGAGACTTGGCCCATAAATTAAGCAAACTGAAAATCTAGCCTTTCTCCCTCCAGGTATTCGTTTTCCTCCCTCTATCGATAACCTGGCAGGAGCAGATCTCGAACCAAATGTTATCTCGGCGCTGCCAGGACTTGCCGGCAGCTGGAGGGGGAAGGCAGCGCTGCTGAGTCCCGGAGATAACAGGTGGAATGCAACAGGCGCTGCTTTTGTCTGCCGTAACTTGCACTTCAAGCTCTCAGATGCTGCCGGGCCCTTTGCTGTCCCAGCCTGCAGACCCTGCCAGACAGAGCACCTTCCTGCCAGCCTGGACAAACGCATGCAAAAGAAATCCGAGGCATTTCACAACTTCCAGGTTCTGACAGCACTGAGAAAAACGCATAACCTCCCCACAAAACCCCTTCCCCCATGCATTTGTTGTGCTAAGGAGGCACATTGCTGCTTCTTGTGTACAGAACATGGGCTCAGAAATTAACTGTAATTGTTGGTTCTCATTCTGTACGTGCACAACATTTGGCATGAAAAGTGTCTGCATCTTCTGTAAATTTCTCTTCAATTATGTGGAAGTGTTGGGTTTAATTTAAACCATGGCTGCTCCCACCGAGCTTAAAAATAAAAACATAAAAACAGAACCACCCAAATCAGTCACAGTATCTTGGTCATGTTTATGTTATATATATATATATATATATATATGTGTAGTTAAATTTGCTCCTATATAGATGGAAACCTGAAGCCCACTCTCAGAGCTACCTAGTTTGTAAAGTTTCAAAAGGCTGTTGGATCCATGTGTAGTTGGCTCTTCTGAGAAATTATTTTCCCTGTCTCAACCTACATTCTTCTATTTGCAAGAACCCAGAAAGTGATGCAACCTTCAGACCAATTCCACAACCATGAAAAAGCCAATACCCTTGGTTCACGGCCATAAGGATGCCCAGGCACAGTATTTTTAGAGGCAGTATTACATAACTATTGCTAGGTAAAATGGATTTCTCACGAAGTGAAAGGGCTGTGCACTAAAAATGTGCCTGAATTAAATGCGGTCTTATTGATGTAGTTTTAAATACAAAGCTGGTCAATATAAAGATCACAGAATCTGGCTTACAGTCATCAGAGGTGGAAAAATACCTATCAGACAAAGCTCTACAAGGGCAGAATGTGGTGCCTCCTAAAAGAGGACTGGCTCTCATCTTTCAGTGTTCTTTCTTCCATTAACTTGATCTTTGGTCTCAGTCCTGTTAGAAATATCTGTAAACAGTGATGAAGTCCTAGGCCATTAACCAGATGTGTAACATAGTGAGAAGATCCCTGCCACTAACAGACCATCTGATAAAGAAGACTCATACAAGAGCAATACATAATAATAATAATAATAATAATAATAATAATAATAATCTTCAGGAAAGAAGACACAGTATTTTAATTTCCTGAAGGATCCATCTGTCACCTTTGAAGCAAATCAGACTGCTGGAAATGTGATTCACAACAGCCCTTTCAGAATCATCAGCCTCAAGCATCCAAAGCCAAGCTAACATTTTAGTTTAACAAATATGGGAGTTCAGTTCAACTATATTGATTTTGTACTCAGTCCACCACCAAGTTCTTGACAGAAAAAGTACTTGAAGAACAAACATTACAGAAACTGACCGTGTAAAAGGGTACTGCAATGATTTTAATTTAGCCTCAGTCTATACGGGGTTCAAATCCTTGAAGCTTCCAGCCCCACACAGGTGACATGCTGGGAGCTCCTGGACCATGGCTAGTGCTGTGGAAAGACTGTGTTCTCAGGGAGAGCTGCCTGGAAAGCCTTCCCAGAAAAGATCCGGCTTAGCCCGGGCTGATGGTGTTCAGAGAAAGCTGCAAAGTGCATTTTTAAATTCATAAACTATTCCCCTGATCTAACCGGTACATAACCCCACACCCGCAGTGCTCCTCACTGAGGAAGGAAGCAAGGAAAAAAGCCAACAGTTTTACTTTAAGTTTTTATAGCCCAGTAATTTTTTACAGCATGGTAGGCAATACATAAAGGAAAGGTGTGTGGAACCATCAGGTCAGAGACTTAAATTCTACGTATTATACAGCCATGATTTATAAGCAATGGCTAAAGCATTATTTAGTCCCATTCACAATCCTGAGTATTCAAAAGTCGAAGTCTATCACTGCAAAAATGAGGCAGAGAAGGAGATCTGCTTTAAATGTACTCCTAATTACTGCTAGAGAGCTTTTATGAAGAACAGACCACAGCACTTCCTATTGCTTTGCATTCTGTCCTGTTTTAGAGCCTCAAGAGTGATGTCATAACAGGGGGAAACTTGTCATGGACACACATTAAACCCTGGACACAAGGAGAAGACCTTTGATAACAGATATTCAGATATATAGATGGGTAATTCAATAAGGCAAGAAAATGCTGAATTAAAGACATTTTTAGAGTTACTTATATGTATGTCTCAGAAATTCTACCTCTGTTCAGAGAGGCACATGCTGAACTGCAATCAAATTACTATGTCCAGCTCTGCAATTTCAATCATTTATCCCATTTATAGGGGTCTTTTTGTCTTGAATTAGGCAAAATGTGAGCCCAACAGGAAATTAAGCAACTAAGCAAAATCAGGAAATTCACTCAAGTGGCTTAGTCAGTGGAATGCCACTGCTATCTTCAAACTAAAACTCCAAAGAGGTTGAGCTGCAGTTGGATTTATTTTCAAAGTGGCTAATGTGCTTTTAATTTGTACAGGGTTGGTAACCAGGAAAAAAATACATTGCTCCCATGAAGCTTGCCTTTAATTTTTTTCACAGAAGGCCTCAGCATACAGACACACATAATGAGTTTAAAAATGTAAAAAATCAGAACAGCTATTTTAATGACAAAGTTTGAGATGCTTGTTTTAAATAAGTAACCGCTGTCTTTAGAACATTAAAAAAGAACTGAAACAGAAAAAATACACTCAAAGATTGAACTTCTTCCTCAAAACACATATTTGATGAAAGCTCTTGGGGTGGGGAGAGAGGAATTCTTTTAGTTGTTTCCAGTGGCCTCCCTGCATTTGGGATCTACAGATCTGTGTGCAGAGTATTTTAAGTCATTTTTCTGGGAGGACAAGCTCCATTTTTTGCTTCACAGAAAACACTTCACTGCCCTGAACCCTCAAAGCAATTTCTTGCTTGCAGATTACCATTATTTATCTACCCAAAGAACCTAGGAACTCTTGTGATGGTCCAGGTCCCTGCTGTGCTGGGCAGTGCACCAACAAAGAATAAGTGTACAATTCTTGCCAAGAGGCATGCAAAAGCCAAGAGGTGTCTTTTTGTAGTTTAAAAAGAAGACAGAGGTACCATGCCGGATCTTTATTACGATTCCAGTGGTCCTCATTGTGTTGCTCTATTGCAGTTGGAAATCAGACATTTTCTTGTGATTTTAAGTAAGCATTGCTGCTTACACAGCAATGCACTGCACTTGCCTTTGATTTAAACTAAGCCATGAGATGCTTCATTAGCTTCAAGAGGAAACCATAGAGCCTCGCCCTGTGGGTAACAGGTTTGGAGCTGGAGGGTTTCACTGCTGCTTTCTGAGCCCAGTACCTGTGGCACACTCTTCCCGCTCAGTTCCTTCTTTCTGGCAGTAAGGCTTTGTGGGCAGCCTTTGATGGACTTGTAACAACCCCAGTTTTGTATTCAAATAACAGTTATAATTAAATCTTCTGCCTTTAACCAACAGTATCGCAGATGAGGGAGGAAAAAAGCGTAGATTTAGACTAGATATAAGGAAGAAATTTTTTATGATGAGGCTGCTGAAGCACTGGCACAGGTTATCCAGAGGTGGATGCCCCACTCCTGGATACATTCAAGGCCTGGTGCGCTGGGGCTCTGAGCGACCTGATCAAGTTGAAGACATCCCTGATCATTGCAGGGGTGTTGAACTAGATGGTCTTTAGAGGGCCCTTCCAACCTAAGCCATTCTGTGCTTCTGTGATAACACACAGCCACTGTTGCATGTCATCTGTGCCTGTCTGCACATGATGTAACAGATTTAAAACCAGTTGGGCAACTTCAACTGGATTTGGTAGAGGTTAGAGACCTTTCGGAGATTGCACAAAATTCATGGAAGTACCCAACTGAATAGAAAACACCCTGCAAGTATTTCCACTGAAGAAAAGGCCTCTTAATCAGCTCCTGTGGTCTCAGACAACAGAGAACACAGAAAAAAAAGCCCCAAACTTGTGAGGTTTTCTCCTACCCCAAGTGCAGAAAAAGTTTCAGTCAGGACTTGCATCTTAGTCAGTCAGCCTTGAAACAAATTCAAAAGACACCAAGTTTCATTACAACAGATTTTAAAAGGTATCAGCTCCAATATTATCTCCTCCCTTCTTCAGAAACATCCTAGATGTCTCATAGTTCAAAATGCACAACAGTGTATGTGGGCACTTGGAGGTGATGAGGAAACCCCTCTTTCTACAGGACTGATGGATGTCTCTTGCTCCCTTGCACAGGGTTGATTGGGGGTCAAGAAGACATTTTCCTCCCAGTCAGGGAAACAGGGACATGAAGATTCATTTGTCTTTTTTTATCCCCTTCCTCTATAGCCAGCAGCTCGGCTGACCTCCTGAATCATTCAGGTCATCATAAAAAAGCCTCAGGCCATGGTGATCACTCTTGTTTTCTGCTTGTGAAACACAGGTTACTCTCCTGAGAATGGAAATGCTTTAGTTTAATTGAAACCTTTGGGCTTAATATATGAGTACCTTTGTTAAATGTAAAGGCCTGAGGTAAGCAGAGGTCACACTGGATGATCTTGTGGTGCAGTTCAGAGTGTCTGGGGGGCTCAAGAGGCAGAACAGCTTTTTCTTTATTGAAAGGTAGACAGAGGCAGAACAGGCTGTGAAGGGCTTTGAATGAAAAGATGGGGAGCGTGTGGTTGATACAACAAAAATAGAGCACAAAAATAAAGCCACCAGAGTTAGGAGGAGGAGGCTCATGTGGCTAAAGGATGTGGCCAGACAGCCACTGCAGCAGAAGTCAGTGGGTCTGGATGGGATGAGATTGGGTTAGTTGAGGGGAAAACTGAGATAAAATGAAGAGTTCTGTTTGAGTCACAATGGGCTCGAGCTGTCACTTATGTGTCTGGGACAGGATTTCTGACAGGGTATGATTTCAGCTGGAGCAGAGCAGGCAGGTCTGGGAGCATGAGTAGAAATGTGGTGTTTGAACTGCCTTCAGCAGGGGAAATTATCCGGAAATATAAGATGCAAGAGAAAAACCTTCAATACTTGAATATACCCGATGATTAGTATGCACAAATCTATGTGAAGAATTCATGGTTAAAATCTTGGGTACATATCACTCTGCTTGGCTGAAACACAAGGAAAATTCATCCCCAAATCCCTGTTTTGATTTGAGGATTAAAATAGTTCCTGCTTTATCTAACCACAGTCAATTTAGGAATGAGATGAAGTGACATACAGATATTATTGGCTTGCAATCACTTTGTTCTCCAGTAAAGTTTCATGTTTGAAAGATCTTTGTTTCGTGAGAGATGGTAAAAGATATTAAAGCCTGACACCATGACACTGTCCAGTGCACATTTCCCACCACTTCACAGCAGAGCTTGAGGCAGAATAAAAGAAAATAATACCTATGCAGGTATAAACAATTCTAACACTAACAAAGTATTTATCCAGTGTCTTTCCACAGGAAAATTAGCTTGCTAATTGCTCTCTCAGATTCCTGGGTATGTAAAAGCAGAAAAGTACCAGAACAGTGCTAACTACTGTCTCCTTGAAACAAAAACCAAAGCGAAACAAAACCAACAGAAAACTGCACCACAACAACAAAACAACAGCAACAACAAAAACTAACAACAAAAAACCCCAAAATGAAGCAAAACTAACCAAAACCAAACCAAACCAAACCAAAAAACTCCCCAATCTCAACTCATAAAAAACAAGAAGCAGATGAAATGGCTCACACAGAAATTCTATATTAAGGATGGTGAACCATAATGAGTGTGATATGTTGTGCATAGTGGGCTTTAAGTAACAGGGCTTATTAATCAAATTTATTTGTTAAGGATATGCCTTCCCTATGCCTTGTATTGGAAATCACTAGAGGAGTTTGCAGGAGCTCTGCAAGCCCTGTCCTGGCAGAAAATCTGCAAACCTGAGAACTCCAGCAGCAGGATGCATGTACCTGAAGCACCCGTGCTGCTCCTGGCTTTTTCAAGGAGACACAAATTGGGGAAAAGTTCTGGGCTGAGAAAAAGCTCAGTCAGGACATGAACAAGCCATTTGGAAAAGCAGACGAGTGTTGGAAAGGGCTAGGAGGGAAGTGCTGTACACTGCAAAAAGAACAAGGCACTTGGAAACGAATGTAGGAAGGACTAGAAACTTGAGTAGGCAGAAGATGCTTTGGCTGAACTCTTAGTGGTTTAGAGTTCTCAGGAGTGGGGCTGTTCCTCAGGGACTGCAGTGAAAAGCTGAACAATGCTGTATTGGCTCAGCACATGGAGCTGGATTGGCCCTTTCTGAAATCCAGTGGCTAATTCATACCCTGAAAAGGAAGTATATCCTGGCCAGTTGGCTCAGTTTAAGAAGAAACAGGCATCTGTGTAGCTGGAATAACAGGTAATGGAGGTGAAAGGCTGGGTGTAGGAAAAGTCAGCTGTTTTCAGGGGGCATGGGATGGAGTCACCCTTCCTTGAAATCCAATAAAAACTGATCTGGTCATGATTAGCTCAACATTTTCAAAATCCTTTTAAGAGTTCACAAGGAACATAATATCTAGCCAGCTCGTAGTGGTATGTGAGAGACCCCCTGACTCTCATATCCCAGGATGTCAGCCCTCTACTTGTTTCAGATTTTGATGCTGAACACTGCTCTGCTTCTCAGTTCCAGCTTATTTATTTAGCATTCTTACTGCTTTATCTCATTTATAGCAAGCCTGTGAATGTAAGTAAGGAAAAGCACATTATACAAGAACTTCATCTATTTGAGCAGTCTGAGCAAGGTTTACATTAAACCCACCAACTGATACATATAATTAGTGGCAGAACTTCCTCTTGTGCCCAGAACCTGTGAAACTGCTCAACAGAGAGAATGGAGAAGTGTGAAAAGCAGCTTTGATGCGGCTCAGCCATGCTCAAACATCCCCTCAAAACAGGAAGAACATCACAGTGAACTTAATACCCAAGCAGTGCCTCTTGTACCTGCTCTGTGTCAGACTCCAGAGTCAGTCCAGTGTCTTTCTTCACCCCCTTGCGTGGGGACTCCCTGGGCTGGGAGATGGAATCCACATTGCCCCCCGCTCCTCAAGGGGAGTGCAAACTGACCCTGAGGGAAACAGGATCAGTGAAGGATGTTATTGGATATGGACTCTTTCTGACACGCCTTCATAAATTTGTCTTTTAAAACAGAGGCCCCTTTGCCACTATATATATTTTATGGCAAAGCAAATGAATGGCCATCAGTGATTGCTACAAGAAGAGAAATACCATGACTTGTGGTAAATTTACCTGAGACTTGCTATCCCAACTGAGACCTGCTCTCCCAACCCACTTGTCTTGCTTCTGCAGTTCACTGTTAAAAGAACACTGCGTGCAGTAAATACACTGACTTTTGGCTTACTAATGTTGATCTAATCAGTGTCCACAGCAAAACACTTCGCAATCAGTTTGAAATAGTGTTGGAAATACTCATCCGACCCTTACGAGCAGTTGTGCACGTTACAGAGTGTCTGAACTATTTTTGCACTTCATGACCTTACATCAAATAGCTGCTGGGCTCCTTATCTACAAACAGTATGAAAATAATAACAAAAAAAGAACTGAGTTGCATAGTCTCCTCTGCTTCCCTTCCTGATCTTAGGTAATTTGCCTAGATAGGCAGCAGCTGAGTTGTCACACGCACCCGTAGCATTAAGGTCTGTCTGTTGTTTTTGCCCAAGAGACAATGCCAGAGTGTCACTCATGCCTATCTGCTATGTTCTAAGCAGGGGAAAACATTCCCTTCCTTGAATACCTGGATCCATGACCTAGGTGAGGAGACAGGAGGTTAGAGGAGCTGCTATTTCTTTATGGAACATAGGGGCCAAGATGGACCAAACTCATCCTGTAGTGAAGACTTCCATATTCTTAATGCAGCAGTTTAGGTGCACAAAATAATGCCCAGAAGGACATCTTACAGAAGCCATTGGTTCCTTAGGTGAAAACTGTCTCCTGAGGTTCATTCTGACTGCACCTATTTCAGCTTGTGCTTTATTGTAAAGACAGCTTTGTGTCTCTCTTTAGTTTGTTTTCTTTCCTCTCTCTCTTTTTTTTTCTTTTTAATTTAGAAACCTGCCTACATTCGTGTCTCACTGTTTTGCTGGAAACAGATGGCCCTTCCTGAAGACACTCAGTTGAGTGAACAGACACAGACCACTTTACCATGTGGTAGCATGTTTGTAATTAGATATTTAAAGTGCTAGACAATTACTATCGAACTTTGTCATGAGGGAAGTTTAGGTCTGTGTTTACCAAGATCTGAATTATAAACTGGATCCCTGCCAGGGCTTTACTCTTGGGTATAAAATGAAAGAAGACTCTGGTTGAATAGTGAGTGACATTGATTAGAGCTACCACCTGCCCTGCCTCAGACATGATCATCCATTCCTGTCTCCCACCCCGTCCTGTAGTTTTTGTTGACCATTGTATGTGGTTTGCCCATCTGATAAGTTTTGGGATCCTAGGAGGTAACAGCTCTGTAACATCTCTAGTTAAAGGCTCATCTTCCCACCTGGTTCTGGACTACAGAGAGGTAAAAGCAGTTCTGCCCCAGAAGAAGCTAGTATAGAGCCATTGTCACATTGGGAAAAAAGCAGATGAAGTTGGAGAGGAGAGTGGAAAGTGATAAATCGGGGGAGAAATTTCAGGTAAGCATTACCGAAGAAGAGACAGAAGTTCAGAGAGTTATCTAATGCATAAGTTAGTTTAATTCCTGCGAAGTTTTGCCCTAGATGGAAATACCCAGCCTGTGGAAGCTGAGAGCAGCAGCACTGGCTGCTGGGGAAGTGCAGCTGTGCCCGTTTCACGTGCCTTCCCTTCCAGCACTGCAGCCACGGCTGTGACTGAACAGTTGCAATCAAGAAACTTCAATTTCAGATACACCAAGTTCCCTCTGATTTTACCCTGCTTGAAACAGAAATAATATAGGAGTCTGCAGGAAAGTATCATGGAAACACTAATGTTTGAAAACTATGGAAATGGCTGAAGTCATGGGTAAAGGAAAACCAGTTTTACGTCAAAATCTCAACCCTGAGCTGCTCTGCTCCTGTGGAATACTTACAGTGGTTGTGAAAGACAAATTATATAATGACTTTATTTTAAAAAAAATGTTATTTCTAAATTTGGCTAAGGATTTAGCAATGAAATGCTTCAGGGATAACTTGTTTTCAATGGGGAATTCTGTGAACAAAAACTGATAGGAGGATGGAGCCAAATCCCTGCCAAGGACACGGACAGGATCATGGAAGCAGATGAACTACAATTTCCCATGCACCAGAATCCACAACAAGGCCAGGAGCAAAATGAGCACAATCACAAAGCATTTCAAGAGCCAGGGCTGAGCGATGGGAGAAAGCTGTGTACTTTCTTCTGTGTACCTGTAATCACTTGCAAGATCTTTCTGAAGAGAGGTATGTGTTGATCTTACAGAGAACTAGAACACTGATTTAAATATTCATTGTATAATCAGGGAGAGGAATCTTGGAAAACTATGTGAAAAAAGTACTGTGGGGTTGTACAGAGTGCAAAAGACAGGAGGACAGTGATGAAGACCAGCAGCAAAACCTGGTTAGGTTGTTTAAAATAAAATTGGATTTAATTTATTGGTCTCTTAAGGTTAAAATTTGAAAGTAAGCTAGCCAAAGTAAGCATTTCCCAGGAACGCAGTTTTGGTTTGGACTCTGCATCGCGACGTTAACTCGGGTATCTATCGCAGTGTTGTCCTGTAATTCAGCAAAATCTCACAGGGCAATAAGGTAAATTCAGCTGAAAAACTCGTGGGTCGAAGGAAAGGTGAGTGAAATACAACTCCATGTGCAAACACAGAAGAACAGGTTGCAGAAGGCTGAAACAACAGATGGTTGTCACAGGGACAAGAAGAGCTTGCTAACAGTTACCATGAATAAGAAATACCTGCACCGCACTAATGTTAGGCCTGTGGGCAGCAGTAAATCAGGGTTTGGTTTCTCATGACGTTAAGGATTATGCACCCACATAAAGCAGCCTCTGCCCTGACAAGTGCACGGTGTAATTGTTGTCCAAACACATCCCACTTCCTCACTCCGGCTGACTCACGGCCGCCTCTGAGAAACTCCCATAGGAACGTTTCTTGTGGAGTGAGCAGCAGATGTTGGGTGGCTTTCAGCCCTCCATTTCTGGGGGGCGATGAGGAATTCCCGGCGGGCGTGACTGGAAGCAGAGAGCGGGCAAGCAGAGGGCAGTGTAGGCACACGGACGCAGCGCCGGGAAGCGCCGGCTCCAGCCAAGGGAACGGGAGCAGCGGGAGCGGCTCAGGCCGGGGGGCTCTGGGGGCAGCCGCGGGTGTCACCCCCGGTCCCGCCGCACCTCGGCCCGGTTGTGAAAGGCAAACACATTACAATGTCTTCATCCTTAAAAAAAAAAAGGAAATTACTAATTTTAAGTTTGGATAGGATGTAGCAATGAAATGCTTCAGGGATAACTTGTTTTCAGTGGGGGATTCTGCGAACCAGAAGTGATTACAAGGATGGAGCCAAATCCCTGCCAAGGGACAAGGACCGTGGAAGCAAATGAACTACAATTTCCCATGCACCAGAATCCACAGTGAGGCCGGGGGCAAAATACACACAGGCAGAAAGGGTTTCAAGAGCCAGGAGGAGGAGGAGGAGGAAGAGAAACTGGAAGAAGAGGAAGAGGAAAAGGAGGAAGACGAAGAAGAAAACGAGAAGGAGGAGGGTGCGCATCCCCCCTGCGGCTCTATCCGGGCACGCGATGACGTCATCACCCCGCGCGTGAAGCGGGTCTTCTCCCACGTGCGCTGCCCAGCCAATGAGAGAGGCGCGCCGCC
>VZRQ01006657.1:67652-105346 GCA_013397975.1 Machaerirhynchus nigripectus
GGGCGGGGGGAGCAACGAGTGCTGTCGGCAGGTAACAACAGTCGGGCGGGTGACAGGTAACAGCCGTGCAGGCAGCAGCCGGACAGGTAATAACAGCCCTGCAGGCAGCAGCCGGACAGGCAGCAGCCCCGCTGGCGGCCCGCAGGCAGTGCGGGGCACAGGGGAGGCGGCCTGGCCATCCTCGGACCCCTTCGCGGAGCCCAGGNGGGCGGGGCAGCGAGCGCGGCCCGGGGGACCCTGCGGGGTGGGGGTGTCACCCCGAGGCTGCGCTTCCCCGCAGCGGCACCTCCTGCTGCTGCAGGCTGCTCATCCCTCCAATTACCTCGACAGATAGGTAAAGCGGTGTGGATATTGTGCATTTGTTGTTATTGTTGGTGCTCGGCCCGGGCCGCGCTCCCCCCGCACCGCCGGGGCTGCTGCCGAGCACCCGCTGAGAGCCGGAGGCGGCGGCCCCGCCGGGAGGCAGAAAGCCCGTATCGCCCAAAAATTAAGTTATTAGCGTTCATAGGCGTTGCTGGGGCGGGATCCGGGCCGGCTGCGCGGCGCTGCCGTGTCTCCCAAGGCCCTGGCCTGGCCCGGCCGTGCGGGGAAGGGAAGGTGCCCGGCCCCGACGGGACTCGGACATTCCTTTGTGCCGCTGCCCTGCAAACACATGTCTGCAGGCACGTACCCCGGCGATTTTGAGGCGATTTTCCCCCTGTCTGGCTCAAGGATAGAGTTACCTCTGAGGAGGTACATGTTTTTCCACAATAGCTGTCTTCCATAATGATTCCTGGGTGGAAACGGTGGTTATTTTCCTCCTTCCCCTCCCCTCTGCAATAGGAAAGTTGATTTCTAGTTTATGGCCCTGAAGTGTAACGACCAGTTGGGCTCAGTGGGTGAGTGAATGGGCTCTTTGTGTTATCCCAGCTTTTCTAAGGGCAGTAACATGGCTTTGTTCGCGTTATTTGGCTTATTAAATGTCTTCTGGCCTGCTGGAAGGCTGGATAGAAATGTGTGGTTGAAATTCGGGGTGCTATTTCAGGAAGTCGCTTTAGGTCCTATGAGATAGAGCAGCTGCTGCTTCTCAGGATTGGTGTTCAGGGATCTGAACTCCTGGGGTTGGGATGGAAAAGTTGAGGCGTTTTCCCCTTTAGGGAATGACATCCCCATCCCAGCATCCAGAAGCTTTGGAGCAGTACCTCAGCTTTGGGGTCGCAGGGTTGAGAGGGGCTGGGTGATTCTGACCCATTAAGTCCCTGGCTTTCACCATGAGTGCTAGGCCTGGAGATGAGTTGAGCCAGCTGGTCAAATCCATTTTCTGGTTCGCTGTGCTTACATTAAAATTAGCTCCTGAGAACAGTTATTACAGCCTTTACTGTTGCATTGCCTCCCGTTCATTTGCCTGACTGATGGAAAATATTTTTGTCAGAAAAATTTGCCATTTTTGGCAAGAACCAGTAAGTTCGTATCTCTTGTGGCAAGCTGAACTGTTTCTGGGTGTGTTTTAATTGTGAATGGTCTGCTTGCTTCGAGTTGGGCTTATGAAATGTGGAGCACAATATTTGCTGAATAGCAAAAACTTTCCTGATGAAGCATGTTACTTGATCTGGTTTTATTGGCGGTGCAGTGTACTTGTTCAAGCCCAGAGAACTTGTATCCTTACAGTTACTGAGCTTCCAAAAACTCCTGGAAGAATTGCACTCAGAGCCAGGAGACTAAAACATACATTTCAAGTAGCTCTACATAAGCTGGTGGAACTCTGAACTAGAGAATGGGTTTACTACTCACTTGTTTTGAATTTCTGTGAAATACTGTTCATATTAACATGTCGGCTACTTTTAATGAGCCCTGGTTTTTTTGCATCAGTAGCAAGGTGCTACTCTCATCATATGGAAGTAAATGCTGCCTATTGGATATAAACTCAAAATAGTGATCTGCAAGATCAGCCCCGAATGATAAGACACCCTTTTGGGATGTTCCTGTGGTAATCTGGCAGTCCTCTAGCGGCCTTTACCTGCCAGTGCGTAACCCATAGTTATTGGCTCTTTAACTGGGGGATTGAAGTTGGTTAAGTCATTGTAAAGGGATATATTTAAGTTCAGGATGGTTAAACTTCCCGACTTCCTTTTGAAAAGCTGTTTTTCTGCAGGGTACTGTGATTCAGAAGAATGAGCAGGCTGAAAGAAGAAATTTTTGTTTGCAACCATTGTGTTGAGCTTTGGAAGTTTAGTAGAGGTGTAAAACTATATTGATGAAAACATGGCGGGCAGATAAACTGAAGGCCTGACTGTACTGAGAAGACTGCAATTTATTGCATGGATTGCTTTATTTAAAACAAAACCTTGAAGGATTTATTCTTTCCTTTAGGAATTCCTTGAGAGTCTGGTAGCCATTACTGTGGCTCCCTTTTTTAGTCCCTTCTCCTTTTCCCTTCTCTGTGCTTTCTCCCCCTTCCTCTGCTGCCTCCCCCCAGTCTACATTCCTTTGTGTTAGCAGTGATGATGGCAGTTCTAGTCACCTCCTGTGGTTTGATAGATTATTCCCTTTAGAATCATGGTGTACTTAAAACTTTCCAAACACAATTCTTTCCTTGCTCCTCCACTTTTTTGATGCTGGCTTTGAGTTTTGTTCTAAGAATTTGTCCTCTCTGGTTCTGCTTTGAGTTGTCTTAAATACTAGTAACAAGTCTCCTTAAGCCTTTAGTGGAAAATATTAGTATTTATGTTATGATTTACATTTCTCTGTGTATGTTAATGGTCATAATATAAACAGAAATTTTGTATTTTGGCAACAGTGAGCTTCTCTCTCCCCTGCAAGCTCACAAGTTCTGTGCTTTCTTTCTAGACAAAACTTTGCTTGTTTTAAACTGTAATTTTTATTTTTATGAAATAAACTTCTTGGACTGTTTTTTGATTACTGCATTCTTGAGATCTGGTAGTCGTGTAAGAGTGATCTTGCAGGTACTGTACTTCAAATAGAAGAGATTCCTGTCCATTGTGGAATTATGTGCAACTTCTACTTTAGATATTGTAAGTAACATAATCTTACTGGAGGGGTGAAACTACTCACAAAAACCTGTGGAGGGCTTTATGAGCGCTCCTGAAGGAAGGGTTAATCAGCAGAAGGAAGCCCTGTTCAATGTTAGGGAAGAAATTCATCCTAGAAATACAGGTGGTTGAAGTCAGTGTAGAGTCTGATACTTTCTTGGTAGGTAAGTTTTAATCTCTTGTCTCTACACCTGTGAAGGAGCCATTTACATGGACAGTGTGCTTCTTGCTTGTCATAAAGTTTGTCTTCAGTGAGATCTTAGCACTGAAGTGCTGCAATCCAGTGATGAGTCTGTTTAAAAAAAAAAACACCTTCACCTTGTCAGTTTCTCTTAACTGTAAACACTGTTAGGGGGATTGAGACAGTCACATTTTCAGAAAATGGTTTTCTTTAAGGATTTTCTTCTCACTCAAGAGGAGGTCTGTAAAAAAAAAGGGGGGGGGGGGGGTGGGGGAGGGGCATATTTTTAACTCCTTTCTAGGCTGCTCAACAAATTATTTTTGTGATGATCCAGCTGGATATTTTGGTACTGTTGAGCACAGAGAAGCCTGAAATCAAGGTAACTTGTCAGCTCTTAACATAGTCCTTTCTACATCTGGTGCTGTTTTGGCTTTTTTTGGTTGTTTTGGGGAATAATATCATTAGCAAGCTGGCAAGAAGCTGCTCTGCTCAGCTAACTGCTAATGCTTTGCAGTGGGCGTAAATAACTTCAGAAGGCCATGTTTCTGCTAATTTTTAGGTTGAGGGGAGGAAGTAGGCAGGGTTGTTACTAAATACATTATCTGGGTTATGGCTCTCAGTTCACTGACAGCACTGTTTTTTAAGCAAGCAGTTGAATATTATGCTTTAAGGTAATATGAAGTGTTTAGGTTAGGATATTTTCTGAGTTATAAAAACAAAACTAATATAACTGGCTTTCTGCTGTTTGGACTTGAGAGTATTTTGGTGAAATGCAGCTGCCATGTTTTGCATGTTGGATGTTAACAGTAACATCAAGGGTTCTGATCACCTGATGTTCACATCATTGCTCTGAACCTGATATGACAGCATTGCTTTAGGTGAAAATTGAACTGTAGGAAGGCACTGGGGAGAATTCCGTCAGTGATGTATCAGGCCCAGAGCTTGGGACATCCAGTGCCAGTGATGGCAACTGCTCTTCAGTGTGTGGGTCTGTCTGTATAGATAGAGCCAAGGGTGTGAAATCAAACAGCATTTTGCCTAGAGCTGTCATTAGAAGTGTCATTTGCAAAACTGACTCTGTGTACCAAGACCTACACGTCATTGTGGGGAGGGCGTTTGAGATGGCAGAAAGCTGTTTCTGCATTTGCTGAGCTTCAAAATCGGAACCCAGCTGGTACAGGAAATAGTTGAAGAAATAACTGCAGCACCACTGTCTATACCTTTACTTCTGTGCTTCAGCCTGAGATCTGTGATGCTGGAAGACAGGATCTGAATTCCACTTCTTTAAAGGAATACTTGTTTCTCTTTAAGACTCCCCTCATCCAGCCAGCCTTGACGACTGACTTGCTGTTATTTGTTAATTCACTTCAATTTTCTTGGGTTATGAAAGATCACATTCTTAACTTGCCCATTTCTACATTAAAGTGAAGGTATTAAAAATGAAGGAAAACCTTTACTGTCCTAATAAGACCTCATGCAACAGGGCTGTAGCTTCTCTTCTACTGTCACCTCCCCTTGAGCCATGAATGGGAATAATAGAAACTTCTGTTGGTGTTACATTAACTTTAGGTCCCTGATTTGCATCTCAAATAACATTGTGAACAGCATTAATGCCTTCGAGGGGTTTGGGAGGTTTTTTAATTTGTAGGGTAAATGTATTTTTTAACCTAATTGAGCAGTTCAGATTATTATTGCAGCATGTTTAATTTTTGCTCTGCACAGCTTGTGTTGATGTCAGTGGCTCTAAATCATTCCTTCAGTGCTGTGCACATGTGTTATGTTTCACCTTCTTAATTGTGGCTTCAGATTTTGTCTTAGTAAAGTATTCATCCATCTCATACAGTTATGACAGGATACTATATGATATTTTTGTTCTTTACCCTCAAAAGTTTGTTTATAATGAAAATTCTTGTTTTAAAGATTTTTTCCTTAAACTCCCCCTGCTTTCCCAATGAAAAATGCACTTTTTTGTCTTCAAGGTTTCTGTTGATCTGACCTCCTTTGTTTTTAGAGGGGTGAAAGTCTATCATGTTTAAGGAAGGGTGCAAGTCACAAAAGCTGTGCATCATTTGGATCTGTCAAACCCTGTGGCTTTATCAGCTTCCACTGTACAAAAGCAGTATGCAGAATTTGGAAGAGGTTAAAGTTTGGAGCCTCAGGTGTGATGTAGGTTATAAAACAGAATTGTGGGAACATAGTTAAGGCAGGATGGGTCTGGATCTGGGGTTCTGCCTTCCGCACCTCAGCATTTCTCAGTCAATATGGAAATGGCCACTGAGGTTGCAGGTGGTTATTGTATCATGTTATGTTTTCATAATATTAGGAAACTTATGATCTATGGACTGTTTGAGGTTGTGAGTTACTGATTTTTTTTTAAGTGATGGTCTCCATTTAGATACCTGAGACCTATTTGTATGTTTGTATAGTTTTTTTGGTGAACTGACAGTTAAAATTACAATCCTAGTTTAAAAAAAAAAAAGGAACATCTTTGCCCAGTTATCCCAATGTGATAGTAGTGGCAAATAATTCATTGCTATCTGTTGGAATGGAGGGTAGTGGTGTTGTGAGCATGCCTCAAGACTGCTGCTGTGCTTCAGAGCATAATTTGATGCAGTATTTAGTAAATGAGAGGAGAGAGGGGTAATGAAAGCAGCATTCAAGAACTACTTACATGAATTGGCTAAAGTACAGCATGTATTTCTTGTAGTGGGAAGGGAAAAAGGGATAAGTACTCAGCACTTCATCTTTTCATTTCTTAAAAGCAATGAAATGAAACAACAAAGTTGAACCTTGATGAATTTGAGAAGTGTGAGTAAGTTGGAGGCTGAACTGAAGTGCTGTTGCCTGTTGTAAGAGGCTACCAGAGGTTAAGAGACAACAGGGGTGTTGCTGGTTTAGAGATTCTGCTGGCACTGGAACATCAGCCAGCACGTTCCAGTTCCAGCCTGGTACTTGGCCTGTTCCCTTCTCAGGATGCATTGTAGTCCTCTTGGGCTTGGCTACATATGTGCCTGCTGACTTCATCCTTTCCTTCCATTAGCACCCCGTCCTGACCAGACCTTTCTGGTTCAATATTTGGATAAGAAATTGCTGAACTGCAGGAGGGTAAGGTGGACTGCTGCTGCTCTGCTGTCTTCATGCGTCACAGATCTGAAGAATGTCATTTAATAAAGCAGGAAAGTACCTGGATAAATACTTGTAGCACCAAACTATTACAGAGGATGAAAAAGGATAGTACTTTGTCATGTTTTATGCTTTTTAGGCAGCCTGTTTATGCTTGAGCTCTTAAGAGTTAATTCTTCTGTGCTTTAGTGACTTTAGATTTTGCAGTCTAAATGTGAGCTCTGACTGGCTGTAACTAGTGCTCTTTGCTTCAGCTCCCCATCTGTAAAATGCTGCATATCTTAGTTTTTATTTTGGAGTATTTGGCTGCTGTGTGCAGCATTTTCCATCCTCAGGAAGTTCTAGGCCAGCCTGAGGCAGTGGGTGTAAGAGGTGCACGCACATGTTTGTGTGACAGTGCCTTGACACCACATCAGTGAAAGCCATTACATCACCCTGCTGGGCTGTTAGAAGGCAAAGCATGCCTGCCTTTCTGAAGTAATGGGCTTCTGGGTTCTCTTGGTCAGAAGAAAGATGCAGCAGGATACTGCAATATTGCTGAAACTTGCATGCTGCCGTGGGAGGTGATTGAAGGGTATTTATTTCTGTGTGAAGGAAGTACGGGGCAGGTGTGATTTTTTTTTTTTTTAGTAATAATAACCTGATAATGCAAAACCTGAAGTTTTAATTTGAAAAATCAGAAAAGTAACTACTAGTTCATTGAAACTCAACATGCACTGTAGGAGGATAAGCAAAAATATTACAGGGGCTTGAAACTGAGTTTGTAATTTAAAAAAAAAGTAGGGCTGTGAAAGGTGTAGGCTGGTTGTGAGTCTCCTGTCCCATACTGGTATTGCACATCTAATGTGATTCATAACAGAAGCCTGAGCAGCTCTTCTTTCAACTTAGTCCAGTGCTTTGCTGTCCTCAGCATTAAAACTTGTTCTGAATATGAAACCAGGCATCTTCCTTACTGCAGGTCAAGCTTACTGCCTAATTCCCTGGACATAAGGGACAGCTGTTCCTTCCCCCATAGTAAGTAATCTTTTAACAATATTTGAACTGTTCTTTGCAGTGTTCCTGTTTCCCCATGTCTTTGCCCTCCACCCTTGTGATACTTTTGTCCTAAATAAAACTTGTGTATTCAGGTCTTCCTGAGAGGTCATGTTTTTTTTCAGCTCTAATCATTCTTGTTGTTCTCTCAAGTTAGTTCACATTGGGCTTCAAGTGTGATGCTCAAAGCCCAAGTCTGTACTGCAGCTGAGACTCCGTGCTGAGTGGAGTGAAAAAATGGCTTCATGTGCCCTGGAGCTGATATTCCTGTTTATGCATCCCCATACATTTGACTTTTTTACACCAGCTTAACACTCATTTCAAGGTCAGCCTGTTGATCCCACCTAGCTTACAGCTTTGTTCTGAAGAACTTGCCTTCGTGTTTGTTCATTTAATCCTGCCTGAGCATGCCTTTCAGAACTCACTTGTATCCTATTACTTGTAGAACAGTTTTCCAACTTGTCAAAGTTATGCAGAATTTTAAGGCTGTCTTGCAGTCCTTCCTGCTGTTCTCCTACATATAGCAAGCCTCCTCTGCCAGCAGCAGATCACGGGAAGCACAGAAATGGAACTGAGCTGGGTTCCTGCTCTGTGTGTTCTCCCACGCACCACTGGGAACTGCTCTCTGGCTGTGATTGTCATTTGCTGTAGAGTCTTTGCTTACCTCCCAGCAGCAGGAGTCTGTAAAATTTAGGTGTGTGAGCTCACGGGTTCCTCTGTGTCCCTAAACCCTGTTACACTGGTGTCCCAGTGAGCCAGGTGGGTGCTGCACATCTCTTTGTACCTGTTTAGTGCTCACAAAAGGTTCCCACTCTTCCCAGAGGTTCTACTTGAATGTGGGGGAGTTGGAGACCAGTGGCATGAATTTTGACCTTTTTCTGAAGGCAGGCATGGAACAAAGACAGGCCTAACCTCAAACTGATGTCCAAATTTATTTTTTTTTAAAACTGTAACCATGTCCTGTTTCTGTCTGTATTTAAATATATCACATAATGGCCTAAATCTAGTACCTTGCAAATAATTGCAGGTGTTACAAGGTGTCTGAAGTCATCTGTAGTTAGGGTTCTTTGAAGCTGTCCATTCTTGAGATAAAATTGCTCTTGCATTGCAAGCTACGTGTTGAAGGATAAGCTCCGCTACTTGGAACAGCTTTTTCTTTGGAGTATTTTTCTTGGATTTGTATTTGTAAGTATTTGTTGACATCTCTATAGGTGCAGTTTTCTCTCTTTGAAATCTTAGTTCTCATATCATCTCCCCTGTCGAACTCGAGGCACATAATGAATCTTGTGCTGCATAGAAATGGATTTCTCTGAGCCCTGTCTCTGTTGGGGTTGTTTGACACACTTTTGTAAGTGCTATTTGTTGTTTCTTCTCCAGCACCTCTCCCTGTAAACTTTCTTTACGTCTCTACTGTTCAGTAATTCCCTTAGACTTGCTCTTATCATTGCCTTATTTATAGTCCCTGCATGTGTAGCAGTTTATTCTCATCACACAGATGTATTTGAGTGTAGTTAAAAGTTCTATTGTGCCTGGCTACAAGCTGGAATAATTAATCTTTCAACCATTCTTTCCACTGGATGCTCTAAGGAGATGGGCAGATATCCTTTGAAATCATGCTGCAATGTTAAATTGAGCAGAGGTTTAGAAAGTCTGATAATCCTAAAGATATTGAATGTTTGTTAGATGGGATTACCTCAGTGACCACTCTGAACCCACAAAATGTTACCAGAACAGTAAGGCAGCATCACCTGCTGTTGGGAAGTTAAAGGCAATATGGATGGTGAAATGTGTGCTGAGTGTGCTTTAGGTTGTTAATAGTTGTTTGTAAGTATTACAAACATTAAACAGGATTACGGGGGAGCTGTGTTCAGAAAAGCTTTTTCAAGGTGTGTTCATGGTTGTGGCAGGTTTTTCTGTATTAGGTGTGATACTCAAAATGTACTGGTGGTTGCAAAATGCCGTGTATCCTTGAGATTAAACTTTGTAGTCCTGTTAAATATACAGTCTTAAACTTTGGAACTAGTTTGGGGGGCCCTTCCCTTTGCCTTTTTCTTGCTGGAGCTCAAGCTGATTAAATAAAACCAAACCTATTCCTGAGTTCTGAACTAGCTGTTGAACTGAGCCAAACTACAATGAAGTAAATGCCTGTTGCACCTGCAGAAAATGCTGCAGCTGTCAAAAGCTCGTTTATCACTTGAGTACTTCTTGGGTCCAGGTGTTCAGCCAGCGACTTCCCCCAGTGCATTAGCAGTTGTTTGTTTCAGATCTTCAGCAGAAAGGATGTTACTGCTTTATGCAGACTAGAGTGTGCTTAACCTTTGCATGTGTGAAGATGCCCTGAACCCAGATGTAATTTCAGAGGCTTGTTTTAAAGGAAGCTTAAATGAAGTACACTTTTTGTCGTCATTGAAAGATAAGTTTGAAAGACCGAGTTTTAAGGTGAAGCGCTAGGAGGACACACTTGCATCTCTCTTGCTGTTGATTTCATCAGATACACCTTTACTGTTTTGTCCTTCAGCTTGGTTAGCAAAGTTGATCTTGTCAGAATGCTGTCATCTGTAAAGGTAACTGCCCAAGTGGAAGGTCCCATTTCCTTTCCAAACACTCTTGGTCGTGTCCTCCCTTGCACAGTTGCTGTCTGTTAATACTACGTGCTGAACTTGCCAAGTGACTTACCTGCTGCCATTCAAAGCTGCTAAATTTCTGTCCCAGTCAGGGAAGATTAAAAGTAAAGGCCTTCCTCAACACTCATTTTTCACCTGGCACTTTTGTGGTCAAATAAAATAATAATTTTGGCCTATACTGATGTGTCATCTGCAGTACTTGTGTACTAATTGGCACCTTGTGCCTGTTTGCTTCCCATACAAGGGCATGGCTTTACATTAAGGCTTTGTAATTTGGAGTTCTAGTGACTTCTGTAAATCCCCTTTGACAAGTAAATCTTTCCACAGAATCTGCTTGTAGAAGTAATGAGTCGTTTGTTGAACATCAGATAGTGTTCAGATAGTACACAGAATATATTGAGCTTTTCCGTCAAGCAAAGGTGATCCTCCGGTATTTAAAGAAAAAGCAATCATACTAATGTAGCTAAAATAGTTCGCTTTTTTCCATTCTCTTATGTGGTGTAACTTTGTCTGATGGGATTTCTTTGAGTTGATGTAATTGTTACAAACACTTTTTCTAAATACCTGCTGCAGTGTGTACCCCTTGGTTCTTGTCTTGACCTCTAACACAGCGTTTCCTGAATCCAACTGTTCATTGTGCTGCTGAAGGCTGGCTGCGTAGAGACAAAGTAGTCGTCTGCTTTTGAAATAGTCGAGTGAACTAGTAAGAGCTGCATAGCTCAACTGAACTAATTGTTATTGAAGTACCTTTAATAGGTCTGGCAGAAGGGATGTCCCTGGTGACACTTGAAGTAATGTTTGAATTGAATGCTGAAAGCACACACAGTATTGATGTGTACTGCTTTTGCCTTCATATTTCATTCCATTATTTTAATGGACTTTAATTTGTGGTCTACTCATACTTGGGGCATTTGTGGACTGAGGGCTCACATGTAGAGCAGATTATATGTAGTGCAGATCCCTTCAGAGACTTCACCATTCTAAAGCTCATGGTATGTGCAAAACAGAAGCTGGAAACCAACAAATAATTAACTTGATAGGAACTGTAGTTTAGCAAAGCAAAGAGCAACGACAAGAAATTCTTCAAACTACCATTCAGTTTTGGTATTTGTAGTGTGATACCAAGACATCTTTTTTTTAAAACAAATTTTTGCTGTTTGAAAGCTGTGTGGTACTTGGGTTTTATTTTCTGAGTTCTAATGGATCTGGTAACTAGATGGGTCTTGTAGAACTTGAGATCTTTATGTGCCACCTCTTGGGGTGGTATCTCCTGCCAGATGAATTAAGGTTTCTTCAGTAACAAATTATGGATGGTGAGCCATGATAGAGAACAAGTTTGGGCTGTGAGATGGAATTTGGTTGTCAGCTGCACACCATATTTCATATCTGTTCAATGCATTTCCATGCTCTTTCCACACAGATAATGTAGCAGCAAGCTTTAACTACTTTGTGCAAGCCTGCGTAGAATTTTACTGTTGTGTAAACTCCTCCTGTAATTTGCTTTCTTTATGCTTTAGGGTTTTATATGGAAATATGTAAACAGTGTAGTTGTGAACTGCTAAAATAAGGATATACACATGCATATGCTCATTTAGTGTAGTTGCACAATGATATTCAGGAGAGTTACAATTTTGAGACAAAGACACTTTTCTTAAACTGCTAAATTGGGGATAATACTTCTGTCATGAGATAATACTTTTGTCATGAGAAGGAAATATTACTCATAGTATGAAAAATTAGGACAGTAAAGCTTGGAGAAGTGTGCTTCATGTTGCTGTAAGCACTGAGATGTATGGATATTTACAGAATACTGCTCAGAACTGGAGTTCTAAATTTAGTGCTATCTGCAGTTCACCAGCTGTACTATTTACTGAAAGAAATTTGGACTACCATAGGTTCCTCATTTTTAATTTCCATAGTTGTATGCAAGCTAATAAAGGGAGACATCCCTGTGTGCAGATTATATAGCTCATTAGATCCCTGAAATGCCATGAAGTAGCATCTTAACATAAGTGTTTTTCACCTGGCCTGAGGCCTCCAGCAAGAACATTTCACACTTGGGATCATAAAAACAAACCTACTAGTTGGGCTTTTTATTTTAAACAAGCCAACCAGATGTCTGAAACTCCTCAGAATGAACCTGAAGACAAACAGGAGGAGGTTTATTAGCTGTGTGTGTTTTGGGAGCAGGATGTATGGAAGAGATTTGTATAATCCCTCAGCTCCAAGCTCATAGGCTTTGGTAATAGAACAGTACTTCAGTACTGATATTATTCCATTCTATCACAGGGGAGCAGGATGTGCGTGGGGTGATCATTGTTGTCACTGCCATACGAGTTAAAGGTCACTGCTATTTTTTTTTTCAGCCCTGGGTATTTTTAATATGTGCCTGTTTTACTTCTCAGTTTTAAGGGCAGACACTAAGAGAAAGTAGGTGATACTACTCATTATTTGTATTTTTTTTTCCTCTGGCTTTTCTGACTGGTGGAGTGAAGCAAATATCTCATTAGTAGGGCCAGTTAATCTTGATCTATTTTTTTTATTCCTCAAGCCTGAGAGTAAAAAAAAAGTCTCATGGGTCTTGTACAGTTTGGATCATTTGCTTTAGTGAAAGTCTGCTAGGTAGGTAGATTTCTCCAAACACTAATATTATCAGTATAAACTACTATTTGAGTCTGAATTTTGTATCTTACTGGAGGCTTTGTCAATGAAGTAAATACTTCCATTGGTTTTAAACAGCATATTTATAAAAGCAGTATGTGGAGGTGGAAGTAATTTGTGTGGGACCTGAGCTTTGATATTTTAGTAGTACAGACTGAAAGTTACAGTAAAAAAGTGGTGATTGCCCACTAGGTTTTGTTCTGAATTGCTTAAACAGGCAGTAGCTCTTGGTTTGGGTAGCGTTGTCTTGAAATAATGACTGTTAACTCATTTAGTTGATAGTTATGGCAAAAGCCAAGGGCTTGGTGTTCAAAGCCTCAGTAGATCAGGCTTCTGATCCTCAATATCACATCGTAGCCTTGGGCTTTCTGCAGTAGGGCTGAGGAGAAAGAGTCCAAGTCTCACATTGCAGGGAGATGACTGGTCATGGGCCAGTGCTGGTGGCTCATTCAAATGGAGCTCCAAACGGAGTAGATGTAAATATTCTTCAGCAAAATTAATGAAATCTTTGCCTGTCATTGTGGTGGATTATTTTAGGAAGGAGCGTAAGTAACATAAGCATCTTGGAAACAGCATCTTTGTACAGCAGCAGGCACAAGGCACAGCTCATCAGTTGTCCTGTCTGACACAGATGCTTTAAAAGATGCAGGATGACTTGTCTGTGGTATGAGTATTAGGTGGTCTTCAGGTCTGAAAGACAGGTTTAAACCTAAGAGACTGACTTCTTACTGATACGAGTTGGCAATAAAAAATGCTTTAACCTCTGGCTGAGTTGAATTCTTAGCCCTAGTTTTCTGTAGTGATATATTCCCTGCTTTAATTAGGTATGACCTGGAAAAAGTCTCTTGAGCTTACTTCACTCACCACTTCTGTTGCTTCGAGAAATGTACTTCATAAATTGTGACAAAGGTTTAACGTTGCCTATCTCCACCCTTTTTCCTTTCTGGAAGGAGACTCTCATCTTGGTTTAAAACCAAAGCCAAACCACTGACAGTTACTTGAGAAGTAAAAGGTGGTATACTTATTACAGACAACAGTTCATCATGTAAAATATTTTGTTTCTAATCAAAATGTATTAAATTATTTTAGTTCTTTGTTTTGTATGTGTTTCTTGGCCAAGCTGGGTGAACTGTACAGCTAAGGAAGGGAAGCCATACCATCAAAGGTAATACCCAAGTATTACCTTCAACCTCTTTCCAGCATATCACCTGTTTTAAGTAAAGTGGAATCCAAAGGCTGTGTGTGATGGGTGAGGCTTCCCTTCCTTCTCACAGGAGCTCTTGCATCTGAAGCATGGGAGATGGAGTAGAAGTGAGTGTGTAGGATGCAGCTTTATTTTAGTAGCAGTTTATATTTTTTTCAGCTGCCTTAGTGACCAGTTGGTCTATGTGATGATGCTTTAGGGTTAAAACAGTGAAATTCTGGGCTCAGGTGTGATTTTCTACCTTTGAGGTAAGTGGACCTAATATTTATTCTCGTCTATCTCTGGAGACATTAACAACCAAATCCTAGTTTTTAACCTTAAAATGGTGATCTACAGTCCTGCCTTGCACATTCATTAAGTGATGTATGTTCTTCAGCAGACAGTCTTGATATTCCTTGTGCTTCCGGAGCCTGTGGAATATCTGCAAAACTTGTCTCTGGTAGCCATCAGTTGATGTAAAGGATGCCTTCTAGCCTATTTTTCTTGTCCCTTTCTGGAGTTTTGTGATGGAGTTGTGTCAACCTGAATCCAAGCTTGAACACCTCCTAATATTGAAGTTTCCTTCTAATAAAAACTGACTTATGAAAGCACTGCATAGAGAAAGTGAAGAAGTTCTGTAGCTCTTGAAATCTCTCTTCAGTCCTTCTAGAGAAACTCTAAATTGCAAATGTTGGAACTGGGTCTTTTGGTTTGTTTGTTCAGAGTTCTAGAATGTGTAGAGTGTGGTGTTAAGCCTCTATTTTGTCACATCTGAACTCTTCAGGGAGAACAACTACAATTTAAACAGAATTTTCTAGATGGTTGTGAAACAGTTTCTACAGAATACAAACTAGGGTTATAAACTCTCCTCTCTTTGTCCCCTTTGGTCAGAAACTGTTATTCTAAAGCACTGTTTAAAAACTCTTTGTAAAGAACCTCAGAAAATAAAGGGGTGCTAGTTAATGGCATTGAAAGGACTCCTGAAGTACAATATGTTGGAAATTGAGGTGTCCCCTTTTAGTACCAATCCCCTAAAACATTGATTGATAACTTTATAGCTGTAGGAAACTTTCTAATTAACACTGGTTTTTGTTTTTTTACTTGATGTGGAATTTTGGAAGGTTTGCAGAATAGCCACACTGCAGATTAGTGCTGGAAAGGATAGAGTCCAAATAATTCTCTTTTAAGTGCCTGCTATCAAGAAGTTTTCTGGGCTAAAAGTTATTAATAATAGACTTATGTTGTAAGGAATGCTTAGCCTCCCTGTGAACTTCTTAACACTGTAGTAAATAATGTGTACTTTTAGAAATAGAATATTCTCCTGCCTTTTGGAAGTTGGAATTTTGTGTTGCAAGAAACTAGACATTTTGTAGCCTTTTGTCAGATGGCATAAAGTATTAGCTTAGCAGTTTCTGAAAAGCTGGTCTTCCAACTTAAGTGTTGCTTCAAGCATAAGTGGCATGGGACAGACAATGCTCTGTTAAAACTTGATCAGTTTTGTGATGTTTCAGTTTTGAAATGCTTCTTGGATGCTTCAGAAAGTGCCAGGAGGCAAAAAATCACATCACCTTTCATCTAGAGTGTAGTAGCAAAATCACCTAGATCTGGAGTTAGTACTGCTGGATTAGCTCCTTTGGCTTGCTGAAGCAGAGATAATATTTTAAAGGACCTACTTATCCGAATTGGAATTTTGACTCCAGCTAATCCTTTTCTTCTGCTGGGAGCAGGCTAAATGCATGTATGGGATTGTTGGTAATAAGGGTTCCATGTAGCACTTGGAGCAAAGAGTAGGAAATAATGAGAAGTAACAGAAGAAACAACCCTCTCTGTTCTCTCAGGTCATTTTAGTGCCATAGGCAGAAAAAAATGGAATTGTGATCACCAAGAAACACCTACATTTGTCTTATGGGGAAATCATCTAAAAATCTTGTGATCTCTTCTTCTTTATCCAAGATAGAACTTCCAGAAACAGAAGAAATTGTTAGAAGTGTTTCAAACAAATGTAAATTTTCCCATCAAGATGAGCTGTTGCTGGAACATTTGGTCCTGCAGGATGCAGAGGAGGAGGAGGAGTGGGTTGGAAATGAGTCTGGCTGCCTTACTTTCTTAGAGCCAAGGAGAGATTTTTTTTGTATTGGCTTTGTGTTCTTCATCAGGACTCTTCATCTCTTTGAAAGTAGCTTGTCAAATTGAATGAGCCTCTGACATCCTTTAATTGACTGGGAGGTTGGATAATCTGTATTTTTAGTAGTCTTCCCAAAAAAAGACAGCAGTGATGTCACTGAGAAGATACAGAATTCGTGACATGAGCACTTCTGTTCTATCTCCACTGTTAATTTTGGCAGAAATTTTACAAGTCATTACTACTTGTAGCTAAACTTTTAGAGAAATAATCCCTCTCTCCTTTAGTAGTACTACAGAGATATAATAATGAATCTTTACTTTTCTCAGCCTTCAGAATGAATAGAAAAGAACTTTAAACCAGAGACAATGGTGATACTGATTCCATCACAGCTCATTCTCCAGCTGTGAGGAATGTTAGCTTTGGCTTGCATTTGGAGTTTGATTTTTATGTTCCTTTTATTCCTTTTGATTAGTCTACCTTTCAACAATAAAAATAGCTTCTCTTCCTCCCCACCTCTCACCTCTGCCCCCCAGCTCAAGGAGATCGTAGGAAGATTGTCTCTCCCAGGACAGAGACTGAGTAACATCTTTTGTTGTGTGTGTTTATCTTGGAGGTCTCAGCTTGCTCACTATCCTACCTAATCAGGCTCCACAAAGGATGGTGTGCTAAGGGAAAGATGGCCATAATCTTGTAGGACTCCATCCAACTTGGAGCTCCACGGGCTATTGTTATTAGCTCAAGGCTTGGAGGATATTCGTGTTTGAACTGGCAGTGCCTGGCCCCGCTGCTGCCTCTGGAGACTGGGTGACAGCAGAGGTGCATTACCTGTGGGCTGTGCTTCCCGGGCAGGACTGGGCTGTGCCAAGATCTCTGCTGTGAGGCAGCTGAAAACATGCAAATTCAGCAGCATCCTCGTTGCCCTAACAAGGATGGTCAAATGGTTCATATTACTGAAAATCCAATTAGTATGAAGTGCTGAGCAGTTTGAGAGGGATTCAGCCTGATAAGCATAAAGAGTACAATGAGGAGAGACTGAAAAATCACGTTGGCTGCCTTTAACCAGCTCTAGAAAAATACCATGGTGGAAAAAGTACATAAAGTAAACAGCTTACTCTCTCTGTGGATCCATTAAATACATACCATAGCAGAGAGTCTTGAAATAAGCTAAACCCTCAAAAATAGGAAAATTAGAAGCTTCCCTCTCGGAGGTACTGAGGGGCAAAAAGCCTATAAATACATAATAACGAAGTTGTAAAATGTCAACAGTTGAGTGAAGCTAGAGTCACACTGAAGAATCTCTTGTCTCCTGGCAGCCAGTATTAATTAAGCAAAGATGAGGGGAGCAATTCTTTGTGGAGTATAAATAGCTCAACCAGAGTGAACCAGGAGGTTGGTCACTGAGTTAAGGTGCTGAGGCTGCAGGGGTTATTTCAGATCCCTTTGAGCTGGTAAGTTTGACCAGTCAAAGAAGTACAAATTGGAAAAGGAAGATGGGAGCAAAACATGTTCAAACCATGCTTGAGGAGGAGATGCCTAATTTCTAATTAAAGAAGAATCTGCCTGGCTCGCTGTAGGAAATGCTGATGTCAACTGGCTTTCTTGTGTGATGTATTTCTTTTTTTTCTGACGCTGTAGTTGGACAGGTACTTGGACAAGCAGCGTCAGCATCCCACAATGTGCCCACACAAACATTTGTGTCCAGTTCATGGCAAACCGGGCTGGGGAGCTGATCCAGCTGGAAAGCAACATTTCCCAGAAACAAAAGGAAGTGTTTTGGTTTTATCCAGCTATAAAAATTCCTTGATCTAGTTCTGTGATGAGCAGAAACACTTGTGCTGGCACACTGCTGTGGGCCACAAATAGGCAGAGAGGAGAATGTGTTGGCAGTTGTGATGGCAGCTGAGGTACATCAAACTGCAACCTAGAATGGCTTTCAGTGGTCGGAGTGTGATGGTGACATTTCAGTGGTAGGAGTGTGCTAGTGACATTTTGACCACTTAAACATTCATTGTGTGGTCCTTAACAAGGACTGCCCAGTAAGAACAGATTTCTGATGTCAAACAGTTAATGCCAATGTCCTGATCAAGCGTATTTAAGGAAGATGAGACGGGAATTCACTTCCAAAGCATGCTTCTGATCTGAACTACAACCTCTGCTATTATGGCTGTGCTTCATACTGAGAAATGGAATTTACTCATGAGGGGGAGCAGTAGAAAGTGGGAGCAGATGGATGAAGGCTTTTCTAGCCAACAGCATCTTTTCATCCCTGTCCCCTACTTAAAAATAAAATCTTTGTCAATGGAGCATGTCTCCATTTGAAAAATTATTATTGGTAAGTGTGAGTTGCTAAAATGAAACTTTGTGTGGGGGGTTTTCCACATGGCCTGTGGTTCAGAACTGATTGGGTTCCATGCTGTCAGAAAGGGCCTGAGTGGTTGCAGTGCCCAAGTTTTACTTTGAGTAGCTGGTAGGATTTATGAATGTGGAGAACTACAATTCAGCATGATTCTGAAAGTGCCATGCTTCTGTGATTTCATTTGCTTTCCCTTTATCCTTTGATTCAGTTGGCTCATTAACTAAAGTCTAATATCATTCTGTCTAGTCTCTCCTTATTGTAGCTTGTATTAAGCTGACTTAAAATTGCAGTGAAACATTTGAAGATTTGAAGTACTAAGCAAAATAAAACTATAATTAACTGATTACAGATCAGTTTTTCCTCCCATCTTTGGTAGTTTTATTGGATTTTGATTTTTTTTTCCTTGAGGAAAAAGACCCCACAAATTCTTCTCTTGCCCTTCCAAGAAAAAGTAATGAAACATCTGCTGAACTTTTCAACTGATTCTTAATAGTAGCCTCTTACTTGTGGAAATGTTCATCCTTAACATAGATCTGAAAGTCTTTGCACCAGTTACAAAGCTCTTCAGTATGTTTCCAATCTGTAAAGGAGCAACTTCTGACCTCCAGTCAGCCTTTCGTGTGACTTCCATTCCGGATTTCCAGATTCACTTTAACTCCACCAGGTTTAAAAGGGACACAGCAGTGTTTGATTGTGCTGCTCTAGATACTGCTGTGTTCACATGCTTGCCCTCAAACTTAGCCTCAGTGTATGTGCAACTTTTACTAGTGAGTGTATGAGCTTGGGGCTTTTTTAATATTTGACCTGGTGTAATTTCAGAACAAGATGTAAATATTTCAAGTTGTTGTGTGCTTTCCTGAAAGGCAGGCCACATCGAGTAAGAACAGGCCAGTTGAATTTCCAGCTATCTGGGTAGCATTACTTGTGGTGGAAGAGCATTTCTAAGCATGACATCTTACAGGGAAAAAAAAAGTAGATGTAAGAACGAGGGCAAGAAGTTATATTTGTGGGGCAGCTCTCAGGCTTAAGGAGGCTGCTGTGTAGCAGACTGCTGTGAAGGTGAAATAGGGCATGGTTAGCATATGAAAATCATATTTGAGGAGTACTTAAAGGCAACAGGTTAAAAAGATAGTCTAACATCACTATTAGGACTATTAATATCTTAGTTTTAAGTGGGTTTAACTTGACTCATAGCCTCAAGTTGCTTTTTTCCTTGCCACTACTGATTATTTAAACAGCTAATTAGTAGTGTGGAAGAGGCACTATTTTATGGAAACATTATTTGAAAATAATTTTCTGCATTTTTTTTTTAAACTGTGGATGCTAAAACTAGAAAGTAAGTAAACTTATGGTTCTAGCAGCATCAGTGTTCCTTCCCAATGCCTCATGTTTAAATTTGGAAATACATCTATAAGGATCTCTTCCCACTCTATATCCCATAAGTGGTCCCTGAATATGCTCAACTGACTTAAATAATCAAGAATGGTTAATGCAGGTCAGTAGAGAGAGGAGAAAAAAAAAAAGTAGAGCATGTTCAGGATAAAAAGAGGTAGCTGATGAACCTAGTGCTTTTGATTTAGATGACTGCTCACAGAATAAAGATATGAAAGCTGTTGTCTGTGATACTTTTATGTATATGGGAATCTGTCCTGGTTACAAGATCTGGTGTTTGCTGACAGGTAACAATTATGTAACCTTAAAAAAAAAACAACTGAAAAAAAACCCAGGGCAAGGTATTAGAAGTAGCTGAAGGTTTGGGAAGTGGTTATAGTGTTTGTTACCCACTGTTCCACTTTGCTTCATAAGAAGGGGTTAGTGATGACCAACTATGGTAGAATGCTTTAAAATGCCAAATAGTGTTAAACATGCAGCTCAGTATGGTGGGTGTCTGCCTGTGTCACATGCTGTTCTAATATACCTGGCTTGGGCTTCAGTAGATTAAATGGGGGAAAGCTTTCCCTCTGCCTTGGATCTAACTCCTAGGCAGAATCAGTTCAATAGCAGGAAACAGCCAAATGATACCCTGATCTTTGCCATTGAGTCTTACCTCCTTTCTGAAATTTTAATCAGTGAAGCCTCAAATAGGAGTGTTCTTTCATGAGTAGAGATGGGTAATCTGAAATGCCAGACCATCAGCATTGGTCACAGAGTGATATATTTGCATGAGGGAATAGTCCAAATAAGAGCTGTGTTATGACAATACTAATTATGATATATGCAAGAATTTTTCTGACTTTTTCCTTTTTTCTAATCCAATTTTACAGGAAACCAGACATGATACACTGACAACATTTGGAAATAAACTTTGGCAATAAGATGGAAGCATAAATCTCAAGATTCTAGACCAAAACAGAAATGGCTCATGAGTATTGAAAGAAGAGACTGAAGAGCCTCCAACACTTCTGTGTGAGCAGTGGAAAAGGAACAACTACCATGGTAACACTAATAACAGAAAAGCTGCAGAACCAGAGCTTGGATGATCTGACCTGTAAAACATACAATATCAATCTGGTAAGGATCTACCAAAATAGCATGAAATAAATGTGAAATGCCAACTTACTCAGAACTGCATAACAAATTCAAGAATGTAGATCAGCCAGAATTTAGCTATTTAAGTTAGGACTGGTTTGCAAGGTTCAGTTAGAGTTGTAAGGGGAGAGAAAAAGTGGAACATCAGTGTTAAGTCCCTTTTTGAAGTAATGCTTTCTTGCTTTAATGATGTTTTTAACCTTGCTACTGCATTTTAAATAGCAAGAAGAGAGTTCTCTTCATGAAATAGTGTTCTAATGACTGAAAAGAATTATCAGAGCTTCTCAGAATTCCTTTTTTTGCTAACAAAACCCACAAGTATTCTGTGGGTTGAAGTTTTCTTTACTTCCTATAACCAGATGCTTGATACCTTTATATCTGCCAAGAGTATTTAGTTAAAAAATCCCTGACTGCCATGTGGGTAACTGTCAGCACTGGGCAGAAGGAGAACAGGTCGTCAAGTAAATACAGTTAAACTAAAAGTCAGGTTACTGCCAGACTGTTCATGCTAGTAGAGTGGATCCTTGCTTCTTCAGTGACTCACATGCCTGGTGCTCTGTAAAACTTTGTAGTTTATGGTGGTATTCTTGCTGGTTTAATCTCTGGGTGCATAGTGTGGTTCAGGCATGCAATTCAGGCATGAAGGAATCGATTCTCTTCACATCTCATTTATGAATGAAATATCTACTCCAGAGTGAGTAATGCAGAAAAGTCTCTTGTCAATTTCAGGTGCCTACCTGAGAACCCCGAGCCCATGTTCTGTATGGAATGCACTAATTTTGTTTTACTGACTTTATTACAGTGGCACCCTTCTGTAGGTTAAACTTAAGGTTCTAGTGGGGCACAAAAAAACTTAATTTGACTAAATGTCAAGGTGTTGTTTAACTCTAGTTCTGTTACTTTTAAAAAAAATAATGCAAATATTGGACCTGAAGTATGTCAGTTACTTAAAATGCTCTGTTGTAACTTACTTAAGCAGCTGAACTGCTTCCTTATTTCATGAGCCCAAAGCAGGTGAAGCGTATCTTGAATGTGGTGGAGTTTGTGCACAAACACCTGGAATTTTCATATATCCAGTTCCTTGTCCAGTTAGGATATCTAACAGTAGACATGAATCAAGCAGTTTTATTTCAAAACTGTAGCAGGTCTGTTTAGTTAGAGCTCTTCTAATAACTGTTTTTACTTTTATTGTGCCTTCCCCTTAAAATATATGCTATTGTTGAAAGACAGATTTAAGGTCTTGAATGGTGTTAACTCTCAGGAGAAGTGCTTACGTAGCTTGCATTTATTTTGTCTGGTTTGATGAAGCACTTGGGACATGCAGTTTGTAGGAGAATCTGCTGTATCTGTGAACTGGCAAAGTCATCATTTAACGAAACTCTGGGGCCTAAGTGTAAGGCAACGATGACCTATAACCAGCAGCAGTGTTTGTGACTAAATGTGGTGGCACCATGTAATCTCTAGTTTTTGAGGTCCTAAAGTTTGCATAAATTTGGAAACTGAACTGTCTTTTTACCAACAGTCATGGTAGGTTTTGGACTGCAGACCTCAAGTAGCAGAGAAGGACATATTACTGCTTTTACACTGTGTGCAGCCTGTGCAGGAGTGTGTTGGCATGCTGTAATGTGTTGTAGGTTGGTTGTTTTTTATTCCTGTCCTTACAATAAAGCATGAAAAAGAACAAGTGGAGCGGAAAATGGCACATGATGTCTCATCAGTTGTTCCCTCCTCGCCCTTCTCCTGTTCCTCTCCTCCTTTTATCTGTCAAGTAATTGGTTTTGTAAGTGCTTTAGTTCTTACAGAAAATAGGTTCTGCAGCCAGGAACAGGTTCTGTATGTACACAATGGCACCCTGAGAAAGTGTGGAAACTGTGTGGTGAGGTGTGGAAATAGAGAAGCAAGTGTGAATAAAAGTGTGCAAGTAGGTTTCTCCCTACTAAAAAGGATTAATGGAAGCAAATGATGGCTTCCTGACTAAAATGTGAACCTAAGATGATAAAAAGTGCTTTTTCCACTGGTGAAGGCAGTTGCTGAATTTCACTAAGGGAAAAAGGCTGGTGGTGGTATGGTATCAGTGCTAGCACATTTAGGCTTTTTGGCAAGAAGTTTGGGTTAATGCTGTAACTTCTAATAGCAGCTGCAGTTTAGAGCAATTCTGAAGTGATCTTGCCTGCACCTTTTGTTGCTTGTGCTGGCACAAAGTTCTGTGACACCATGTGGTGAACCATGTGAGCTGATTGAGGATTAAGATGCAACTTTCCTTGCCTGGGTTAATGTAGTTAAACCTTATCAGTTTTGTGATACCTTTTGCAGTGCATCTGCTCAAGTGTCTTGGCACAAGTAGATAAAATAGCTGGGGAAAAGCTATTCTGTAATACAGCTCATGAATGAGGGTTATAAAAGAAAAAAGAACAGCTCTTTCAAAGCTATTTACTGTGCAGCCAAACTGGGCATAAAGAAAACATGTATAAGCCATAGTACACTTTTTCATTTGTGTAAGCTGTGTGGTGACCGACTACCTCTCCTCTATGTTGTAAAATACTGGCTGCAGCTTTTTACTGCTCTGTTAAATGACATGCTGATTTTCCAGGCTGGTGTAATTCAGCCGATACATGCTCAGTTATGTTGTACAGCCTTGTCCTGCACTTGCCTTCAGGAAAATGACTGAGTGACCTGCTCTAGAAGCAGGAAGGTTGTCCCAACTTCTCTTCCTCAGTTTGGGTACTGTAGCTCACAAGGTGGTGTTCCTGGTTGCTCAACTCTACCTCACAAGAGAGGAGAGAAGTTCTCTGAGCACATTGTGGCTTTCAAGGGTCTCTATTCCCTTGAACTCTCAGAACTTTCATAGAGCTCAAAAGTCTTGGATTTTTCTGTATATTCTGACTAAACTTGTACCTTTTTCATACTCCTGTATAGAATCTCATGTTGGTTTGTGAAGTATAACAGCATGTGAGCTGTAGGACTTCAAGGTGTGGTATTAAGAAGGAAACGTAAGCACAGCCAGACAAGGATTTGTGAAAGGAACAAGTTTTACTATAAAAGCCCTTACAGGCATGGTGGGTTTCATTATTTTTAATTTTTGAGGCTTATTTGTGTTGAATAATGTAGACTTAGACTGACTTCCTCAGAGGAAGAGCCACTGGTCAGAAGACTTGACTTAATAATTTCTTTACCTCCTGAGAAAAGGTCAAAATGTTCTTCCTCACTATTTCCTATCCAGTCATATTTGGAGGATATTTGGTAGAGAAATGGAGATCTGGTATGGCCTATTCAAACTGAGTCACATCTGTATGGTGGTAGTTAAATTAGTATTTGAATGATAAACAATGGCTTCCCCGTGGTTTGGAAAGGATACTTATAAATTGGAAGAACTCAAATATACTTGGAAACTGGAAAAAATGCCTTAAAATTAAAGCCATTAATTTTAAAAGTATGAAGATGAAGTTGTCATTCTGAGAATAATGAGGAGGATAGCACAGGCTGTGAAGTTCCTAATGCAGTACATTGGAGTGTAGAAGAATAGCCAGAATTATTTTTGTTACAGTTGGCTTCTGCTAGCAAAGAACACTTAAAATTAGTGATGTAAATTATAATTCATTGTCAGCCTCACTTGCACGGCTCTTCACTTACTCAGGTCAGACTAGGTGTCTTTTCAAGTGAATATTTTAACAAAAGAACAGCTGTTAAGACTCAGAAAACCGACTGAAACTTGCAGCATTGCTCTAAATGTTATGCCACACGTTTTCTTTTGAGCATAGTGTTCCAACTGCACAAAGGAGGTTCTATTTGTGAATAAGCATTTCAGAGTAGATCCACTTCTTGGCATGGAGCAAACGGTTCTAACCTCAAGTGAAACTTTCATTGTTTTGTGTGTCTATCTTAAAATATGCCATTATTTCCTTAATAAATTCTCCAGAGGCTTGAGATCTTGGTGGATGTTTTAACATCTATTCAAAAAGCAGTAGTTGCAAGATGGATGTGTTTCCTCTTCAGGAAAGTGACCTTGTTGAATAATTTGGCCTTATCCTAAGGAAGATTTCCTTCACACAGAGGGTGAAAACCTCCCTGTCAAGGTTCTTAGCAATTGCAATCTCTTTTCAAGCATAATCATAAAGGAAAGTCTTCATTGAGGAAGCTTCAGGTAGACTGTAGCACAAAGGGAATGAATGGGGGAGGGTAGAGTTTGGCCAGCCCAGGAGAGCTGATAAACTGGTTCAGTGCCCTGTTACAGTAATATCTAGTGGGACTTGTGCCATGTGCTGTATAGATAAAAAAAAAAATCCTCCCTTCCATAAAGAATTTACAGCCTGACAGAGTCTACCCAAGTTTGGACTTCTAGACATGGTGAAAATACACCAGCAGACACTGTTTCCAAGTATTTTAGTTTCAGTTACAAAAAGCCAAGCATATATCGTAAAGGAGATTTGTTACTTACTGTCCTCTTAGTCACTCAACCCTTATTTCAGTGCCTTGAGCTTTTGCTGGAAATAGTGCAGCTTACTCTCCCTTTCAGCTTGTGGTGTCACTTGTGATGTTGTTAAGGTTTTTGGTCTGAATCTCCGAAGAATAGCAAAGAATTTTTTTGTGACTTAGCAGGATTCTGTATAAACAATCCCAAGTTGCAGAGGAAATGCGTCTGCTTTGTCATGGAACTGAGCACTGACTTCTCCAGAACTTGGTCAGAAATAGCTGTAAAGACAAGGTTGCTGTCTGAGTTAGAGAACATTGTAGTTCTCTGGAGGACAAATAGTCAAATACGAGGACAGTAGTCTGTGTGTATGTGATCTCACTTTTTCCATGTTCCCCCTGAAAAATGCTTTCAGTGCTCTGCAGCTGTCAGAGTAGTTTAGTGTCTGCCTGATGGACAAGGCTTTTTAAGGTGGTAAAAGTGCAGGTAATCAAGTAAGTTGGACATTCATGAAGAGAACCTTGTTAAAGATTCATTTGGCTGAAAACTGTAAAAACTGAGTATCAACTGCCACATAGCATTGTGCTTGAGGTTCTGTTCCTTATAAGCATTGAATATCTTGGCCTGTGTGAATAAATAGTCTTTTAAACATCCCTAGCTATTATGCTCATATTAAGTCATCTTTCTGCCCTGTTCATCTGGTTCAGGATAAATTAGCTATAGGACTTTTTGACACAGTTTTTTGTTCCAGAAGCACATTTCCCCTAGCTACTATCTGATAGTTGAATAGGTTGGTGTTGCCTTTCGTTTAGGGAAAGCTGGGAAGGAAGAATTTGTTGGAAGACCTTGTCTTTAAGTCTCTAGTTTGTCCATTTCCCCTTCAGGGACAGCTGAAATGCAGCTACTGTTACCTTAATGTGCTCCCGTGTTTTACATGAAGCTGGTACCTGATTAGAGTAAACGATGGATACTGACTTTTTAAATGTGAATACTACTATAAAACTGGGAAATTGCAGACTTCAAATGGTTTGACTTGGACTAATTAACAGCAAATTCAATGGAGATTTAAACTCGGGGTTCTGCTGTTTACTTAAAGTACCTTCTTTAAAAGGAGGTTATAAATGCATTACAGATGCAAATGTAAAGTAAAAATGAAATGGTTTGTCTCATATGCAGATGCTGATAAAAAATAAGATTAAAAAATCTCATTGCTGTCCCATCCTTTTATCTGTTTTGTTATTTCCTATCTCTAAAACAATAACACCAAGGGAATATTACCACAGCTCAATGTTTGTCTCTGTGGGGCTCAAGGATATAAAGTTGTCACTAGCACTGTGCTGCTGTACAGAAAAAAAAAGAGAAAAAGCTTTGTAGCCCAAGGATGTTTGTTTAAAAATTGACTTTGTATCTGGAAAGGAAGCGTATGCACAATGCTATCATCTTTGGCTATACACAAAGAACAATGCTCACATAAAGTGTGTTGCTCTTTTTTAAAGCAATCTTCCTCTCCATCCTGAGGTGGTGGTGGGGGAGTGAATAATGACCCTTGGGCTGGTGGAGCTATGAGCCACTTATTTATAGCTCCTTTATAGGAGGCTGGATTGCAAGCTCTATTCTTTGTCTGAGAAATCTAGACCATTAAGAATGCCTTTGTAGTAATATTTTTTTAGGTAAAATTAGTTACTTGTCTTACTGTGCAGATGCTACTGATGAGGCTTAATCGAAGGCCTTTATACACAAACTTTGTTTTAAGCATGGCTATTATGTTGTTTCTGACTAGGGAACCACCACCAATAAGCTGAGATTTAAAAAGCAGTCAGTCTGCAAAAGATGTTTCAGGGATAGGAAAGATTTTTTTCAATGGCTTTTCTACTTTTAAGAAATAAAAAACATGTCACTGTGTTGCTAATAACAATGTAAAATACTTGTGAAGCCTGATTGGAACAGTGTTCATGGTGGTGAACCTCAAGAGCTTGTATACTTAATTTAGATAAAGCTATTCTTGTCTCTTAGTTGAAGATGAAGTGTTTTGCCTTCTAGCCTTAAGATTGAAAATGGAAACCCAACTGCCAGATTGTAATTTCCTCTCTACTGAAATGAGAATTGGATCAAAGCTTTTTCATTAAGGATGAATTATCACTCTTAATTTTCCACTTTATTCACATGGGCTAATGTTGTAACTCTTGAAACAGTTTGATTCTTAGCAGTATATCAGAAAACATTATAAATAATTAGATGCCAGAGGCTTTATTTATAAAGATCAGCTGTTCAGGAATTTCTTCAAGATACATTGGAAAACCCCTTCTTTTTAAAGGCATTGTTACGTGCACATATAGGAAAACTAAAAACTGCATGCAGTTTCCTTGAAGTGAATGCTGACTCCTTCCACAGTTAAAATTTTTTTTTCTGATTGATTTCAGTACTCATCTGAGAAGCTGAACAAAAGTGGCAGCTTGTTCCCTTTCGAAATCAATGGTAAGTTCTTCAGAAACCTTAGCTGTGTTTTACTGAGGTAATTGGTATAGCAAGCAGCCTTTCTTTTGTAAATAAGGTGAGGGGGATGGAGCATGCTGCTGTAGAGCCTGCTGGTTTAAGCTGGTCTTTGAACAATACTGGGAATAGCTGGTTGTTAGTTTTGTGCTTGTGATCTGCTTTGCATAGTAAAAAGCCCTTGTAACACTTTTTTTTTGTTCAATATCTGCCTTGGTGTACAGAAGCACAATAATGCTGTTTTTCATGTTAAACATCTTCAGATTCCTCAGCTAGTAGAAATCTTTGTACACATTATTTTATTCTTTGCCACACAGAACATACAGCATGATGCAAACCATAAGTGGAAGTCCAGTGCCCTCATAGAGGTGTTATTTGCTTTTATTCCCCCTTGGTCCTATTAGAATAAGTTTCATCTAGCAAAAGCAAAAGTTCCAGTTATTGATATGTAAACTTTTAATACTGCCTTATTAAGGGGTGGACTTGAAATTTTGCATGTTATGTTTTATCTGAGCATGGAGGACTTTTATTTGCTCAGTGGGATTCCTCATAAAATGTGAATCTTGGTTTGTGAGAGGTTTCAAAGGCAAGTGGTGCTTTATCTTAAATAGCATTGCCAACTAGGCAGGTATCCTGGTGGGAGTCTGTTACAGACCACCCAACCAGGATGAAGAGAGGCAGACAAAATACTTTGTAAGCAGCTGGGAGCACTCTCACAATCACTAGTCCCTGTTGTCGTGGGGGACTTCAACTTAGCAGATGTCTGCTGGAAATACAATCCAGCAGAGAGGAAGCAGTCCAGGGGGTTCCTGGATAGCATGGAGGAAAACTCCCCGATGCAGCTGATGAGTGAGATCAGCCAGGGGCAATGCTCTGCTGGACCTGCTGTGTTTGAACAGGGAAGGACTGGTGGGTAATGTGGTCAGAGACTGCCTTGGGCACAGTGACTGGGATTTTTGATCCTTGGAGAAATAAGGAGGCAGAGATTAGGAGAACTGCCACCTTGAACTTCTGGAGGGCAGCCTTCAGCCTGTGTAGGAGGCTGGTTGACAAAATCCCTTGGGAGGCAGTCCTGAAGGACGAAGGAGTCCAGGAAGGCTGGATGTGCTTTAAGAAGGAAATGTTAAAGGTGCAGGAGCAGGCTATCCCATGTGCTGAAAGATGAGCCAGTGAGGAAGAAGATTGGCCTGATTGAACAGAGGGCTTTGGCTGGAGCTCAAGGCTTAAAAAAAAAAGCCAGGAGAGCTGACCTTTGGAGGGAGGGGAAGGCAACTCAGGAGGACTTCAAGGATTTTGTGAGGTTATGCAGGGAGAAAACTAGAAGAGCCAGAGTTCAACAAGAACCTAATCTGCTACTGCCGTAAAACACAATTAGAAATGTTTCTATAAATGCAACAAAAGGAGGGCTTAGGAGAATCTCCATCCTTTACTGGATGCAGGGAGGAATATAGGGACAAAGGATGAGGAAAAGCTGAGGTGCTTAATGCCTTCTTTGCCACAGTCTTTAACAGCACGACCAGTTGTTCTCTGGCTACTCAGCCCCCTGAGCTGGAAAACAGGAACAGGGAGCAGAATGAAGCCTCCATAATCTGAGGGGAAATGGTCAGAGATCTGCTACATCACTTAGACACACACAGATCTGTGGGGCTGGATGGGATCTGCCCACGAGGACTGAGGGAGTTCATGGATGGGCTCACTGAGCCACTCTCCATCATTTCCCAGCAGCCCTGGCTCACTGGGGAGGTCCCAGGTGACNGGCCCTGGCTCACTGGGGAGGTCACAGGTGACTGGAGGTCAGCAAATGTGACACCCATCTACCAGAAGGGCCTGAAGGGGGATCTGGGAACTACAGGCCTGTCAGTCTGGGCTTTATGAAAGGCACATCCTGCTTGACCAGCCTGGTTTCCTTCTCTATCAAGGTGACCTGTCTAGTGCATGAGGGAAAGGCCTCTCCCAAATAACAAGTGACAGGACAAGAGGAAATGGCCTCAAATTGCATCAGGGGAGGCCTAGATTGGATGTTAGGGAAAATGTCTTCAATTGAAGGGTTGTCAAGCATTGAAACTGGCTGCCCGGGGCAGTGGTGGAATCACCATCCCTGCAGGTATTTAAAACACATGTAGATGTGGCACTTGGGACATGGTTTAGTGATGGACTTGGCGGAGTTAAGTTAATGGTTGGACTCCGAGCTTAGAGCTGTTTTCCAGCCTAAATGATGAGGTGCTTCTGCCATGTAAACAATTAAAACACGGGTTCAACTCTTGACTACTTTTTAAAATTTACATTAAAATTTTAAATAAGCCTCCTAGCCTGGAAGAAAACTTGCTAAGGGTTTTAAAAAATCAGGCGAGTCCAAGCTAGGAAATTGTCCTACAGTAGATGCTAGGAGTTTCAAACATTAGCTGGATCCCATTGTGTTGGCTCTTTGACTTGCATTGAATTATGGATGGTCCCTGCCTTGAAGAGCTTGCATGCTTAAGGCAAAGCACAGTATGTGGTTGTACCCATCTGAAAGAATGGAGGAGGAAGGACAGAGGAATTCTAATAAAACATGTTTGAATAGGCCAGCTGTCTGCACAGTTAAATGATTTTGAGACAATAGGGTGTTCTTTAAATAAGATCCAAATAAACAGGATAATCCATGACATACTTTGGGCATGGAACATGTACAACTATTTGGGTTTGCAACTTTTAAAGCTACTCAGCAAATCTTTTAGCTGTTGATTACTCTAAAACTTAGTTTAGAAATTCAGCCATAAGAATATACTAGTATTTAGTGTTCAGGCTCTAGCTAGGTTCTTAAAATAGGTGTATGGGAAAAATGGGTATTTTAAATGTTCTTTCTTTAAAGCCAGGATAAGTGAAACTTATTTGGCTAATTGGTTTAAATTAGCAAATTTTCTAACCAAGCATGAAGCACTGTTAGCTGGCCAACAGTTTTGCTGCTTTTCAATTTGCAAATCCAAAGTCTGCTGTAGTTCTTCTTACACTTCATTGTATAATGTGGAGGAACAGCTGTAAAATGTGCAGAATGTTCTCAAAGAAACGCTTCACAAAAGAGTGAGAGGCTGCACTGGCAGACTGCTTTTAACCCAGCATTGCCACTTCAGATGAGAAGTTGTGCACTATGTCTGCATTCACAGTAAAACTTGCAGGAGGTTCTTAAGGGATACTTTATTTTATGCATTGAATTAAGATTTGGGGTTTTTTCTTACACTCAGAATGTAAGGGGGGAAGGCAACAGTCTTCAATCTGATTTAACTTTATACTGTTTCCAATTTAAAGTAAAGCTTTTCAGGCCAGAGGATGTGAACACCCTTTGCAAGTTTTCTTTAATAAGGTGTTCTTAATAGAAAAGCGTAAGAGGTAAATGAAGAAAAGCAGTCTGAAAAGATTATCCTGCTCTTGCATTTAAAAAAAAAATTCCCTGATGGCTTCTCACATTATTAATCTGTTTTGGTTGTACCTGAGGTTGTTCACTGTTACGTGATTTAATTGTGGTATGTGCTGTGCACTAGGAAACTGTCCCTGTTGCTCACTGAAAAACACATATTGTAATTATTCAGTATAAAGGAAAAAGTATTAACACGGTACATATACATTGGAATGCCTGGATTGGTTCCTGAAATACTTTGGTCTTTGTGTTTTTTGAATTTTCTATTTTTTTTAGTGTGAAATTTTGATTAAGAGCTGGGTATTTATGGCTCATCCTTCTAAACATGATTTTGATGGCTTTACATTAAACTAGGTTTAAAACAAATTGTTCTTTGTCTTTTCATCTTTTTACCTGTATCTTTTTTTGCTTTCAGAAGACAGTCCTTGGAAAGCTTTAAATGGGGGTTACCCAATCCAGCCTGACGCAACCAGGAATTCAGCTTACCCTTTCCCAGTGTGCCCGTTCAGCACCAGCGCTGCCAGCAATGGCAGTCTGCCGTGGCAGCAGGAATCTTCCAACACGTCCATGGTGTCAGGATGGATAAGCGAATTAAACCTTAACGAAAACTCGGGTCAGCCCCTGGCACCGCCCACCAAGCGCCACTGCAGGTCCCTGTCGGAGCCGGACGAGCTGGCTCGCTGCCGGTCACCCTGGAAGCCGGGCAGCTCCAAGGTTTGGACTCCTGTGTCAAAGAGACGCTGTAACAGCGGCGGCAGCGCGACCTTGCAGCGCTGCAACAGCCATGGAAGTGCCACCTTGCAGAGAAGCACAAGCATCAGCCTGCCACAAAACATCCTGTCCCTAAACAACGTCTTCACCATCACCAGCTTCAACACCTCTCCAGTACCCAGACCTTCCTCTGCCAGCAGCGGGTTTGTGGACAGCAGCGAGGGCAGCACGAGCTCCAGCACCCGCTGGAATTCCGCGGGCCCTTGTGACTTTAACCCAAGGCGCCGCCTCTCCCTCTCCCAGGAGCACATCACCGAGACAGGAAATCTCATGCCTTCAGCCAACAGCACTCCCACCTCCACACCCGAGCTCAGCCGGCGGCAGGGCCTGCTGAGGTGCCGCTCGCAGCCCTGCGTCCTGAACGAAAAGAAAAGCCGGCTGAAGCGCAGACGGGAGGAGGATGTACGATGGAACAGGCCATCGTTAGACTTTTTTAAAATGACACGGGTGAGATTTTACTTTCCTCGGTGTGGGAAGGGAGCTCTTGCAGAAAGGCTGTTTCTAGATCAGCAGCACTAATTTGTAGCTGTTGCAGATTTGCTCGTGCCCTGTATCTATCACCTTCGGCAGGAGAGCAGGCTGCTTGTACTTGCCAGTGCTATACCCTAAAGCAACTTATATTTTGCCTGTGAAACCCAGCTCTTGAAGTCCATTCTACTTGATGTAGAATTCTTAGAGCTCTGAACAGATGCTTAAAGCAGAGGCCACAGAAAAATGGCTTGCTTTTTGAAAAGCAAGGAAGCCTTTGGGGAATGGAGTAGACATGGTAGCAATAAAATTTATACCACTGTGTTCCCAAATGAAATGATTTCTGAGTAAATCTGTTTGATTAAGCTTCCCCTTAGTTTGAGTAATTCCATAAACCTAAATCAGAGCAAGCAAACCCCTGTATAAATGGATTAACTAAAGAAGCTGCTAATAAGCAGTTGGAAAGAGATAGTATTCTAATATGGCAACTGCAGGTGCTCCAGCTCAGTGGAGAGATGTTTTACTCCAGAATTTTATTAAGAATTTGACTTCCCTCCTCATGAGAGTAGAGGTGCTGATTCAAGAACTAAAACTTCAGTTCATGCCTATACTTTGCATGTAATACAAATGCACGTACACAGCTCATTTTTTGGAGCTTCTGTGTCCACAGAGTTGAGTGCTGCAGTTCAAAATGTAAAACTGAATCTGACATTATGGTCAGAGAACACTTTGTGCTTGTGACTATAACCCTACTAGTCAGTAGGTACCAGACTTGGAAGGCTTGTGTGCTAGATCTGTTACAAGTAGTGAGGAGAAGGCAGTTTGCAAAAGTAGCAGTAAAAATGTAAGGAAAGGACATAGTTGTGCAGCAGTGTCCCTGTAGTGATGCACTGTGCAAAAGAAAAGCTGAATAGAATGGGGTGTTGGCTAAAACATCCAGTTTGGGGTACCCCAGTATTAGTAGGCTTTACATCAAAATAAATGGGAAAAATACTGGTAAGGTAGATACTGGAACTGTCTGATGCTAACTACTTTATATTGACTTGGCTAAAAGTCTCTATGATAACATTTGTCCTTCCCTTGTACTTGTGTAAAACAACTTCCTTATATCTTAAAGGATTTTCTTCATTAAAAATAGAAATATTTTGCTGAAGCTGTAGGTAGAACAATCTGTTTCCTTATTGACAAGGTTGGTAACCAGTTCTGTTCTAGGTATGACTAGACAGGGTTCTGAGTTTTGGCTCAGATGCAAGTTTGCTAGTTAGCTAATCAGATTTTACCTGTTTCTCTGTGTTAATCACTGCTGGGATTAGTTTGCTAATCTAGACCAGAAGTATTACTGGATTTGCCTTTCAACTGCCTGTGTGGTCTAACGCAGGTTTCTTTCTGTAAAATTTAAAACCTGCCCCTTTTTTGGCTAGACTTGATGCTTGCATTCTTCAAGCTCTGGAGGTGAGATGCAATATTTCAGGCTACAGAATAGCTTCAGTTGCTCAGATCTTACGCCTTTTAAATAATCCATACAGCAGTGTGTATGGAAGAAACCTGTTACAGCCCATGTCTACAGGAAGTTTTTGGCTGCTTAGATTTGCTGTAGAATTGTACATGAGACTAATATTCAGCCGGTCTTGGCTACTTTTTCCTGTAAGACCCATTTTGAAATTATGATTTCATGATAAGATGAGTAGTTTATGCAACAAAGTTCTTTCTGTAGTGTCAAGGCCTCATGGTTTTTTTCCAGCTATTTCAGTAGAATCTTCCTATTAAGATACTACTGTGTATTTAATCAAAGGCACAAAGTATAGCTTGGAAACACATCAATTTCCAAACATGCTAAACTTTAATGGAAACATCTGTTTAAAAACTAGGAAAGTACTGGAAACATTTGAAGCAAAAATTGAATTAATTTTCCAGGAAATACTTGGGTATTTTTAAAATGACAGCTTGCTTACCCATTATATTGTTAGAAGTCTTCATATCTTACCTTCTCTTCATGCCCCAAATCCTGGCAGATGTATATGCTATGAAACTTATATTGTGGTCTTAAGCAAAATTACTGCTGTGCAAAATATCATGAACTAATACTACAGAAGGCTTGTTTTGAAGTGTCATACAAGGTGTCTTATATCTGCATATAGGTCAGTGAAGATCAGGGCTACCATTAGGGAAAGTTCAGTAAGACCTTCCTTTCATGTATCTTGATGACTCCTTATTGTTTCCAAAAATACTTTTTCTGTGATTTCAAATTCACTTCCAAGTCTGTTTATGAAAGACCTCTGTTGAAAACAAGTGTTTTAAGGATTTTTGTTCTAAGCTTTACTGCAAATATTTTGATGTTCTCAAATCTTCCTAAAAAGCTCAACTTACCAAGTAGTTTCTCAAAACCAGGTCAGCAGTTAGGTAATAGTGCCTGTGAAGAATTTAATATTGGTCAAATATGATTTATGATAGATCTGAAGGTGGTATATTGCAGTCACAGTTGCTTGAAGATGAAAGTTTTGGGGCTGCAGACATCTCTGCCAATGCTCTGGTGTCTTGAGAGGTTGACACAAACACCTGCTAAAGTTGCTCAAGGCTTCTCAGCAAGGAATTCTCTCAAATCAATATTTATGAGCACTAAATGATTTATTTACTTTAGCTTGAAGCAAGGGCTGTTATATCTGAATGAAGATCTTGAATAGCTGTGGTTGGGTGAAGCTTTAGAGGCAGAAGGGGATGAAAAGTGTTTTTTGGTTTGATGTGTTTTATTTTCTTGTTTTTGTTTTGGTGGTGTTTGTTTGTTTTGGGCTTTTTTTCATTACTGAAGTGGTTTTTTTGCTAGTTGAGTTCTGAAAACATACTTACTGGTTGCTGCTTCAGTCCCCGATAATTTGATAAATATTAGTGCTAGAAAAAACAAAAGTCTAATTCTGAAAGCAAAGTTTCCATTGTCATTGCTTTTTAAGTTTGGAATTCATTGATGAGAAAATTCAGATTATTAATCTATCTGTGTCTGTTCTTAATTTCTGTACTTGTTCATGGCTTGCTCCTTCCCCTGTTGCATCTTTAATATTCTGATTTTTGCCTTTATTTAGAAGAGGTAAAGAAACTGGGCATCTCTTAATACCATAAACTGTTTATTTCTATGTACTTTGTTTTATTCTTCCACAGACCTTCACACTTCACTGCACTCCCCCTCTGGTTTAGGTTTTCATGCCTCTAGGGAAGGAATATGCCATATCTTCTGTTCTCATGGAAAATGCTACATTAATATCCAGTAAAGTGAGTGCTTCATGTATGTAGAAGGAGGTTGAAGTGTTCAGGCAGATTGCTGTACACCACTGCTTAGCTCTCACATAGTGCTGAATTCTGGAAGGATCTTTTTCTGGACTAGAAGCTGAAAATACAAACTTGTGAAACGTCAGACCTTGTAGGACATGAAGACAGCTGTAAAAACAATGGAAAAGACTGTAGGAAAAGATAACAAAATATGATAGCTGTTTTCAGCCCCTGAAGGCTCAAACTTATTTTCTCCATTCAGTTTTGTGTGCAAGAGGAGCTGCAGGAGTTGTAGCACAGCAGAACGCGGTGTCTGTGCCTGCTGAGCACTTGTTCCCAACCACCCAAATCAGGAGCTGGCTCTGGTGAGCAGTGTCAGCCTCCCTTCATGGCAGCAGACATCCCGTCACCCTGGTATTTGGAGATGCCTGTGTGTGGCAAAGAGCCTCTCTGGGCTTGTGCTTTCCTGCAGCAAATCCGCTCTGTCTCAGAGGCTGCCACAGAATGAGTCAAGGTGGTGTTTAGACTGCTAACTGCAGTATGAGGAGAGAAATGTTTCTTTACTGAAGTGGAAACTGCTGAGTTTTTTTTCCAATGTTCTGCTTCATGAATTATGTCAGTTGATCCTGAGGTGCGACAAGGAAAGAGCAGCCAAGAGGTTGCACATGTTTTTTGGTGTGTAAGCAGGTTTTACTGTGACAGTGAGATTTAATTCTGTTTTAGATCAAACAACACAATGGAGTTTGAAGTCTTTCTGGTGTTCAACATTCTTGTGTTACTCCTCCCCCAATGTGGTGGCATGAGGTTCCAAAAAATAATAATCCTGGTATCATACTTAAAAAGCCCAAACTGTTTGTGTTTTCTCTGAAGTGGTGCTTGGTCTTATTAAAATAGTTAATACCAAACATCTGGCTTTATCCACATAAGTAATATTTTCAGCTGTTGAATCCTAGGGCATCTCATGCATTAATTAACATTGGACTGATAAGACAACATAGTGAAGAGTTTTAAACTCTCTAAACAGTGAAATAACTCAGGGACTGAGGTTGTAATTTCTTAGCACAGGATGCTTCTTTTCTTAGAAATGCTTTAAAGTCATCTGGATTTTATACTACTGGATTTTCTTGGTACTGAGAGAGATCCTAAGTGCCACACCAGGTCAGGCCAAAGCTGTAGCTGGCACCCTGCCCAACCAGAACAGCTGCTTTCAGGGATGCAGGAACAATGCATGTGCAATGTGATACTTCCTCCAGCATGGCCTGGCTCCTGCCAGTGTGCATCTTGGGGGCTTCAGAGTGTGCATCAAACTCTGATGACTACTGATAGAGCTATTTTCTGTTAAAAATCTGCTTTTTTAACCTTGTATCTTGGACCTCCAGTGTTACACAACAGTTTAGTTTTTGTAAACAATTCTTCATCACCTGCAACACCTGAATGCTTGATTTAGTCTTGAAGTTTAAGCTCTTCAGCAGGCAAAACACTTGGATAACTTTTATCCTTAAAGCAAATTGAGCTAAAATTGCTTTGACTGTTACCTTTATGCTGCAGATTGCAGTGATGTAGTGTCTTTATATAGTAAGGAGGGCTTCTCACAGGGTGAGTGTGAACAAATGAGTCAAAGATGCCAACTTTGACCAAAACAGCAAAATTACTATCACTTACATGTGAGAATAAGCAGAGGGACTAGTTGGTAGTGACTTCCACAGCAGTTTAAAAATATCCACAAAGTAGAGGTGAGTGTTGGGGGTGGATGTGTTTCCTGGAAGGGTGGGAGGGGGAGGCAGTACGTAATAAAGGGCAGACCACATCAGTGGTGTTGCAACTGAGCTTGGGTCAGGCGACTGCTGCTTTTATTACAGAGACTTTCCTGGTAACTCCTGATCTCTCTTGCACAATCTCTGCATCCACTTACTTGAGTTTCCTTTTGTGGGGGCCAGTTTGTAGAAGCCAGTGTGAATAGATACAAGCATGAGCTGTAATACTAATTATTTTACTTAGGTATGTAAACCAGGGTAATAAAATGTGTGGTTGTAGTCTGAGAACTACCAGGTAATGGCTCTTA
>VZRQ01006657.1:105375-257602 GCA_013397975.1 Machaerirhynchus nigripectus
CCCCCCCCCCCTTATGGTTACTGTAATGGTCAGTATGTGGACAGGTTTATGAATTAGTCATACTGAGACCTCATTAAGTTTAAGCAAAATACGTGTGGAAGCATTCTTGTTGATTCTTCGAATTCTTGTTCTCCAGAAGATTTCAAGTTATGCCCTCTTAGGCATTGTTATAGTAAACTTGTTCACTTTAATGCATTTTGTTGTAGCATAATCAGTGTTCCCAAGCTGCACTGCTGTACCTAGAACTCAAGAATGGACATGAAAAAAAAAAGACAGTATTGACATATATGCGAGTAGTATAGTGAAGGAGCTGCTCACTTGTGTTAGGCTCTCTCCCAGGTTGGTGTTTTAGCATGTGCAAGATAAAGAAGTGAGATCAAGTCCCTCACTAAGCTCACAGGGTACCTGCCCTGTGAGTCAGGGTGTGTTGGTTTGGCAGAGTCTGGTTTTAGGTAGCAGGGGGACCACAAAGGTGGCTCCTGTGAGGAAGCTGCTGGAAGCTTCCCACCATGTCCGGCAGAGCCAATGGCTGATGGCTCTGAAGATGGACATGCTGCTGGCCAGAACTGGGCCAGTGAGAGAGGTTGGTAACACCTCTGTGATGACATAGTTAAGAAGAAAATCAAACCAAAGTCACAAGATCTTGGAGATTCTAGTCAGAGAAGAGGAGGAGGTGAGAATATGTGAGGGAAACCAACATGGTGACACCAAGGCCAGTGGAGAAGGAGGGGCAGGAGGTGCTCCAGGCGCTGGAGCTGAGGTTCCTCTGCAGGCCGTGGTGAAGAGACCATGGTGAAGCAGGTTGTCTCCCTGCAGCCCATGGGTCCACAGGGAATGCAGAGATCCACCTGCAGCCCATGGGGGAGGTGCCCGTGCCACAGTGGGTGGGTGCCTGGAGGAGGCTGTGACCCAGTGGGAGACCCGGCGGGGAGAGAGGGCCCTTGCTCCCACGTGGGAGCAGCCACCCACCTTGGAGGACTGCACCCCGTGGGAAGAGAGCCACGGCACAGCAGTTTTGGGAGGACTGTGTGCCCGTGGGAGGGACTCACGCTGCAGCAGGCGCGGTTTGGCTGCTGCTCGTGAGAGGGGACCCACGCTGGGAAGTTCACAGAGAACTGTCTCCCGTGGGAGGAACCCCAGGGCCTCGCAGGGGAAGACTCCTCTCCCGGGGCAGCAGAAGGAAATCTCGGTGATGAACTGACCAAACCCCCATGCCCCGTCTCCCTGCGCTGTTGCTATCAATGGGAAGGACGGAGGGCCTGGGGCGTGGCAGGTGTTCTAAGGGCTTATTTTACTTCTCATTATCCTCCTCTGATTCTGTTAGTAATAAATTCACTTTGCAATTTAAGTTGCGCCTGTTTCACCCTTGAAGTGTTTCTCCCAGTCCTTACCTCACTCATGAAGCATTTGTGAGATTTTTTTTCCTTTTCCCTCCTTTTGCCCAGCTGTGGCAGGGGAGGGTGAGCAAGCGGCTCTTGTGGGTGCCTGGCATTGGGCCAGTGTCAAACCACGACACAGGGCTGCACTGGCTAAAGTAGGTTAAGTACTGGATCATGAAGTTCATTCAGATGGTGTTCTGTAAATAGTAAACATGTTGCTATAAATAGCTTGAGATGCTTATGTAAAGCTTGTCTCTCGTAGCCTCCTGTCTAAATGGGAACAAACAGGGTATTTGGGGTAGATGTAATTTCTGCTTGTGGATGCAGTGGAGTCAGCAAAGGCTATTCTGTGCCCTGCACACAAGTGCATTGTGATTTGGGAAGGTGTTTAATATGATTGCAGCAGTTAATCACTTAAGCTCTTGTGATTCACTTGCAAGATGTACTACAGCATCTCTTGGTCAGAATGTAGGTCTGGTTTTTTCTACCTGTGTATGATGTTGCAATTCAGTGGCGTGATGATGGTGCAGCACTGCTCAGATAAAATAGGTGGTAGATGTCATTGCACTACATGTGGATATCTTGTGCTGCAGGGCGCCCTTGATGCCCTTGGCTTTTGGAATATGGTTTGTGGAAAATGCAATACAGATGAGTAATATGTAAAGGAGGATTGGGCTGGGGTTGATTTGGATCAATAAAATGGTAGCAAATACAGATATGTAACACCAGTAGTTTCCCTTTGTATAACATTAAGACCAAAAAGAACAGCTATGAATGAAGCAATTAAGCCAGGAACAGAATTCTAGTTCTCTTTTGAAAATTTAATACCTATTACCAGGGGAGCCTTTAACTTAACATTTGAAAAATAGAACTTATCCTGGCATACCTTTGCTTTGAAAAACACTTCTGGGACTTGTTGGGCTTTTTTTTTTCCTTCCTGTGGTAGTAATTTCTGTAAGTGATCATAAACCAAGAAAGCAAAAGATAACATGATTTGTATTTCAAATATCAAGATAGTGTCAAAATTGTCCAGCTAAGTAAATCAGTGGTTTAAATCCATTTTGTGTAATTCTGGGCATAAACGTAATTTGTAGCTGAAAATAAATTGTCAGCAATGGACCTCAAGGAAAAGTTTTCTACTCTTTGCCTATGCGGTGTTCCCCTATGTGCAAGAGGCTGAAGACTTCCATATTCCCAGAGTGTGGCTTTTCTTAAAGAGTAACCTTGTCTTGGAGGACAAATGTCTGAATGAAAATGAGTACAGTAAGATACTTGAAAGTTTTCAACTTCAGTACAGTGAAGATAGATTACTGCTATGCCTGCAGGATTTTGAACAATGAACTGCAAGTCAGCTTCAGTCTGCTAGGGGTTGGTCAAGCTGTATTTGTTCATTGGCAATCAGTTAAGAGGCCAGAGAAATGCTAAGATCAGGAAGAAATTCTCTTTGGAGAGGAACAGGTTTATGGAAAGTAGGGGCAGTTTCTTGAGGTGCCTCCTCTCGTGGCACTTAATTCTTGAGCAAACTTCAGTGACGGCCAGTGGCAGTCCCGGCACCACTGTCACTGGTGGAGGAGCACAGGTATTGCTCAGCTCTGCACCTCTCTGGACAACAGACGTCTAATACATTTCCAAATATTTTGACTTGGGCTGTAAGTTAAATTTGCCTCTCTGAAGTGAAGCAATATGCATCCACTACGTAGTGTGATTAAACCTCCCATATTCTCAAAGTAAATAAAAAATAATGTACAGCAGTTTGAGTCAAATTTTGTGTGAGTAGCTAATTATGTTTTGCTATCAATCTGTAAAAAACAACTGTGGAAGTCATGGCTGAGGAAAGATGTCTTAAATCATCCTGTCTCGTTCTCTGTTGATGCATGATTACTTCCCACAATATATATTTTTCTAGTATTTGATCCACTGTAGCCTTTTAAATGTCTCCAGGGATGTGGTTTCCTTAGCAGATAATAGAGCCTTTTGTGGGAAGCAGAGGCAGTTTTGCCTAAGCTATAAAAGTCATTCAGACTCACTTAAGATAGTGTCATGTATTTTTGGATCTCTTTCCTACTGTCATGATAATATTTCATGGAAATAGAACTTTAATCTTCCTGGTCCTCTAGTTAATAAAAACATGTGAGATGTCTTTAGCCTCCATTTGAAAGCAACTTCTGCAGGAGCGAGAGGAGGAATGGCAGACTTTAGGTGTGGTACCGAGAGCCTGGGAGCCTGTATCCAGCTACACCTCTGTTTTGTGAAAAATTTATGAATGACTGCTTTTTTGGCCTGGAAAGTTTTTTTCGTGAGTTAAAGAATTACACGTGAGCAGGAGTTTTTGCTCTGAGAAATAATAGTCAAGATTAGAGCTTCTTGCAGAGCTTTCAGGACTTGAGTAGCACCAGCTGAGGTGTTCAGCTGGATCTCCATTTCTAGTCAAACATTTAGACTATTCCTTTCACTAATAATTAGGTCTCTTAATTTAAACCTCTTCAATGCACTCCAGTAATATAGGTTAATGAAATTAATATTTTGTAGCAAGTGATGAACCTCTTTGAGTCATCTTAAACTTTATTTCCTCTACTTTGTAAGGTGTTATACAGATGCTACTTCCCATGTCGAAGTACTTATGTTAGAAATGCTCAACTGCTGGTTTCAAAACTTAAAAAAAATCCTTAACGTGCGTTGCATCAGAATAAGAAGCCTGTAAATGGGCTTAAACTCCAGACATTTAAAAGAAACCCCAAACAACCAAAACAACCCCCCCAACACAACTTTATTTTATGCCATTATAAATCAGTATAGCATTCCTCTAAACTTCTTAATCTTCTTAATCATGTGTAGCAGCTAGTGCTTGTCTCATGCTGTGTCCATTGTTGGAGCAGGAACTTGTTTAAATAACAGTGGTATTTTCAGGGAGGTATGAAACTATTTTTAGAGTATGCATTTGTGGCATAAGTAGTTGACTTAAGCTTAAAGACAGCTTTTTAACCTTGTCAAAAATCTTTATTTTCTGCTGGGAAATGTTACTATCTGACAATCAGTTTTGATTTGGATTTTGTCATTTCAGGCATAGTTGTATGGCTCTTTCATCCTGCTAAACCTAAATAGATGAACTGCACATCTGTTGTGTGAAAGTAACGTAGGAGGTCTCTAAATTTTTCTATTTCAAGAGTGACTTTGTTAACATCAGTTAAAAGGCTTATCTATAATTACACAGTTCCTATTAACACGGTGGTGTTGCAAAACTGATGTTCATTTTCCATCCCTTCCCAGATGGTTTTTAATGTGAAGCGTGTGAAAATCTTTATTTTTAAAACTGGGCATTATGCTTAATAACTAGCAAACCAACATAGCAAACTTAAGCTTCAATTTTTTAAGTAAGTTCAGACGCTGTACCAGGTGAAAACAGAAGTACTCTTGTACAAAGAGCTGAGAATTTTCACCCAAATGTGTGTAGCAGCAGTGCCTAAGGGCAACGTTTGTGCCATGACTGACTTTAAAGGCCCTTTGGGGAGCAAACATTAGGAACTTTCTCTGCTGTTGGGGAGGTGCAGAAACTTGTGTGGTTTTTACTTCTTTAATGTGTTGTGACAAATTTTTGTGGAAGTGAGAAGAACAGTTTAGTTTCCTAAAATGAAGAATGGTATCTAATCTAATACCTTTTTTCGGAAGGAGGCAAACATTGTATAAACCTTCCAACATCTGCCTATAAGAAAGACAGGACAGATCATAACTTAATTTGACAATGAATCTCATAGGGCTTAAGATCCCAGATGGAGTCAGTGGTGTGTAGCTACTGAACTGACTTGTGTGAGCTTTTCATCTACCACTTGTGGGCTCTATCCAAGAAATGTGTAACTCAGCTCAAAATGGGTGTAATTGTCAGAGACACTGCCCTGTGGAATTAACTTTCCTTTTGAACAGTCTGTGTGAACCTTTATGGCTGCAGTACAGGTGGTAGATGGTGTAAGCTCTAAGGGCTTCTTAGCAGAGCAGTGCTGGCTTAAGAGTGCAGTTATTGCAAGAGGGAGGTGTCGGAGACTGTAGCAGCAGACTGGGGTGATGAATTTGAATCCTCTATGCTTGATGGTATGTGGTGAGTCCAACAAATTAAACTGAGAGGGATGCTTGAATTTCAAGGTTTTCAGTATTTTTGATTTTCCTTTAAAAAAAAAGTTTTTTACTCAAGTAGAAGCATCTCCAATAGCAATTAATGTTTGTTATATAAATTTCTTGAACTTCACAGTTCAGATAGTTCTGTGAGTGAATGAAGCTAGAGAAAAGGGCATGTGTAATTAAATACGAAATGAGATGTTGAAACTACTGCTTCTCAACTGCCTCCCAGTTCTTTTTGAATCTGATATGTAATTGGGACTGAGACCCGCCCTGCCCTCCAATAAAGTGTTGATTGGGAGCTTGAATTAATTTTTTCCAGTAAGTTCTGTAGGTGAAAGAAAGTAACTTAAACTGTATCCTTTTCTGTTCTGAATTACAGACCCTCCCTCATCACTTGCTGCTTTAGTGTTGTGTTTTATTTTATGTAGATGAAGATGTGCTAACTGAAACATTTCTTTTCACAACCACTATTGTGTAATTTTAAGCTTGGGCTCTCCAAGTACTTGAATTTTGGTTGTTTAAGGATGTCCTTAAGCAAACGCTAGTGTGCGAGGCATTGCTGTAAGGCACTGTCTTCCCTGAAGCTGTGCTTTCCTGTGGTCACCCTGCAGCATCTTCATGTTGCACGTGCTTTGAAATTATGGAGGGTTTGGTTATGGAAACCACTTCAACATTTGTTTTTCCCTTCCTCGCTCCCCTCCCCTTGCCACCCCTGTGGTTTGAGTTTTGTGTGAGGAGGACTCAGAGGAAGGGAAGCTGAATTCCTTTTCCTTGTTTTCATCTTCCAAATGCAATGGTGATAACAATGTCTGTATGAAACAGGCATTATATTTTGGTAATAATGTTTTGTCTCAAAGCAAGTGAGTCATTTTCTGACTGCCAGGCTTCAGAACATGACAGTCCTTAACTTTCCATATGAGGAAGGAGTAACAGATTTGTGGGATGGCTAATGAATCATGGATAATTAGTGTCCTGGTCCTGCTAAGCTTTAGCATCTGACAGGTATTTTTACTTTTGGTGGGGTGGTTTAGAAAAACGTTCTCTACCCAGTTTATAATTTGATCTAATATGTGAAGCCTTTAAATGCCAACTTTTTATATCGTGGTACAAAAACAATATTAATTGATCTCCTAGGGTTACCTCTTGGGCTTTTTTTACTTGCTTAGTTCTTGTGAATATATTTTAGGGCATGACAGATTAAACTATTTATAATGAAACTGTAATCTATTAAGAAGTAATTATAGTGAGGGGGACAAGTGATATATTTTCCCTGTATTGGTGTGCATGTTGTGCTACCTTCATAGTGATTTAGATGAGAAGAAGGATTCTTTATATATCAAAGACTACGTATCTTTAGCTTAGTTCAAGGTACTACAAATAATTACTTCAGCAAGCTAGAAGTTCCCAGTTGCCAGTATTTGGCTTCTTCTGAGAGTAGCCTGGGGCACTTAAACATCAGAGCTCTCACTTCCTGTTGAGTGGGAGAGTCCTACCCGTAGCATTTGGTGTCTGCTGAACATGAGTGGTCTCCAAATCCCTGCTATTTTAGTGCATCTGATGGTGTTTGTGTACAGCTCTGTGCCTGGTATAAAACTAGTGAAATTTGTTTGGTTACTGATGAAGATTTTTTGACACCAGAGCTGTTAGTCTTCATAATTTGTCCAAGGAACAGCCATTTTGAGAAAGAAGGCCTTTCAAAATAGGTGTTTTAGAGCACGAAAGCTTTTCCATAGAGCTCCAGGGCACATCTGAGGCTTCTTGTGTAGTCTCAGACTTACGGGAGCAAATGTGGATATTGATGACAGATCCTTCAGTCAGGACCAACAGGTCCTGTCCCCATACCTTCAGCTTCTACCAGGCTTGAATTAGAGCATGCTTTTAGTTTATCCAGTCCTCTTTTAATAAACAGGACCAGTTAACTGAGACTTGTTTTACAGTCTAAGTACCTGAGGGTGAATCTGCAGTTTGCCAAATTGTTGGATATAATGCCTGACTTAAATTTGGTGCATTTACCTCTTCCTGCTATGAACAAGATGAATTATCTAGGTAGCTTAAAAAAAGGGGAGGGAAGGGAATTGGGAATTGCTGTCCATCTAGGGCTCCATTTCAGATGCATCTGATCTTGGGTAATCTAGATCTTGTGTAATTCCCCCCTCCATTATGATGGAAAAGGTCCTTAACTTATAGCTCTAATTGCTAATTAATGGAGTCCTTAATTCATCAGAAAAAGCTTTTTAGGTTGAGCACTGTTAGAGCAGAACATTTTTTTCCCCAGTCTTGCTCCTTAAAATGATCTTCCTGTCAAGAACAGATTTAAGTTTTCTGTGCTGAAACATAACTGATAACTACATTCCAAACTGGAGTTGTACAGGTCATAAAGTTTGTCAAGCAGTGGCCTTGTGGGTTTTTTCTAACCGCAGCAGAATATTTTCTTGACCTAGTTATTTTTCGAAGACAGATGTCTGTTTTTCTTACCTTGAACATTGTTGCCTGAAGGGGTTAGTCTGATGGTTTGACACAGGATTTGGAGAACCTCTGGTCTCCCTCCGATACTGTTGAATTTGGATGCTATTCTGCCCAGCTGTGTTCTGGGCAGAAAAAAAAGTAAGATTCCTGAACTTGAAAAGCTCCTTCAGTAACAGGCCTTGAAAAAAGGAAACCTTTGTCTGCACATCAAGCTTTTTCCTCTAGGATGAATCTTACATGGTACAAACCTAAAGTATGGAGCTATTCTACTGGGAGTCAACATTTTTGTCAGATGGCATTTAAGCATCTTTACAAAATGCATGTCTGTGTTTACTGGGAACTGGCAACCCAGCATGATGTCTGCTGGCTAATTTCACATGGTCTAAAAACTTTTTTCCTTGTAAGTCTTGCCAGCGTCTCTCCCTATTACTGTGTCTGTGTTCCTGCATGTGCTTATGTTTTATAAGGATGTTACAGACTATTACTTGCTGCTGTAAGCTCTTTCTTTTGGAGGGAGGACAGCAGGACTGAATGTTGGAAGCAGGAGTGATTCTTTCTCTTTTAGTGTGTGAGAACAGGACAAGTGCAGAATTAAGTAGTTTACACAGCTTGCCACTCCTCAGGTTCTGCTTCATCTATATTGCTGCTCTGCAAGTCCCTTTGGCTTTGCTCTGAGTTGTCTTTGCAGCTCTGCTCTGCTGCTTTCTATTTAGGGATTTTTCAGGTTCTTTGGTCTGGTGTCAAAATCCTGTTTATATTCCCTTGTAGAGAGTAACTGTCCAGAAAACCAGCTGTCCTTCCTGGTGCTGAGCATCACTAAGTCCTGCTCCATTTTCATTATGGCAGTAAGGAATATTCTATGACTTCTACCAGCAAGATCCAGTAGAACTGAGTTCTCTGATCCTTTGAGTGGTGGCATGACCCACAGTCAGTACTCTGTAAAGACACTGAGCTATTCTTGGGCTGCTGTAGAAGCTGCCTTATACAAAACATTCCCTGACTAGGTAGGATTGGGATCTAGTGACCCTAACATTTGCTGGATGTTGTAGCCAGGGCATATCTGAGAGCCAGGGCTGAGAGTATCTATGAAGTATCTGTGAAGCCACGTGAACTCCCTCAAACATCTCCGTGTCCACTCGGAGCTCCCAGACACACAGGACCATCCCTCTGCCATCCAAACTGGCTCAAATGTGGTCAACTCTCTATGGCTTGTACTTGTATTTTTTTAGTGAATCTGTTTCTGCAATCAGTGACTGTCGTTTTGAATCTTTAACATTACCATATTAAATTGAAATCCATTTAGCATAGTTCTGGCTTTTTCTGTCTTAATACATATTCTGAAAAATATGAAGACCTCTGGGGAACCATGAGACAAATCTCACAAGTAGCATGTATGGCAGTTAGCAGCTAGAGGATGGTGGTGAAAGGGTGAAAACTGCCCAAAAGGTCTTTTCCCAAGCAGAATTTGGGGATATCTTTTTTTTTTCCTTTGCCACTGTCAGCAGTTTGATAGTCTGGAAGTTAGTGCCTTAAAGCTATGGTTAAAAAAAGCAAGCTAGCGTACTTCTACATACTAGGAGTATGCAGAGTTCATTTATGAAGGAAGGAATGTCCTCTGCAACCTTTTTAGTGTGTGCTCTAGGTCTATGAATAGTTCTCAATGCCTGTCTCTTCCAATTATTAATCCCCCGAGAAGCACTATTTGTAAAGCTGATGTTCTTGAGATGGCCTTTAGTTTCAAATGTATATTTAAGCATAAATGCTATTTTTTTTCTTCAGGTATCAGTCTGTTGGCACATGGCTGGAACTTCTTCTACTTTGGGAGTTCCTCGTGCACCTGTGAAATAACTTCAGTTAAGATTCTTGTTCTCCTGACTAGTGATGAAACCGACTGCCAGTTACACAAAGCAAAAATCAATATACTGCTGTGTTCACCGCAAGTAATAGTGGCAATATGAAGTGTTTCTCTGTCCTACAGAAACTTGTGGGAGTAGCAGGAACTGTGACCTAAATAGGAAGGAGATTCAAACTAGTGCTACAACATATTGTCTGCAGAGTGTAACAAGTGACAGGTTTGGGACACTTTGAGTTTCTCCTCTGTTTATCTAAAAACAAAACAATCTTTTTTTGCTTTGATATCGTACGGGAGATGTTGCAAGCAGTACTGCTTGGCTGCTTTGGCTGCTGTCACACTGGGGTGGTTTTTTTCTTCTGTTGTGGTGAAGTCCTTCCCTTGCTGTGAAACAGATTTCATCATGCCTTCCATGGGGGATCATTTGATCTATATTCATTCAGACTGAGGGTCAAGTCCAGTTTTGTAATGATAATGTGGTTTGTAATGTATATTAGTGGTTTTATCTTTGGGTTACAGCAGAAATAACTTGATCCTTGAAGTTCATGTTTGGAAACTGTAAACCAAAGGATTACAGAGAGGAAGTGAAGGAGGGGCAGGATGTTGAAATGCATTTTTAGCGAACAGTCGTATTTGTAATAACCTCTAATCTGTAAGAACAAACCTCAGTGGAACTGTTAGTGAACTATGAGTGCTGCTGTTAACTCCCTCTGCTTTAAAGCTCCTTCCCCTTCTACACATCAATTCCAGAGCAGTCATATTTAAATTCTTTAATGTGACTCATACCTACTTGAATTTTTTTTTTTCCTGAAAAGGTTTTGTGTACACAGAGTAAGGCTACTTTCACCCTTCACTGGCCAGCTTGTGGTCAAAATATTTTTCTGTGATCTATTTAAATATGTCCTGAGATTTATGATAAATTTGTTCTTGTGTAACACTCCCCACCCTGCTAGTTTCTCTTCCTTAACCTTCTTGGTTAGGCTTACATACTGTAGAAGCATCAATTTCCAAGAAGTACTAACTGTCAGATGTATAGCCAAGCTGAAGTCTCTTGTTGAAAGAGATTACACAGGTTCCTGGGCTTCAACATACTGTAAAAAGCAAGTGAATATAGCAGAGATTGTTGTGGTTTTTGTTTTACTTTTAGGATTAGCACATGAGCACCGTCTAACATGGATTTTATTGTTCATTCCCAACATGGTTGGTTTATGTTAGAAAACTGCCATGAAGCAAAAGGTTGAGTGATTTCTTAAACCTGCTTATGGCTGATGATATCGCATGTCCTTATCAAGTGTGTGTTCCCTGGAGTTGGTTCTTTAGCTCTTCCTTCCAGCTGATCCTTCTGCAGTGTGCCTGCTTAGAGAAGGTTATTGCTGATTGCCTCTTTTTCCACGCTAAGTAAACGAGGCTCTGCTGAAGCAGATTGTGAACCATCCCTACCTCTGACTACTGTTTTTCCTGTTTGCTTATAGTCTCTCTCCTTTTACAGCTGTTTTGTGTTGGTGACTGCAGTCACTTGTTTTTCTTGTCCTGCTCTGACCCTTCCAACTGATTAATTCCTCGTGATGCAGTTTGATAGTGCGACCTTGTGCTTTTCTATAAATGTGCCCATGATATCATTTCAATCAAGTTCATGAATATTCCAACCTTCCCCTATGTGGCTGATGTCACTCAGCTTTAACTCATGAAGTCTGTTAATATAGTGTACTCTTTTGGGCATATTTTTCCCATTTTTAAGCAGTCTTCAGATGCAGTGTCACAAAGATGTATTGCCACCTCCAACTTGTGCAGTTGTTTTTGCATGTTGATTGGGTCTCTGTTCTGTATGAGGGTCTCAGTATTGCTGCACTGCATGCAGGACTCACAAACGATGGTTTAGCTGGTCGTGGAGGTAGATAAAACATCAGAGTTGGGAGCAGGCTTGTGTGCCACACTTGCAGTAGACATACCAGTGCTCTTAAGTACATGAAGCTAGAAGAGATACAGTTCTTAGAAAACTGTCTGATCATGATGAAAAAGAAAGAATTATTCTCTTGTGGACTTGTCTTTCTACATGCTTTCCTGGAGTAAGCAGTTGAGGTTCTTAATGCTGAATGCTTATTTTTTTTTGTAGGCAGTGCAAGTTTGTTGCTATTAGGGCTTTTAATACAGACTGTAACTTGACTTTTTATTCCAAGTGCTGTGTCATAGCATGGTTTTGAATAACTCACTCCTTTCCTTTTGGGATAAGGCATAACTTCCAAGACTAGTTGTGTCATGCTGCTGTTCTGGTCTCCCTTGGACTGAAGTGTGGTCACTCGGTTCCCTTGCCTGTCTTAGTTACGGAAAAGTCTTTTAACCTGCTTTGATTATGTCAGTTAAGAGTAAGTAGAATATGACATGGATTGCTATGCTGAGTGGGGTGTGTGATTTCCTCAGCTCTAAGGGGATGAAGATGTGCCAGGGCTGAGGTTTTTCTCTGGAACTATGTTCTGGTTTAGGTCTGGATGATGGAAAGTGGTCATGTGCAGTAAAACCAAGCTAATTCAGAGACAGTTCAGAGGCTTTCGAAAACTTCTACTCAAGTCTCCACCCCAGAAACTTCCTGTGAGATCACTACACACAAGAAGATAAGAAAGTACTAGGTTTAAACTGGATTAGTGGAGAAGACTCATCTTCTGTGGGGTTTTTGATGTTCAGAAAGACTTTTTAAATTCAGTGTGGTGTATAAACATTAGAGAAAATAACTTGCTTCCATCTTGTATCTGTAAGACTACTTAAGTGTAATGACTGCTGGGGATTTTGGGTGAAGGAAGAAAATTGGCTTGCAACAAATGCAGCTGCAATCCTGATGTGAAATGAGCTTTTGTTGCGAAAATTACAAGGGTGAGGACTTGTATATGTAGGGGAGAATTTCCATTTTGAAATAAGAATGGTTTAAGTTTGTAAAAAGCAAGAGGAATCTTCTCTGTTCTAGAAGAATTAACTAGGAATAGACAGTGCCAAGAAGCCTTTAAAATCTGGGGACTTTTTTGATATGGTTGAAGGGAGAGAGCAACAGGAAGGTCACTCGGTGCTGGTGGGCAGTCCTCTGGTGTGGATTTAGTGTTTCTGGAATCTGTGGGAATTTATCAGGATTCAAGGGGTCAGATGAATGAGGTTTCTACTGTGCCTTTTGAAGCAAAGGATTAAAGAATTTTTGTTAAGTGAAAAAAATTATTTATGGCAGAAGTTAGTACTTCCAGGTGAGTAAAGAAAATCAGGACTAAAAGAGACTAAATTTCTTTCAAATCTTGCTAGTTTCTTCATATCCAGATGTTTGAGTTGTCCAACTTTCTGTGCAAGCAGAGATGAAAAAATTAATTACTTTAACATATTTTTCTTTAGGTCTTGGACTCTTTGGTTTTCTTAATTTTTGAATAATTCTCTAAATGGATTCATTTTTATTTATATAAATTATTCATTTATGTGTAGCAGAAGGAACTGGTTTCAGATTTGCTCTTGAGATCAAGATCAAAAGTGTCAGTTTGGAGTGAAAAACACTTCTTGTATTTGGGCAACACAGGATGAAGTTAGGACTTGTGTTGTTTTGATATCAGGAGGTGTTGCAGCCTTTTTTTCTAGGTGATTTGCTGTTGTCATGGTTATAGTTTCTCTGCACTGTTCCCAGTGTTGGAGATCCCACCACAGATTTTAAGGTTGCTTTGCCACGTGAATACATCTGCTATGTTGTGTGTCTTTCAGGAAAATACTTTGATCAGGCATCACCTGTCTGGTTTAAAAATGCAATTAAATAGTTCAAGTAAATATTTGCATTAGCTGGGAAATAAGGTGGTACCTTGCAGATTAGGTCTGTTGTAATAATGAAGTGATAGAGAACAAAATGCAGCTCCTGAACAGTTCTTAGCTCTGAAGTGCAGTAGAAAGTAATCAGGGATTAAATAAAATTTCTAGTGCAAGTCAGGATATCAACAGGATAAGTAGCAGATAGGTCATTTTGTGTTAAGCTTAATTTTGCTACGTCAGACAATGTATCTTGCTGACAGTGTGTTTTTGATAAACCTGTAGTGGCTAAAATGGTGCTCTGACTTTAACAATAAAATGGCAGAAATGTGGAGAGCTTATCTTAGCCCAAGCCTTTTGGAGCCTGAGCTGCAGTACCCTGTGTGAAACAGACGCTTGGGTAGTTTTCCATTAGTTGTTCTTGTTGCAATACTGGTGTGACACACTTCATCCGCCCAACAGTCTTTTTTAAGAATCTTGAACTTGCAGTAGTTAAAAAATAACTTGGTTTATTGAGTGCTCTGTGAAATGACTGTTCCATCGATCCGGATGTTTGCTTAGCAGCACTTCCATTCTAACTGTCTTCCTATGCTTTTGAGAAAATAGCAAATGCATCCTCAGTTCTTAAATGCAACTGTTTCTGCTTGCTCGCAGTACTACTGAGTAGCCAACAGTGTGCTGATAACTCAATTATTAATGTGGCAACCTTGTAAACTTCAACCAAGTGACTAAGTACTCAAGTACTCAAATTAGGTATAGAAACTGATAATTTGATGTAAACTAAAACAATTTCATCAACTGCTCTGTAAGGGGTAACTGAAACATTTTCGAGCTAATCTTGGCAGTTAATTTTTTTTTTTTTTTTGGTCCAAAAGAATATCTGTTCTGCTAGGCATCATAAAGAAGTATGATAGGGGAAGCAAAAATGTAGAGTACTTTAGAAACTGGGAAAGGAGAGCAGATCAACTCATTGAACTTTTTTGCAGATGTTTGAACCAGTGTCTTTCTCTGACCTAGGAGCATTGCTTCCAGCTGCATGAAATAGTGTGTACTCATCTGAACTGTACTTGTGTTTAATTGAACTGTGCTTAATTAATGCAAGGTATACAGGATGCTTTGACAAGGCTTATCTTCAGTCTGTCAAACAAGTTTCTCCTGTAGTAGGGAAACACCCTCTGGTTTTAATTTGAAAATCGCACTTACATTTTTTTGTGTGATTTATTTTGCAGTATAACCAGAGGAAGCCTGGACTTTAATTTTGTTTTCCCCCCCAATCATACCACCACACTGATAGCTCGTTACTTTGGGGGGACAGGTTATAGCAAGGCCCCCATGTATGAGTGAGTTGAGGCTTGCCTATGTAGCACAGTTATCAAGTGAGAAGGGTGTGAAGTTTGAATGACAATGGCTGTTGTAGAATAGCTGAATGCAGACGCTCTTCTCTTAGTGTAGTGCCTCTTCCCAGTTCTTTGTAAGCACAAATCCTTAATTATTTCTGTTTTCCTCTGAAAAGGGAGAAGGTGCATATCTTGGTATTTTGTGGGTTACAAAAATGAGCCTTCTTGCTCAGTCAGTAGAATGTTTTGAACATGAAGTATCTTCAGCACAAAAGTGTTTTCATGATGTGTTTCAGTGGAGTAATATATTGAGTTATATTTTGGAGGCCTGTTGAAAATTTTTAGCCTTCACTGTTTGCAATACCCTAGCGTTCCAGCTACCATTGCATAGTCTGCCTTGATCAGAAATATCAAAGTGTTGAAATTTTACTTGCGGATTTTTTTGTATGTAACTATTTCTTTTTCAAAAGGACACGATGTTCTAGTGCAATAGGAGAACATCCTGTGCCTGTCAGTGTAAGGGGAAGGAGAAGTGGTAGATCTCACTCTTGGGTAGGTATTTAGGTCTGCATTATAACCAAGGCCTGGCTCAGTGTGTCCCTTCTGGGGTCACTGGTGCCGCTCCTGTAGGTCGAGAGTCTCTCATCCTTCCATCCTGCCCTCACCCAGGAAGGATGCACAAAGCAGGAGGCTGCAATACCACACTTCCTAACATTTCAAGCTTCTTCCTAACCAAACTGCCTTCCCTCAGCCAAGCATGAGTAGTAAAACTAGAAGGCACATGGCCTGTGTGGTCCTTCTTCTCATGCAAGAGGTAGACTAGTTTGTCACAACTCAAAAATTCTGTATATGATTGCATTTGTAAAACCTTTAGTGGCCCAAGCAGAGTTTAAAAGAGCCTTTAAGACCAGAGGTTGAGCAGTTTAAGCTCTGCAAAGGTACTGTCCTTCTGGGAAAGGGTTTTGCATATTCCCAGTGTTCTTCAGGTGTGGCTTTTGATACTGTATGAGACTTTTTTCCTTTGTCTAGTTACAATTTAACTATCTCAGTTTTCAGTTCTGTTTTATGTTGATCCGTGTGTGCTTTGCTTGTCTTCTAGACTAATTCACATTACCAGTAAAGAGCAGGAGAACTTTGTGGTCTTGGCAGTACTGGAACAAGAATACTGTGGTGTAAATTGCTTAGCAGGACTGAAAGTTTTCTGAACTTCAGCCAATGCTGGGTAACTCCATTTCAGCTAGTGTTAACACTTGTCCCTTTTGAAAGATATAAGGGTATTTAGGTCTGAAGTAGTTGGTTAAAATAAGTGATATGAAGTAGTGTTATGATGTACAAATAGTATGAATGATCTTAAATGAGATCGTAAAACGCGTATGACAGGTGCTTGTGGCTTAACTGTCATGTCCTATTTTGCAGAGCTTCAAGGTTACTTGTAACTGCTGTAGTGTGTGCTGAGAGTGGCAGAAATCAGATGTGCTTGAAGCACATAGAGCTTCACTGAAATTCTTCATTAGTGCACAAAACTGAAATTGATCCAGAGGCTGAGATTCTTGATGTGCTGCAAACCCCTAAAATATAAACTTAGTGTGGGTTTTTTCCCCTACTCTCTTTTCATCATTTAATTAGAGTTTACTTTTGTATAATAGCTTGCCTAGCGGGTTGGTTTTTTTGGGGTTTTTTTTGAGAATGTTATTAATCCTGCTTGTTTTAAGGATACTTTCCTGAATCAAAATACAGACTTGGAGGTTCCAGAGTGATTGTACAGTCCTGAAGTGGTCAATGGACAGGCCAGTGAGTTAAGCATTTAATACAGTTTTGGTTGTGTAACTCTTGTAACTTGAGTCTGTGTTACTACAGAACCAAAAATGGTTTTAAGTTGAATTTCTAAGGCTTGTTAAAATTGCATGTCCCAGAGCAATAAACTTGCTTTTTTGAATTTTGCAAAGCTCACATAGTTGGCACAGTAAGGTGAGTTTTCAGGGCATGCAAGTGTGCAGTTGGGTTGGTAAACGGCCCTTAATCTTGTTAAATACAGTACTTTGTCAGGTGAGTAGAAATGTAATAATGGGATTTAATATGAACAGAAATACTTAACTTTGCAGTAAAGTGTGTTTAACTTCCAGACTCAGCTCAGACTTATAACTAAAGTACATGTAAGTTCCATGTTGAAAAATACTATTTTCTGGTATTCATATTTTAAGAGAACTGAAATCCTTCTGCTGTTCCCTCTCCTAGAGAGAGGACACCTCCTGGAGAGTTTAAATAACCATATGAAGAAATAAAAATTTCTATCCTTTCTGTTACTGAGCCTAAGATCCTTTAACAGCAGAAAGCACAGACCCTGAGTAGTTAGGTAGTAATTAATAATCTTGAATGGCTTCAGTATACTGGAAAGAACTTAATTGATCCCCATCTTTTGAGGGACTAATAAATTCTTCAGTGAGATCCAAACTGTCTGGTTGTTTCCTTATCCCTTGGAAAAAATTCTGGTTTAAATTCAGCTTATCTTACCTCTGTTCTGTGGTGGTTGAGCTCTGCGAGGAGGTGTCCTCTCCCTGGAAGAGTGGGCAGTAGAAGGAATTCAGATTTAGGAGAAACGGGTCCTCAAGTCAGTGGGGGCGCCTGCATGTCAAGTGTAGTGGTTTTGTTGCATCTTGTAGTGATCCAGTCTGATTCAAAAACAATTAGATTAAACTTTAGGGTGTGGTTAATCTGGTTAATACGTTATTCTGTTTGATGGGCTAGGAGGAATCCTTTGTAATTCATACTTGCAATACCTGAAGCATGTATCCACTTCTTAAATCTTGACAACTAAAGAGTTGGATTCCCACCTGTAGTTTGAGTAAAGTATAATTCAAACTTGTTCAGATGGCCTTCAGACATCTGTAGTAGGCATAAGCCAGTGTGTGCTTGTGTAAATACAGCAACTGTAAAAAATGGTGAACTGTTGGAAATGTTCAAGGAATTCTGTGTACATGTCATGATAAAATGTTTCTACTAGGAACAAGGGTGAAACCACTCCAAATCAGGAGGAGCTGACACTGAATAAGTTAATGTTAGTGACCTTGTAGGCTAGTATTGATATGTTTGTTCTAACTAGTGTCAGGAGACAAGGATTTGTTTGTGGCTGTTTACAGAGCACATACACAGTTTAATTATATATTTATATATAAAAAGGCCTTTCTGTACCTTTTTCACTGTACTCTGCCATTGGAGGCCTTGACATGGAAATGTTGCTGAATAATGATCATCATGAGGACTGAAGTAATACTGTTCAAAATGCTAAGCAGTGGTAACAAACCTACTGAGGTTAAAAAAATACATTTATTGTATGACTTTTATTTTAAAAAAAGTCAGTTTGTTCAAACTACTTCGGTGCTTTTGGAGCTTTATTTTTAAAATTGGAAGTTCAAGATAGATAAGCTCAGACTTCACTTATAGATTATTAGCTACTTAAGTAGGATAAAACACAAATCTCCTAATGGTTCCTGGTTTTTGCCAATATATAACTTGATACAGTTAGAACCAGTTGTAGATCAGTTTGACATAGGCTTGTGATGTAAGAATATTGGCAGAGAGAGGGTTTCAGTGTTGGAGCTGTGAATCACAATTGCTCAGATACCTTACAGTCATTGGGGTGGAGGGGAGAGATCTGGGAATGAATTAGGATTTGTACAGATTCTTCTGACTTGCCACAGTCCCTTTCACTGGCACCCAGCCACTTCTCAAGTGGGTATGGACTTGAGAGTTAATCACCAAGTCCTTTCTTTGTGATCACTGATTTTTAAGGACAGATAACTGTTGTCTTTCCATGGCCATCTGGTGTGTAAGGGAAGGGTGAATGGGCAGATCCTAGCAAGCCTGGTCCCTGATCTTTTTGCCATCATTTTCTCCAGTTGCTTTCTGAGACTGTGATTCATTTGTCCCTGTAGTGCTGTCTGAATGCCCAATCATTCTAAACATGCATGTGTAATAGCTAATAAAGTATCAGCTTTGTGAAAGGAATCAGGTAGGTTACACTTTCCAAATCTTCACAAAGGTGTATATTTATGTGCAAACAAGCAAGCATCCTTGCCCACATGAAAGTTGGATGCTTTGCTATAAGACTTGCAAGAAACTGCATTTTTGAAGATTTCCAGATGCTCTGGTTATATTCCTGGTTAATCACCAGTATTAGCTTGCTCTCATGGTGTAATATATTTGCAGGTTATGCAACAGCCTTAGGGAATTGAACTCCGAGTTGTAATCTTAATTTTTACTCTTAAACATACTTGGCAATAAATCTTGAATTTATTGCGACAGTTACTGTATGTGCTGGCTTTTGTCCATGTGCTTTGTGTGGCCACTCAAAGTACTGCAGCCTGATTCTGTCCTTTGAACGGCTTTTATTGAGCTCTCTCAGTTGGGGCAGACTGTCCTTTGAGAGGTGTGCTCTCCAAGCAGCACAGATCTGGAGCTTTTTTCCCTGGGGAGGGACAGACCACTTGTCACATCAGCTGGGAGCTTTGGCAGATGGGACACAGTGGTTGCTGCTGGGGCGTGTGGAGTTGCTTCTCACCAGGAGCAGGCTTCCCCATGCTGGCTCTGATCCTGGGAATGGCCTGTCCATGTGTTGTGCTGCCAAGGAGCCTTTCCATGTACCTGGCAGTTTGTTGTACTTGCTGTTAGAAGTGCTGTGCCCTGTTTCCTCCACTGAAATAAAAAAAAAAAAAAGGCAGTGAAGTGGAAGGAAACATCCCAGGGGTGCTGGGTGGGCAGCACTGTTATATTTCCTTCACACTGAAATTATCGTTGCATAATGCCAGTGCCAAATGAATGTTATATTAATAATATTGATTGCTTGAAAGCTTCAAAGCCCTCAAGACTTTGTTGGAACCCACTATAGTGGCCGTGTGTTTCTGTTGTGCATTTGTAGAATTTAATTTTGACCTATGTACTACATGCTGGGAATTATTTTGGTTTTCTACTGCATGCAGTCTGCTTCCCAGGAATGCTTGACCTGTGCTGCAAGGCCTAGGAAACCAGCTTGCAACCCTTATTGCTGCTGCCCTTTGTAACGAGTAAGAACTCCATGAGCTCATATTTTATATGAGTTTTCTGCCTTGCTCTACGGTAAAATTTCTTAATCTGACACAGTTAACTGTGAAACTTTTGAATATTTGTGCTATTTGGGTAAAAACAAAACTTTTGTGAGCCAGGAGGGTAAGATGAATATATTGTTGCTATCAAGTGCATTTCTGAGAACTTAATCAGCATGAAGTACCCAAAGCCTCGCTTCTCTCAGAGTTCAAGGAACCAGCAATCCCTTCACTCTGTCCCTTGTCGTGCTGCAGAGGCCACCAGTGTTGTGTCACATACTAAAAGCCGAATACCAATGTAAACTTGAAGAGGTAATTTGAGTTTTGGGGGAGCTTTTGAGTGGGTAGCAGCTGCAGCTTGAAACTCATCTCTGAAACAAGGTGCTTGCAGCAGCTGCTTATGATTTGTCTCCCCCTCTAACAGCAGCCTGGCCTGGCAGAACGTGCTTGTGACAAAAAAAAAAAAAAAATCTGTGTTTAATGAGGGTGAAACTTGGCAACTGTGGCCCAGCAATGGCCCAGAAAAGCACTGCCAGGAGTTGTGAACCACTTTTCAGATGGCTTCATGCAGTTAATGATCAGTTGTTTCTTTTCAGATAGTAACCTCCTTTGTGTGAAACACATTGCCCCTTACATTAAAAAAATCTGCTCAGTTCTGTCAAGACAACATACAGTGTTACATCAGCCCAAGACTGTCCTTAGTCAGCAGGTTTGATTTCCAGAACATGATTAGGAGGATTGCTGCACAATAAATTTTTCAAGTGATCCTAACTTGTGCCTCAGTTTAGACTCATTCTTTTAAATGGGCAAGGAAGAGGGAGCTGGATAAAAGTATGCTCTTGCCTGAGCAAGGGAACAAACTAGAGAAACAGATGGTGCTAAAAATAGTTTATTACCAAGGTCTAAATATGGCTTTGTGATTCCCCCCCCTTATAAATAATGCAGCTATAAATCCTGCTAGGTATCAATAAGTATTGAATTAAGTCCAAACTGCTGAGTGTTACAGAACCTTTTGGCAGCTTTCCAAGTTTGGTGTTGCCCTTCATTCACAGGATCAACATTTAATTCCTTAACAGGGGAAACCTGAAGAATCATCCTCTTTGAATGGAAACATAGATGCAGGGAGCTTGAATGAGTAGCTCCAGGCTCAGGCATCCCACTGCAATGGAAGGGGAGCCGTGCTTGATGAGTTCCTGCTAGGTCGCAGCCAGGATGAATCTCCTCCTTTCTTTTCTGCAACGCATGAACAATCAAAGGCTCCTTTTTTATCTATTGTTGCCATGGAGGGCGTCCATTTAAAGTTCAAATTCCAGCAGGCTTGGGAAGAAGGAAAGGAGATAGGAGTAGGCTGGGCTGGGAGATGATAGGCAAGCATCAAAAGTGAGCTGAAGACAAGCCAGCACTTTGTCCTGTGACAGGACAGACCAGGCTGGGGGTACTTGGTTTTGAATGGATGCCTGGAAGTTTTTTGGAGCAGTGAATGAAACGCTGCTGAGGTAGCAGGCACAGAGAGCATCTGGCGTTTTGCTTTCTTTGCCTCGGCAGAGCGGGTCACAATGTGAAATTAGGCCTGAAATGGCATTTAATGAAGTGAGCCCTTGTGCTGGAGGTTCCCCGTGCTCTGACAGTGAGGGAGTATAAGCCCTGAGGAGAGTGAAGAAAAGGAAATCTCATTAAGGATGGAGGTTTTCCCCCTCCTTTGTGAATGGATTCTGTAACATGTCTTGCAGATACCCAGAGCTGCTCAGCACTGTGTTGCTTTGCCATACCTGCAGTCAGCTTTGCGTGTATGTTTATGGTACTTTTCTGTAAGCAACGTGCTAAGAAGAAGAGGAGGCAGCTTAATATCTGCTGCAGAGTTGCTTTTCCTTTCTGGCAAGTTCCTGTATGTACAATAAGTATTCGTTGCTGAAAGAGCTAATGAGTACCAGACCAGCTGCATTTGACATTATGAGAAAAGAAAGGGGCCATCTATTGACTCACATGCCGGGTTTCAGCCAGCTGTGGATATTTGTTTTTTAATTATTACTTATCCCATGAGAAAATTGGATTATGCTAAAATTATTGGTGATGTTGTTTCGAAAACAATACAATACTGAGTTTAGAGCTGTGGTTCAGTGTTAAATATAGGGTACTTGTAGTTAATGTGCCGAAGCTGCACCAGGGGGTTTAAAGAGAGGTGAGAGCACTTTTCTCAGGTTTTACCATCTGGGTTCTGGCAGGTGGCAGGGGATTAAGTTATTTTTTTCCCTTGCTCTAAATTGCAAAAGATGATGGCTAGCAGAAGTGTTGAGTAGTGTTTCATCATTGATATGAATTCTTCCAGATTTTTTGGCAAAAAGTAAAATCCCAGTGTAATCTTCTAAAATTTATTAGAAAAAGAAGTTGTACATCTTTAACTCAGGGTAATTTGGGGAGAGGGTTCTTTAAATACTCAGTATTTTTGTAATAAAGTGTTAATCAAGTTAATGGATTAGTACATTTTTATGGTACCTGAATGCAAGGACTTAACTCTGAGACTAGACTTTGTTCTTCCATACTCTCTTACCTGTTATGAAACTTCCTTGCTTTTTGACAGTCATTTTCTGACTTGATGCATCATCATCTAAAAGAGACCTTAAACCAAGTCGATTCACCTGAGGCTTTTCTCTGCAGAGAGGTTTATTAAAATCACTTGGACAAGTGGAAGGTTTAACTATCACTTTGTCTTTTTTTAGTCTTGCATTGTGTAGATCAGTTCCTGCTGCATGTATGCACTGGTGCATAGGTGTGATAAAAGCAGAACAGATACCTCAGGCCTGTGAAAATGAACTGATTGAAATTTTTCTACATCACTTAGTGATGTCAATTCTTCCATTAGGCTGGGAAATACTGACTTGTGTACATGCTTTTTCAAGTACTTACAAATTGAAGGCAAGTTTGTTCTGTTCTTAAGTTGCTGTTAGATGCAACTTGTAGTGGAATATAGTAAATAAGGAGATGTTTTTTGCATAAGTGATCTGGGAGGTGATGGTTTAGTGTTAAGGTGAGCTGCAGATAATCAAATAGCTCATCTGTTCCTATATTTGGAAGTACTCATTTATTTTTTATGCTGATGATGACATGTGCTTTGCAATAAAACTTAAGTATTAGCAGAAAAGGAATTTTAAATAAATGGGACTTCTGATGAGTTTCCTGATTTCAGTTTTCTTTGTAGTAATAACCATGTGACTAAAACTCAAAAGGCTTTCATGATATGCTAGGAAGTTTGCAAGCCTGGGGTAACATAAACAAATCCTCATATTCGAAATAAAGCACGTGTAATAATTGAATGTACAGTTTTTTGAATGTTTCAGCTTTTTCATGCAAATTCTGGCTTTGCTACATGATAGAGGAAAACTGAGGCCATACAGTGAGAGGTTGAGCTCAGTTTTAGTGTTTCCTCAGTGTTTTAGGAATCTAAGTGTTGACTCTGCCTTACACAAGTTGTGGATACTTTGCTGCTTCTCCTCTGACTTGGTTTGATATATTTTAAAACATATATTGCACTGAAGGATAAAGAACCACATATATGGTTTCCTGACTTTTTTTAAAAACATACTGAGCATCAACTGCTGACATGCTGTCAGCTTTGGTATTTGAACCAATAAACAAACTTGTCTGAAATGTATTTATCAAACTGAAGTTTTAGTACAAGTTGACTTAGTATTAAAAATATATAGCAGTCCTGTCACTTAATGTCAGGAACACTTCCTGAACCACATTATTTCAAAAATGTTCAAATAGTCCAAAATCAGATACCAAACTAGAAAAATGCAGTCCATGCACCATTCACCTTCAGTCTCTGGTACTAATTCTGTTCTTCTTAAACAAATACATTGTGTTCAACTTAACTTGTCCCTGGAAATAATTAGTGGTAAAGGTCCACCTACAGTTTGAATTAATGCTCCTGGAAGAATTTACTGTTAAATTGTGGGTTTTGCATTGAGCTGAGCAAAAGATTCATAGCAGCACTTGTGCTTTGACTGTGTGTGTCTATGCCCATGTGTGCCTCTGTGCACTTGCATGGCAAGATCTTAAGGCTTTGTTTTGGACAAGTGTTTCTGTAGTGGAAAATTGGTCTGAAGAAGGTGGAACTGTTCCCAAGCTGATGGGGTAGTTTTCCCTTTTTTTCCCCATCCCCCTTCCCTGGCAGAAATGAACTTTATGGCCCAATTATAGAATGCCTTAAAATGCTAGTTATGATGGCGTTCCAGCATAACCCAATAATATAGGTGAGTCTGACATCTGTCAGTAACTAATGAGGGCAGCATTGGAAGCAGGATTTGGGGTTTACTTCTCTAATTTCTCTTAAGTTTGACCCATCATATCAACTTAATATTGGACCTGAGGATAAAAAAAAAAAAAAGAAAAGAGAACATGCAAGAACTTTGAGAAGTAGGTACATGGATGTATGCTGCAGCAATCGGTGCATATGTGATTCAGTTGTTAAAGTAATTGTTTACAGCTCATAGCAAAGTCATGAAGGAAAGAGACCTTGGCTAAACTGCTCAGGAATAGAACTTCTCTATAAAAATAGATGACACATAAATGGCAGGAAATGAAGCCAATATGGTCATGTTTTGAAGCCACAAGGGTCAAATCCTGTCCTGTGTTACTCCGGTGCATAATCAGTCAACTTAAACCTTGTTACTTGAGAGCAGAGTTTGGTATGGCAAAGCAAACTTTGAAATGTCACTGATTATTTAGAGTTTTGTGTGAAGCACAGCTACAGCTTTTTCTCTTCTTGTCTAAATGTATCTAGTTAGAAACTGAGAAACTTATTAAAACTCCTGGGGTTGGAGTTAACTCTTTTGTTTATGTTGTTTCAGAGCTGATTGTAGTCTGTTAATTCCTCTGTCAGAGGAATAATACATCAGAAGGCTTTGACTACCCAGGGTGGTCTTTGTTTTTGGATCCTGAATGCTGAACACTGAGAGATGGTACTGCAAGCAATCATAGTCTTGTTAAGCAGTTTTCTTGTGCTGCTCCTTTTGTGTCTGTGTTTCTGTTCAGGGGTGTGTGTGTAGCTCATGTTAATGATGTGTGTGTGTCTTCTTACTTCCCAGTCTAAAATGTGGAAAAATAGATGCATCTTTCATCTGTATTAATTAGATATGATTTAAATTAGGTCTTCGTAAAATTATTTTGTCAGATTACTAATGAAGATGGTAATATGCAGTTTGTTTCTTGCTCCCGCAGTCTGTTTATTTTCTGAAAGGAAAGGTAATAGTTATTGAATAGGAAAAGAGGGAATGACTCTGGCAAAGCATGAATCACTTCTCTGGGAGAGAGCATGTGCTTACATTGTTTCCCTCTGTGTCCTTCTACCACAAAACCAGATGTGTTTATCATCCCTGTATGCACACAAGTGGTGCAGCTGTTTGTTCATCACACCATTGCTCATTAGTGCTGTTGGCTGATTGGATTTGCCAGACTGAAGCCTTTTGAGCTTATGCAGCTCAGGCACAGTAGAGGCCCAACTCCACCTTGTCCAGCTCTTCAGTCTATCCCTAAGGTGGATAAATTCACTATCCATAATACAGATGTGCTTACTCAGCTTCAGCAAGTAGGGAAACAATCTGGATTGAAGGTGTGCAAAGACAGTGGTTTACCTTAGGGCAGAAAAATTTTTGTGGTACTGCAGAGACCCCTGACTGCAGCTGTTGATGAAGCAAGACCAGAGCAAGAACCCATCATCCAGGCCCTCCCCCTGCTCTTTCAGCGCCCCTTTGAATAATTTCTTCTGTGGTGCTTCTTTGCCTTTGAAGAAACCTCTGTTTTAGTGCATCATCGCATTTAGATGAACACTGCTGCTGTATCTAGTAATTGTCCTGTTTGGCTTAAACGTCCTTCTCCCGGGCCCAAGCCTTGTGCTGTATTGTGCAGCTGAACAAAGCCACGTCACTGTGTTCCACTTTGGCACTGTACTGATTATTAGTCACTTCAGAAGAGTTAAATCCACTATGTGAGCCCCCTCTGTTGTAGCTAATGGCATAATTCATAGCATCTGGAGGTGCTTTCTGGCCTGGTCCTAAGAATAGCTGAGACTTTCTCTGCTTAATTACATGCAGGTGAAATAGGTAGGCCTGATGTTTGTAGAGTGTAATTCCGCATTCTAACAATAAAAGCTTGCATGATTTATACTTACTCAGACAGGGAAGGTAAAAGGTTGCAGTTCACAAATCCACTGAATTAGAAAATCTAAGAGGCTAACATCTTGATTAAAATTCCATACTGTAAACTTTTAAAAATGTGGTTTAATGTTGGTCTGGGCTTTATAAAAGGGGAAAATTGCTATGTATGTTCCCCCTCTTCATGTTAGCACTAGTGTTGAATCATATTCTTGACTGTATTACATTAAGTACTGCATTAACTCACTCAGCTTTCAATTTGTCTTTAAAAGCAAACAAAAGTTAACCCCTGAGATGAATGGTCCTGAACTTGGATAAGATGCTATACCCCAGCACTGAGTTTCCTGCACTAAATTGCCCCATCCAACCAAAATTTCATTTTTAAAGGAGTAACCACAAAATGACAGTAGTGATTCAGCTGCTTAAATTCAGTTTAAACACTTTTAGACTGACAAACTTGTCTTTAATCTGCTGAAATTCCTTAATGTTACTTAGTACTGGAACTTCACTGAGTGCATGTACTCTGTAAGCATGCAAGGGGTGAGCTGATAGCTCCTGGGGGGGCTGGGGATGCTCTCGGTTGTTCAGATCATCTTTGCAAACCACTAAAAGGAAAAAATACTTTGTTTGAGAGGATATTTAGTTTGAGTGTGAAATCTAATATCATATTTGCAGTGCCCATGATGAATGATTTTTATGTCTGAGTTTGGGGCAAGGGGAAGCAGGCTTTTAGGTTGAACTCAATCCATGGTACTTGTAATCCCTGATGTATTTGGCATCTGCCATGCCTCTTAACTTGGCTGTTTGGATTGTGGTGTGATAGCAGTGATGTTAATTGGGGTCCTACAAGTTTCCTGGCTAGGTGAGTAGGCTGCTTTACAGCTCTGAAGGCTGCAGTGCCTGAGTTCTGAAGTCGCCTCACCAGTGCTGAGACCCTGTGTGGGTGCAGGGGTCCTCAGTCAGGGAACTGGACCCCAATTTCCCCTCCTGTCCCCCAGTCTTTGTGCATTTTATTTTTCTCACTTGAAGACTTCACACAATGAGCAGCCTTGTATTCTGGCATATCTGAGTATAATTAGATAAATTCATCATTTTGCCTAAATATTTCTTTAAGTCATTTTTTTCAACTAATAGCACTAAATAAAAAACCAAATTAAATCACAGGTTCTTGCAGCTTATAAACAAAACTTACAAAGATACTGTGGCACAATTTAGAATATGAGCATAAATATCTAGGCCAATAAATAGATCAACTTTCATGGTAGACTACACCAGAAAACTGCACGCTTAAATCTAGAACAGTCTGGCTAGTGGGAGATGAAAGCCTGTTACATCATGATGCTGTTTAGCATCTGATGTGAAATGAGTTGATGGCAGTTTTCTTCCCTTCCTGGGCACCTACATGTAAAAATTTGAAATTATCTTTGACGATACAGCAGAGACAAAGCACTGAACAATTGTCATTTCAAGTCATAGCCGTATTGCTGTGTGTTGCTGTCAGCTTGTATTGATTTTTAACTGGGTCTTTGGCATTGCAAATATGAGTTTTACCGTATTTGACTACAAGAATTGCAGCAGTAATTCTTTCTCTGCTGGAAGGAATGGTTATTATAGTTCAGTGTCTAATTACATGGCAGAGTGTTAGAGGCTGTTTGCTCATTCTCATTCATATCCAGTATTCCAGTTATTTTCTGATTGCTAGCTATAGATGATGATATAAACATTGCCTTTTTAACAGATGAAAGTACATGTCAGATTTCCAGGAAAATGAGGGATACCTGCAGAGCTACAAAAAGAGAACAGCATCTTTGTTTCCAAAATCAATTTGATCAGAGATTTGATTTTGCCCATGAAGGTGTCAGGAATTTTCTTGGGATTTGATTGTTTCCACATAATACATAAATAGAAATGTTTTTGTTCACTACTTGCTTTTTTACCTGGTGCAAGAGCAATAATTATGTCTCTTTTGATTTACTTCAAATGCATGACTTAAAACTCTGCAGTGGTTTTGGACCTGAAGTATTTTCCTAGAGACTTGAATTATAAAATTTAATGTGTTTCTACACCTTTTAATTTCTTGTTTGAGCAGGGAGAAATTCTTTCCCACTTCACTTTGGGTTTTAACTTTTAGTGCATTATCAAGCCTCAAGCACAGAACAGCGTGGAGAATACTATATTGTTTTCTTCCTGTCTGTCAGCACCACTTTGTACCAGTGAAGCAGCATTTCTACTCAGCTGCAAGGTTCTTGGAAGCAAAGGTTATCTGCAAACACTGGAGTGTTCATGAAATGCTCAGTACAATTCAAGACAGAAAAGTCAGAGTCAAATGTCAAGAGATTTACTCTACAGAAAGATTAATAGTTTTTTACATAAACACAGCATTTTTTCTTACTATTTTTCACTTTATGCATAGTAGAAGATGCAGGGATTAGGACTGTGATGGGGTATTTTTTAATCTATACAACCAGTTGACATTTCTAATCATTTACAGTAGACACTGTACATATCTCCAGTTTGAATTGTCAGAGGTGAAGGTATGAATGTAAGTAATGAGGTACATGAAGTGAGAATTCAGTTTTCGGGGGGGGACACCCTTCACATCTGTGTGTGGTTGGATGTGATGTCAGCCAGGTGATGGTTTGTTCTCAGTGTGATTGTGAGCTGCTCAGCACCAGGCTTTTGTGTCAGTTCTTACAAAGTCCTTCCTTAAGCCTCCCTTTTAGCTTCACTGAATGGATTCAAATAATGAATTTGTACCATGGCTGGATGTTGTTGTTGCAGAGACTCAACTGTGACCTCTTAGGGGACAGGTTGGTGTCCAAGACATGAACACATCATGCTGTTTGTGGTGCTTCTGATCTGAAGCTTAACTATGAGTTACCATCAGTAAAGGCATTTGTTTTTCAGCCAGTCTCACTAATCTACAGGAAACATAAGTCAAGGAAATGAAGTAAGTACCCATGAAGCTCTCAAGGGAGAAGTGCAGCCCATCTAACTTGCCCCATCGCCATCAACTGGCTAGATACAGGGAAGGAACAAAAAAGCTGTATGTTGCTCCGTGCTTGGGTTCTGCTACTTCAGTGTTTTACTCCTGGATTGGATGCTCATACTCCAGGAAATTCCTCAATCTCCTCATGAGGACCACTGTACCAGCCACGTTTCATATCCCTGTAGAGGGACCTTAACAGTCAAGAAATCCTGTGTGCCAGTCTTATCTTAAAGAAGCATCTCTTGTGCCGTCATAGGCAAAAGTCTCAGGATGGGACAGGAAGCAAGCCAGATAACCAGTCTGATTAGTCTGATGGATTCCCGCTCTTCCTAAGCCTGTGACTTCAGGGAGCAGCCCATCCTGTGGTGGTAACTGGTGCTGAGAAAGCAGTAGGATGGGCTCAGAGCTCCTGGTGGTTTTGGGCTTCCTCTGCTCCTCACTGAGTGCCAGCTGCTGCAGCTGCACCTCTTCAGAGCAGCTGGATCTTCACCCCCACTCAAAGCTGAGGGGTGGACTTGGAGGATGATGGGGGCTTGGGGAGGAAGCATGAGAACTGCTGCTCCCATTATACACTAGATTTTCTGAACATAAATGTCTTACTTCTTCCCTTGACTACTGTAGCAAATGCTCTAGTTTTGTTAGTAAAACAAAAACAACCTTTTTATTGCTTCTTATATTTGGAAAGTGATGTATTACGGGTTTCTGAACTGAAGGTTTAGTAAAGAGTACAGACATTAGCTTCCTTTCAAGCTGCTCTGGGCCTTTCTTGTTTGCTTTGTATGGCAAGGGTCTAGAGAGAGTTCTTTTATTTCCTTCCCCACCATTGTTTTTGGTACAAAGTCGGGGGTTTTTTTCTTAATATTCAGACATTTTATCGCCTCACTTCTTTTAAAACTCTGAGGTTCTTTTTTTTTTTTTCTTTTTTTCCATCACACAAAAGAATACTTTTAGCTGATTGAGTTCTATCCATTGCCAACTGTGGACTCTTTTGTCTTGCTAGTCCAGCATCCTTTATAAAATGAGGACCATTGAGCAAGTACTCGCAGGCTCCCCACTGAGCACAATTGTGCTTGAAAGGTGTGGTACTGTACCAGTGTAACATGGAAAGCTGCAGTTCAGAGGGCCTGAATGCATTGCAATTTCTACCTTTTGCTTTGTGAAGGGAGTGGGATTGTGCTGCGAGATAATAAATCCACCTATTTTTAGTTTGGTGAGGTTGTGACAAGTAGGTGAACAAAGAACCAGTTGAATGCACTTGCTGTTGTGTTGAAACCGGCTAAAAGTTCCCATTCAAGTGGTTTCAGCACAGTACAGCTAACAGGCAATTTTCCATTTATGTACACAAACCTTCTAGAAAGACAGCTGTGTGGTTGGATTAATTTCTAGCAGTAAATTGAATAAAAGATATTTTGAAGGGGGACTCGGGAATTCCTTTCTAAAACACTGAAAGCAGAACTTTCAAAGCTTCTCTTTATTTGGTCCCTTTCCTTCCCAGTACCTACTGTAAGTTTTAAGAACTGAAAATATTGTCCCCTAAATGGAGATAGAACATATCTCGTTGTTTTTCGAAGCAATGAGATAGACTTAACATTAAAATATACTTCAACATCTTTTACTTTAAAAATATACTGGTTTGCTCTTAAGTTAACACGAGAGAAATTTGTACCTGTTAGTCATAGAAAGAAACTCAGATCTCACATGTTACTACTTGATTAAGCTGCAAGTGAGCTATACAGAAGCATTTTGAAAACAGGAATGTATATTATACCAAAGCTGTTTTCACAGGGGAGTGAATTTGAAAACAGAAACCTTTTTGATCATACAAGGTTATTTATCTTGCTGGTGTTAGTCATATGCAAAATTGGATATGGGCTTTAACCATGGCTCACAAAGACTTTGAATTCCTCCCGACAGAACTATGACCAACAGTAATTTTTTTTCTGAGAGCTGATCTTTGAATGCAGGCCTTGGAGTTACATAAATCAGCTTCTGAATGAGGTCTTGTTTGTCTGTTCAAACAAACTAGGTTACCCCTTATAGATCTTTCTGGCCAGAAATGTATGACTAGTTAACTAATCATCTAATGTGTGTTGTAAGATACGAAAGCTGTTTGAGCAGGAGAAGAGCAAAACAAACCTCTGATGAGTAGAGAAATGTGTTGCATTGATGTGTTAAATGTGGTGCAGGCTCAGGGAATGCTGCTGCGGTGCCTTCCCTGTGGATGGGGACCATCATCCCATCCCAGTGCTGCTGATCACCCTCAGCCTGCCTGTGCTGTGACTGAGCTCCAAACCTCGGGTGCCCTGCTTTTTACCTTTATTTGAGCTTTCCCTCCAGTGAGCTTTCTATGTAGATTTGATGTAGGTGTGTCCAAGGAACTGTATGACCTTGCAGCATGGCAGTGGGGTTTGTCTGCAAGGTGTTCCATATATAACATCAACCTAAGGGATCAGGCAAATCCCCTCCCCCTAGTGAGCTTTCCTCTTCTAACCAGCTGTATACAGACAAGCCTAATTCAAATTTCTTCTGAATTTATGAAGTTCTGTTTAAAAAATACCCAAAGATATTGGTAAGCCCCTTTAGGTGCATGCTGATGTGCGTTGGTGAAGTAGGAACATTACCCTGTGCTCTGGAAGAGCATCTGGAATACAGCATACTAGGAATGTTGCAATGTTCCCATTTCAAATAAACAAATATAAAATACTTAAGAAATGACAAATTGGGGGAGGAAGCTGGAAATGGGTGTGAAAGTTGGTCTTGTTCCCTGTGGATGTCCTTGTAATACAATGATTGCCGTGTGTGAGACTGGAGTCACTTAACCAGTGAGAGACTGGAAATGAGCATGACATTTTTCTGTCTTGCACCACCTCTGAGAGGAGCTCTGGCTATTTCACCTTCCTCTCACTGGGTGCTTCTGTGAGGCACAATTTGGAAGTTTCTCAGTTGTTAAAATCTAAGTTCTGTTCTTATATTTGGTTTTTTTCTTTTCCTAAATGCTGTCTCTGGATTCTAGCCAAGGATCCCTTACAGCTCCATGAGGAGCTTAGGCATTTTTCCTTTATCTGTGGGATAGAGGTAGCACATTTGCTGAATGTTTCTTCTCTTTTGCCTTTGTATAAATAAAGATGAGTGCCCCTCTAGCCTTAATGTCCTTTGAATTTAAACAGAATTGCTCCTGAGCTCTTGTTCAGACAGTACCCAACGGAAAGACAAACTAAGCTGACTCTGGAGCAAGACGCTCCCAGTAGAGGCTTGGGTTTCTTCTGTTTGAGATTACCCAAATGTGCCAGTTGTCCTGGCTGTCTCACCGAGGTGACGCCTGAGGGCTCATTGTCTGCAGGGGAAATTAATCGTTGACCAGGCTGCAATGCAGCTGTCTGACCTAAATGCTGGTGTTACCAAATGCTCTGCTCTGGATTTGCCAGAAACCCAATAGAACAAACAGGGTCAGTGTCCCTGCTTCTTCATATAGCTGACCAAAGGCAGGTTTTTGGAACTCCCTGCATAAAAAAGGGGACTGTTTTTCTCACAAATGGGAATCAACATAGGCAAAATATCTGTGCAAAACCTGACTGTGTAGTAAGTAAATCCCATTCTTCCTCTTTCTTCATGCCTCTCATTTCCAGGATTACTTTAAACACGTGGCACTCCTGAGTACATATAGTCAAACCATTCAAGAATGTAAGGAATTTATTCTGTTGCTCCTGTCCAGTCATGGTTAATATAGTCATGGTTTCTCTTTTTTTATTGCAGACTTTAAAAAATTCCAAAAGTCTTTGCTCCCTTGACTATGAAGATGATGATGATGACACACAAATGAAGACAATTGTGTCATCCCCATGTGACTCAAATGATCTTATGAACATCATCACCCCTGGCTCCAGCCCGATGAAAGAGCAGCTGGATGAAGGGAGGCACCACGGGTCATGCCAACGTAGCTTCAAAACAAGGGATTATAAGAAAGCAGACGCAGTGTGTGAAAGCGACGAGGACACGAGTGATTGTGAGAGCACTGAAGAAGGAATCTTCCCTCTAGACTGTGGGGACTTGGACCTAGAGCAGATCGAAAACAACTGAGACTCCAAGTTGTGTGCTAGAATCAGAATTGTTCTCAATTAAAGTGATAGAGGATTACCTTTGCCATGCATAATCCATGTCCCTGAATCTCTGTATTGCCTATCTTTGGGCCTGTGTTAGAAGAAATGTTTCAGGTGGGGGAAAAACGTGAACCATTGTTACCTGTTTAGTATATTGGTCAATACGTGGATGACAACAACAACAAAAAGTAGGAGGTTAAATGTTATTTTGAACATTAAGGAATAATTTTGATTAAAAATTTCCTAACAAATATTTTGCATTTTTATGGCTTTTACAGTTCTGGAGAAAAAGCATCTCTATTTTGAAATGAATTTTCAGAAGGGCATTCTATAAAACTAAATCTGTCTACAGTGATTCTGGTGCGGGTCTATGTTGCTTTTGTTAAAGAGCTTAATGTGAAAAGTGAATTGCATAATAAAATTGGTAATAAACCTTCAGATGGAACTCTTAAATATCTGGTTGACAACTGGTCCAAAATATTAACTGCCATCTTTGACAGTGTCTGGTTAAAAAACAGCTTCATAACATGTACAAACGTTCTTTTCATACATTCAGGACTTTTTGATCAAAATATGGTAGTGACCTTAAAGGTTAACATTTTTCATTATTTTACTACTTGAATTGTTTTCTAGCCTGAAGCAATGCTAATTTAGGTGGGCTAAAACTGCAAGTAGCTGCCCACCTACTTGGTCATTATGTTTTCTGTGGTTCAAAAGAATGTACAACAAGAGCACTTGAACTTTTAGACAGGGACTTTGTAATGATCAATTCCCCAGGAGGTGATCCCTTCAGCAATACTAGAAGGAAAATAGTCCTTGAATTAAATAAAATGACATTTTGCTTTGCACTTGTGTCTGTTTATGGATTTTGCTGATGAAAAATGTGCAGTCTGTGGCAGATTCTGTAATGTGGTACTTATGTGTGGAATTGGGTGGAGGGGAAGGGCAGATTTCTGGTCATCTGAAACAAAAGTGACATCAGGTTTGTCTGGAGAGCTGTGGAATAACTCATGCTGGATCCCAAAAGTATCTCAATGATTACATACACTGGAATCATCTCAAATGTCATATTGCACTCTTTGCAGACTATTGCAACACCTACTTATTTTTTTTAGTTCAGCTACAGTAAGGAATTTCCTCAACACAGGGGGAAACTGATCTCAAAATGGTGTTAAAGGGGATAGGAAATGGGAAACTTAGATTATGGCATTTGAGTGCATCATGTTAGTGTGCTTAAATGAGCCAACTCCTACTGGAACTTGTGCCATAAAATCAACATACAGCAACCTATTTTAAGTCAGCTAATGGAATATGATTAAAATATGAAAAAAATACTTTGAGGTGTTCCAAAGGCTGTGGCGAGGTGTGATACAGGATCCAGCTGTGTGGTTGGCATCAGCCTTTGATCATAAGGGGACTTGGCCCTTAATTGCTGAACAAGTGCACATAACTCAGAACCTGAACAAAATTTTAAAAGTCAGGGTATTCTGTAAGATACTCTAAACTTTCCTCGTACTTTTATGGCTCCTACTGCAAGTGGCAATGTTCTGTGCTGTTGATACTGGGGTGTGTGTGTGTGTGTGTGTGTGTAGATGCTTGCAAGAACACTGCAGAGTCTTGCTGGGTTCTTGATGTGTTACTGCACGTTGTGTGGGAGAAGTGAAGCCGCTCACTGTTGATGAAAATCATTCTCCTTTTTCTGGATGAGTAAATGAAGGAGTTGGTGTTGGAGCAAAGACTGGAGTTCCTTCAGAAGCTCCTGTTGGGAATGTCTCACCCCCCCGATGCTCGCTGTGGGGCAGCACAGAGCATACAGGTGCTGGCACATACAGCCATTTGGAATAATCTCATGTAATGGAGGAGCTTGGTGCTTCCTCAAGAAATAGTGAGTGAGGTACAGCCAGTTCCCCTCGTGGGTAGGTGTGACAAGTGCTGCAGTGTGGTGATGAGGCGCTGTGGGTAATGGAACAACCCAGCTCGCTCCTGGACTGCAGCTGCAGAACTGCATTTCCTCTCTGTGTATTCTTAATTGAGCAATAGAGGTAAGTAAAAGTGAATCAGCTTTAATGCAGGATTGTAGCGAAGGCAAATGGTACAGCTGGGATCACTTAAAAGCTAATTTACCTATTTGAAAGCACTAGTTAAAAGTGTAATGGCATGGAATGAGAAAGCTAATGTGGCAATCCATTTAGCTCTTCCTCCCCCAAGGAAGACAAGCTCCTGGAAGAAGTAAAAGAAGAAAATGCCTCAGAGGTTAAGATGAGCGTTGTCAATGAAAAAATAACAAGAGCTGAAGCTATTAATAAGATGGTGATAAAGCAAAAGCAAGGGTGGACAACCAGAAAATATTTGTTCTAGCTCTGAAATATGGCCTGCCTGTGGTGTTAATGAATTGCTTTTGTAGGTGTGCTGTTTTCAGTCAACACAAAACCACATTCCTACCCTGATCCTTAGGGTAGGAAGGGGTTTCCCAAGGGAAGTTACAGATACAATTGCTCATGGTAACATAGGACTCAGTCTCCTGCTAAGCCAGCTGTTAAAACTCTAAATAGTCCTTTCATGGAAACAAACAGAAAAGAGTGGGTTTGGATACTGAAGAATGAATTTCATGACAGTAGGAAGTAGTAATTATCTAGTTTAGGCTCGTGTTAGTCAGTGACAGGAAAATAAGCAGTTGAACAGCTGTGCAGTGACACACAAATGAAGAAATCTGCTGGAAGGAATCTGTGCACTTTGTCTGCAGATTCCAGTGTAATCCCCCATGAGAACCAACAGCAGAAGGAATTGTTGGTTAAAACTTCCTTCAGATGGGGCAGGCTTGGACTTTGCATGTGCCCCACAGTACCTGAAGTCCTGCTCTAAAAATCACAGGTGATGAACACGGCACCTTTGCACTTGCTTGTAGGATGGTCTAGTGGCTGTTGGGCAAAGAGAGGGTGGTTTGCAAGAAGGGAAAGTGTGGTTTCAGAGACTGAACTGTGCTTGGAAGCAGCTGAGTGGGCTGTAAGCAACTCTGCTCTGGGAGTGGTTTCCTTCCATCTTGCACCCAGTGTCAGAACGGAAGGCCGTGTTGCGTGGGGCTGAGGGAGTTGCTCTAGGTCGCTTATCTGTCATTTTTATTACAACCTGGATAACAAAGTAGTGTGCACGTTAAATCTACAGTCAACAGGAAGCTGGAAAGATATGAAAGATAAGATAGCATTAGAATTCAAAATAGTCTTGGTGACTTGTAGAAATGGCTGCAGCAGGGAGGAGATGGCGCGGAAAGACAAGATCCTTTTTGAGCAAGGGACTAAATTTAGGTAGGGTAAAACAACTGCACAAAGTCAGGGTCGTGCCAGCTAGTGAGCACTGTTTCAGATAAAAGATCTGGCAGCTTGTCCTGCGGGTGGTAGAAAAGCTTCAGGCTGGGGTTCACAAATGGTGGTGCATTTGGTGACATTCAAGATAATCCTGTGCTTTAGAGGTGCAACTTGAGCCACTGCACATAGGGCAGAAAAGTGCAGTGGAGAGTGGTATGACTGATACCTTGAAAATGTGGGAAAAGGCACTTGTGAGGATGCACTGGAAGAACAGAGCTTGAAATCATATGATAGATGGGGCTTAAATTGTAGCTAGGATGAGTGGTAGTTTATTCTAAGGCCAAATATTTAAAAAAAAAGGGTAGGGAGTCACTGAACAGATGTGCAGGGAGCCGGTAGTAGCCGTTCCACAAATGGAGATCTGTTAAGAGCAAGCATCTGTCAGGAGCAATAGCTGTGTTTCAGCTTGCTTTGGGGCAGGGGACATGGCTGGCTGACTTTCCACAGTCCTTTCCTGTCCCATTTTCCTCTGGATCTGTGCAGCTTTCATCTCCAAGCGAGCCTAGAGGTTTCAAGGTAAATAACTGCTGGAGGAAGAGAAGCTGAGAATAAGGTGGCAAGGAGAGCAATCTGGAGTAGAAAGGAAGGAGCTCCCATGCATGGTTCACCTGGGATCTGTGGATCCTGCTCAGAGCTGACATTGTTAGAATATAGGCCCCTGTGGTGTAACTTTGGTAAATCATCTCTCAGAAAAACATAAATATGTATTTGTGTGTATGCAGGTCCATTCTGAGGGGTGGTGCCTAGTGAATTTACCTTTGCTTTCAAATCGCAGGCGAAGTTGCTGCTTACCTGTCGGTGTAAAGACAGCCTCTGCAGTTCCTCTGAAAACACACAGGTTTGTTGCAGAGCCTTCAGTGGAGGTCGGCAGATGACAGAATAATTTTTCTCCATCTGTCCACTGTGTTTATTTTGCAAACCAGGCATTGTTTGTTGTTTAAAGTACCCGAGTCTAGATCTGTGTGCTTGCACAGTGCACTCTCACAGCGGGGTTCATCCTTTCATTAGGAATCATCCAGTGCTGCTCAGCAAATCACCTGGGATGTTTTCTTCGAGGTCTTGTCATTAGAAGAGGTGACACAACTGTGCTGGTGGCACGTGTTGCACATGCTCACCTTACAAAGGACCTGGTCCAGGAGCTGCAGGCTGACACTTCCACCACATCTCTGCACCTTTTCATCACCGTTATAAAGGACGAGCATCAAATAGTCGGGACCTGGGGCCCTGTTTGCTGTGGCTGCTCATCCTCGGACCCCTTGGTGGAGCTTGTTAGTTGTTTAAAGGACACAAAATGCAGTTTCAGTGGAGCGTTGCTGCCATATGCTGAGCAGCCCATTCTGGTGTGTTTTCAAAGTGAGTTTGGGCATCAGTTGTTTTGGAGTTTGTGTGTAGTTAACATCATCCAACTTACTGCTCCCACCACCATCTGGTCATCACAATAGTCACTGGCATGATGAAATGCTGGGTATTTACTAGGGGAAAATGAGGCTGCTTTCACTATCTGCAGCTTCTTGGACCCATCAGCAGTACTGCTTTTATGGTTTTTTGCTGTTGTTAAATGCCTTTGAGATCTATGCTATGGGTGCTTTGAGCCAGAGAAGTATGGCATGAACTCCATGGAAACAAGTTTAAAACTTCCTTAGAGCAGCATTTCATTTTTTAACTCTTTAAAACCCAAACCGTAAGTTTAAATGTTCCATGATGCCTCAGTTTGAGTGAAGAGCTGTGGTCTCCTGATTCAGGTAAGCTTGTGTTCTGTGAGTGGTGGTGTGAATGGGAAGTGAGGGCTGTTCTGTAGACTACTCAAAACTTGTGTCCCACTTTCCACAACAGACTTGGCTGAACTCCTCCCTGCAGCAGTGTGGAGTGAGGATGTACTCCCAGAGCGCTCAGGTATGGGCTGGGACAATGTTCAGCTGCCCCAGCACCGTTTTTTTTTCTTTTCTCTTCCTTGCTTCATCTTACAGCTACTCTGTGTCAAGTGGGGGTTTGGGACACTGAACAGGTTTCTGAAGTGTCAGAGCTCATGACCAGGTGGGTACAGCAAGGGTCAGTGCTGTAGCTCTTGCTTTTGATTTTGCTGCAGCCTCTGCTTCATCCTCCCAAAGCTCTTTCCATGCACTGAGATGTGTTCCTGTGGAAAACGGAGCATGTTGTTACATGAATGGACACTCTTGCACAATGCAGAAAGGTGCATGAGAGCAAACTGAGTCTGCAGGCAGCCTTGCCTCTACTGTTTGCTAATTCTGAGGGACTTTTCAATGTCCATCTACCTCTAGCACAGTTGTGAAAACATTATGTGGTATAAATCCTCTACTGAAACAAGACAGGAAAATGTGCTAATTGTCCAGATTTCGTCATCAGCCTCGTCATGACCTTTGTAAGTCCTGTGAGGAGCAGCTGAGGGAGCTGGAAAGAAAAAGCCTGGAGAAAAAGAGTCTGAAGAGAGACCTTGTCACTGTAGAACTCCCTGAAAGGAGGTTGGAGCCAGGTGGGGACCAGCCTCTTCTCCCAGATGACCAGTGACAGGATGAAAGGACAGAACCTCAAGCTGCTCCTGGGGAGTTTTCAGTTCGGACATCAGGAAGAATTTCTTCAAAAAAGAGTTGTTAAGCCTTGCAACAGACTGCTCAGGGAGGTGGTGGAGTCACTGTCCCTGGAGGTGTCCAAGAAATTACTGAACATGGCACTCAGTACCATGGTCCAGTTGACAAGGTGGTGGTTGGTCCAAAGGTTGGACTCAATGACCTTGGAGGTTTTTTCCAGCCCCAGTGACTCTGTGTCATTCTGTGTGGCCCACATCAGAGTCAGTCTTATGCAAGCAAACAGCCTATGATTACTTTGCTTATAGTCTGACAGAATGGATCCACCAAAGAGGAAATAAGATACATGTTTTGCAGATGTCTTCATAGCTTTTTACTTGCCAAGAAAGCAATGTCCATGCCTAGGGAGCATAGGATTTACTCTGGAATTTAGTCTGGCTATTACAAGATGATCTAGTTCTGGTTTTCCCCTCTGACTCATAAGCATCCCTAATGTCTCTCCATCCCCATCATTCTGTTCTATCCTCCAGACTGTTCTATCCTCCATTATCCTCTCTCAGTTTAGAAAATTATGTCCAGAGCTGGTTTGCTGGAAGGATTTGGGTGATGCATGGGCTACCTGAGCAATGAGAGAGAGCTGGGACAGCATGTTCCCATCCCATGTGAAATGTTTAGAGAGCTGAGATGCTGAAACTTCCAATCTCAAATAACATTTTACAAACTGTTGTGTTTTTCTGTATCTTAAAGCAAGGCCAAAATTGGATGAAATTGTATAGGGGTCACAAATGCTGATTTGTGACACTAGTTTTGTGGTGAACACAGGAAAGTGAGTCCCTGTAGTTGCTAAGGCTTACCTAGATGGTTGGTTGGTTGATTTGGTTTTGGTGTTGAATGAGTTTAGGGGTTTTTTTAGCAAATAGAGGGAACTGACCCAAAGCAAATACCTGTCATGGAAGAATTTCAGTCTGAACACCTTTAACTCATTGGAAACAAGTTTAAAATCAGGACCTTGTAATGAAAAATGTTGGGTGACTTGATCTTGGAGCTCTTCTCCATCTTGTAGGGCAGGGTGAGTGTGTCTGACTTGCCTGTCTGATGTGGATGTTCTGCTTTCAAATGTCATTATATTGGAGTCTGCCTAGGCAAACAAGAAAATGGTGACAGAAACAAAGAGGGAAAACACACAGAACTCAACAGAAATAGCAAAATTTGAATAGGAAAAAAAGTCCAATATAGGCAACCATTATTTAAACCAAAAGAGTTGTGGCACAATGTTTGAACTGTAGCAAATGCAAGTTGTTCTGCTCAGTATAGTTTTGATCTGAAACACACAGTCATTCCAAGGGAAGGAGTTTCTTTAAGTCAGCCTTACTCAGGGCTAGTGGGAATGACTGGGATAGTCTTTAGGCACCAATCTCTTTGAGTTCTTGCCAAGAGAAGTTTCCTAAAACCATTGCCCTTGAGGAAAAGAATGTGAATTTAGCCCATAGGCAGGAAAACGCTGGGACTGTTCATCTTATTTATGCATACACAAAGCTGTCTAGACCTTGAACTCCTGAAGATACGTGTATCTTGCACAGCAAGAACTGTTCAGAATTGTAGCAGTGACCCTCAGACAGGAAAAGAGTGACATCAAATTTTTTTTTATTTTTCTAATTTGTAGTGCTGCATTTTCACAGACTCCAGTATTCAGAGTTACACCTGTTCCTAAATCCACTTGCAAATGGTAACATCCAACCTCATTTCCACGCTCCCAGCTTCCCTCACAGTGAGGGCTCTGTCCCAGTGGATGTTTCCATTCTCCTCACCGGGATATTTGTATACCCGAACAAATGGAATTGCTGGGGAGGGGCTGGGCTGGGAGCACCTCGAGTTCCCGGCACAGGAGATGCCTGGGTGGGGGGAAAAGCTTGAATATGCAAACAGAGTGAGCCAGACATTGGGACAAAAGGGTGATATAATCCATTTTGCCAGTGGCCAGCTGTTCGGCTGCGGGCTGCCCCACTCCTCCCATGGATAGTTATGCAAATGGAAGGGGGCACAGGAAGGCAGCTGGACCACGGCTGAAGCTGGAAGCTGGGCTTTGTATCATGAGCTTGCTCCTTAGCCAGGCCCTTGTGTGTGCCTGTGGTGCTTTGGGATGAGCTTTGCCATTTGCCTGCTGAAACTTTGCCTTTGGCCCCATGGCACACCCAAAAACTCCAGTTGTTTGGGGGAGGAATGCTGGATTCCCAAGGTCAGTGCACTGGCTTTTGTAAAGCAGGATGGGTGACTCCCCTGCCCGTGGCCCTGCTCCTCCCTCCCACCCTCATCTCTTCCATGCAGTGAGGAAAGTTTTGTCTGAAACTGGCCCCAGAGATATGCAAAACTGTGATGTTTCAACAAACATCCAGGCTCTGCCAGAGCAAGTTGGCTCATTCCGTGTTGTTACCCCTGTTTTAATCCCTCTGACCATGTGCTGGGGTTCCTGGGGTGGTGTGCCCACCTCTCCTCATTGCCCTGCTGTCAGATTTGTTGTGCAGTGTGGTGGAAAGCTCCAGGTTTGAGAGACAGCTGGGTGGGTCATGCTATCTGAGCTCAGCTCCCGCAGGGTACGTGGGGGTGCTGGCATGGGGGCAGCTGCATTCCCCTGCTGGGCTATGAAATGGGGTCTCAGGCTTGGTGATGCATGTTGGGGAGCAAGGGCTGGGTGACCCCAGCCAGGGAGTTGGGCAGCCCCAGGAACAGGGCTGGATGGGACAGGGCATCAGCCTGCAGGGCTGTCCTGGCTCCGCAGTGTGCGTGGTGAGGAGCTGTGGTCTGGCACCCTACAGCATCATTAGGACAGGGACTGATGGCCTTGGACTGGGCTGAAACAGGGTCAGGGTGCCTCACAGACCTTTTACAAGGGGCTGGGCCCCTTCCCTCCTCCCTACCTTTTGGCTCCCTGTCAGTCTTTGTGTTTCTCGTCCTTTGGCAAACACACATCAGTGCCTGGGAGCTCTCCCCACTGAAGCCAAAAAGCAAAATCTCCAGAGCTGCCTACTTTGGGTGGATGAGCTGCACCAGCACCTCTCCCCTTGTCACTGCACGTGAGTGGTTGCAAAACACACACTCCTGTAGAATTGTTCCTGGAAAGCCCTCCCTGTGTTCATGCTGATATCAAAACCCCCATCACCGTGTGGTGGGTGGCCCAAGGGCAGGATGCAGGGATGCTCTGCCCTTGGTGCAGCCGGGGCACTGGACACATGGATGCAGGGAATTCAGCACTCTCCTTTTGGGCAGAGGTGGGAGAAAGGCTGGGAAAATAAGATGGGCAATTCACCTGGCTGAAGGCCGAGCACCGTTTCAGGTGTTGAAATCCACTCCTGCAAACTTCGAACTGCAATTAGGCACGTAAATTGTTGGGTTCTTAAATGATGAATTGCATTGCTTGGAGAGGGGGAGTTCAGGAGGGTCAGACAGGCAGTGGGGGCTCACGGGGGGCTGGGGCAAAGCTGCTCGTCGTGGTGAGATGTCTATGGGGAAAGAAGATTGTCTTGGATGGGCAGGTCAGTATATGGGTTTCCAGAGCCAAAGGAAAAGAGCAAATCATAGACAGAAAGAATGGAAGAGCTCCACCTTTAAAGACATTGAGCCAGGTTTGAGCAGTGCAACCCACAGAGAAGCTTACTGGACTTGGCAGCAACATCGGCTGGGTCTATCAACACTTTCAGATGTGTAGTGAACCTTGTTGTCCCACATTCTTCCTCTCCTAAATATTAACTTGATGCATCTTTCAGATCCTCGCTACACCATGCTGGGGAGCAACTCAGTGAGGTGGTGGCAAAGAATGATGAAAAATCTCACCATCATCTGCAGAGAGGTGGTGCTTTCCCCAGAAAGACCCTTTTTGACTTGTCAAAACCTTGTTTGAAACCTGACTCATTCTCTGTGTCTCACTCTCTCACCAGAAAGTCGGTGCTTCTACCAATGATAATCCTTGCAAATAGCTTTTACAGTCTAATTGTAATGCATTTTGTGAGTAGTCCATCTGAAAAAACAACAGATTACTATGGAGATAGTCCAGACCACTGGGAAAATAGTGTGTCTCTACTACCTGGTAGATTGTTGAAAGTTTTTAGTAAAATGCCTTTTAGAATCACAGTTAGTTCCCCTTTTTAGCCTCTCCTTTGTAAGTGAAATGGAAGGTCTGAGTAGTGGAGAAATCTGTCATTTCCCTAAAGAGGTTAAGTGATTAGATGAGGGAAATTCATGACCACAGTTTGTCCTGGCCTAGAAGCTCCATGTAGCAGACTGTGCTTTCCAGACTGGGAACGATTCAGCCTCCTGGCCATCTTTTTTTTTTTTTTTTTTTTGCAGCAGGAGTAGAAATATGCGTATTTTACTGACCACAGGGCTGTCAGGATGACTCTTGGCTATGGACACCAAGGGAAGACCTCCTCCAAGGTGTTGTGCATTCCTGGTTATACCTGCTTAGACACTGCAGTGCCAGTGCACACAATTTTCAATACTTTCTTATTTTCAGTACTTTCCTGTACGCTCTGGAGACTGTGCTCAAGTCCTGTGCTTGATCTAATTGTTGGGGCTATACCTTAAAACTGCTGAGAGAGCCTGCAGCAGAGCTGGGGGAGGACTCGAGGGTGCTGCGGTCTCCCCTGTGCTGCCCCTTTGCTGAGTGGTGCTGGAGAGCTGGTCCTCAGGACTTTTAACATCTCACATTTTCTCTCCCCTGGTTTTCCCAGAAGGACCCATGTGCTACAGCACCCTTGGCATCCTGGTTGCGGCTACTTCCTCTAGCTGTAACTCAAGGCTTCCCCAATGAATTTTCTGCACTGTTCTGTAGCCTATTTTTTTTTTTTTTAATTTTCCCGCTCTGACTAGAGGCTGACAAGGTCTGTCTCCTTTCTGCCCGCTCAGCCTCAGCGGATTTCAGTTGGAGCAGTTTAACGAACGTCAGCCGTGGCCTCATTGTGCTGCATTGTTTTTGTGGGTGCCTGCACCTTTCAAACCAGCCCCAATTAGAAGAGCGGGGGAGAAGAGGGGGGGAAAGAAAGGAAGTAAATAGAGGCAAAATGATTCAGCTTTCAGCAAATGTGCAGCCTGTTTGTCAGACAGATGGAGCCACGTAGTGGATGGCTTTGCTGCAGCCTGGCCCCCGAGCAGGTGGGTATTTTGGAAACGAGGAGCGGCTTTTTCCGCCNNTCGCGGCCGCGCAGCTCACACAGGACATATGTTGATTACAACTTGCCTGGGCTCCTGCTGTTGCAGGAATCAGAACGTGTCCACCCCTCCCCACCAGGCTTTAAAGAGAAATTGCTGGAATAAAAACAAAGAGAAAAAGTTACAGACACTTGTTGCATTGGAGTGGGAAGGACAAATGAGGGTTCAGAGCCACCCAGGCACGATTTCACTGAAGTACTAATTGCCAAGTGCCTTTCATTAAGAGACCATCGTGGTTATCCCAGCAGCATTTTGAACATATATGCAGATGGGCAGATGGCCCTTTGCTGTAGTACAGGCAGACGCATCTAGTGTTACAGATGGATTATTATGTTGATTCATCACTAAAAGAAAAACTTATCTCACAATAGGGCACTCGTTGGAGCACAGTTCCTCCTTGAGCTTATGTTTCTTCTCAGTATTGCCAGCTTTTACTGCTTGAAACACAGTTTTCAATCAGCAAGGCTAGTGTTTTCCCTTCTGTGCTGCATAAAAGAAAAAGAAAAAAGTTTAAGGACCTGTCTAAGAGTAAAATGGTCCTTTGGGAAACCTAGAAGGTGCTGTATAACTTTAACTGCTGCTGGGCAGGGAGGGCACCTTCCCTAAGTGGTACCAACTCTTCATCTTTCTAACTTGTGCTGAACTATGGTCATTCCTAGGTCATTATCATCAGGAACAGAAACATCATGTTGTCCTTACAGAAGAGAAATCATTTTAAAACTGCAGGTAACTTGCCCAGAATATGATGTTTTAGCCTCAAGCACCAGCATAGCTATTGGATTGGTAGATACAGGTCCAAATGTGTGATCCACCGCTACGGTGGGATGAAAATGGAACTTTCACAATGAATACTGACAAGATGCAAAGGCTGCATGGTGTGTTACCTAGTTATTTTGAAGGATAACACCTTGTGCAGTGTGGGGGCAGAGGTGATGTGAGGACTGCTTGCCCCAGGTTCAAGGGGAACGAGACAACAAAGGAGGTGAATTGTTGAATTACATCAGACCATGGCTTTCCTTGGGAAATCAGTCTTCTGGCTGCTCCCATGGTGATCATTCTGGGCTGCATATTTTGCCACAGTCTTGTCTAAGGTAGTTCTTTTCCTGTGGGCATCCTCCATGGGACACTGGAGAGTCAAGTACAGCCTCTCATGTCTCTTGGCACCAACTACATTGCAGTTGTGACAAGAATATCACTCTTGTATCACCCCGTTTAAAGAAAAATTTTAAGAAAAATGGAGGGGGGAAAATCTCATTTTCTGCTTGACCTTGATATCTGGATGCTGAATTTTGTATCCATTAGAGAAACTCATTTCCTGCTCCTTATCTACCTCAGCTTTTGTAACTTGGTGCTGTCACCCTGAGCAGAGCTCTACCAGAAGCTTGGCCAACAAGAGAAAAGCAAACAAAAGATGAACTCGGAGATATGAAATCTGGAGCTGCACCTGCTGCAAACAAGGTTATTCTGAAGCTGGCTGTCATTGCACTCTTCAATAATAAGGCAGCAACAGAAGGTCCCGATAATACAAGCAGAAATTGCCCCACAACTGAGATATGCATCCCTACAATTGTGTCATTCTGCAGGAGCTGTCTGTCCTGAGATCACACCTTTTCCCTTTATCAGGTGTGGTTTGACACACCCACCACCCTCGGGAGGTCTGGAGAGTTGAAAATCCTCTGATCACAGTGGCATTTCTCCAAAAAAAGGGGGAATTTTTTGTGCCAAACCCTGAAAACTAGCCTTCAGAGACAGCTTAAATTTGCCAGTTGTTACTCGGGCAGATATGCCTCCCACCCAGGCTTGATGCAGGATTTCAGATTTCCAGGTGTGTCTAGACAGTCATTAGATACCTGAGCATCTGGTTTGCAGTCTGCCTCAGTGATACCTGCTCAAGGTTTGGGTCCAAACAATCCCCCTGAGCACCTGCCCAAGGGGCTCGGTGCTGCTCTGTAGGGCTGGGAGCTGCTGGGGACTCCAACACATGATGAAAGACTGCAGATAAGGGATATCTCTGACAAATAAGCAGGAGACTTATCTGTGGTTGCAGAACAGACAGTCATGGAAGGCAGCAGAATTTAGGATAGACACACACGTAAAATACCAGGAAAAAATGGTTATATAACATGAAGAAATATTGCACAATGCAGGGAAAGTAATTATAGTCCTTAAAACAGAAAATGACCTTTTGGTTTTAGTTTCTGAATGACATCAGCTGAGATTATGCAACAGTCGAGCTGTCTGTAAAACAAGGCGGTTGATATTTACCTGCATCCCCACCACAGGAGTCGACAATTAATGTTTGCAAGGCAGTTGGAGGACTTTGGATGAGTGACTTTGCAGGTACAAAGACACAGGTTAGAGTCTCCTCGCTGAGGAGCAGCAGCCAGTGCCTTCACGTGTCTGTGCTCAACCACACGTGCCCACCAACAGCTTTCCCAAAGGAATGCTGTGGTTTCAAATGTGCACGAAACACGGTTCATTGTTAATTAGCTAACCTCACCCTGCAATGCCTTGTGCCTGGAGACTCTGAGGCCACCCTACAGATGTGTTTGTCATATTCAAAGAAGGCAACGGTTTTTGTACTGGGCATACAAATCCAGGCTAGACACCTGCTATGGATCTTCCTGGCCTTGGTTTCATCCTATCAGAGCATGAAAATGTATCTGCTTAAATGTGTCACCTATACCTAACAACATTAACTTCAGTGGTTCCTACCTCCTACAGCTGTCTGATGCTGCCAGTGTGACACTATTTCCCAAGCTCCATGGCAGGCTGAAAAGTGAAGTGACTGTCAGCACAGGAAGCTGTTTAGGGCAAGGTTTGGTAGAAGGTCTCTGCCTTCAGCAGCTCCTGCTGTCACTTTTTTGACCTGATTTTTCAAAGAGCCTCTCGGATCCGGGGAAATATCCAGGCCGTTTATTTGCCATGCCTACCTGGGACTTGAAATGCACTTTGAAAATCTGGCCCAAATATTTTTTCTATAACTAAAAGGAGGAAAAATTCTATTTCTTAGAGTTATAATTGTCAAGGAAATGCTGGTGTCTTTGTTATCTGAGGCAGAGCCCTTGAGACTTCTCACGTCTATATTTTGCTGAGAGGCACTATCTTCCCATATGGCTCAGGAAAACAAGGCAGTCAAAGCAAAGACTGGGGGAATCGTAGGATAGCAGTGAAAACATCTTCTGGGGAGTTTACAGTGACCTCATTGCTTTGCACTGCGATTTAGTTGATTGTTTTGAAAAAGATAGAGTGAATAAACCAAGGGGAAACAAGCAGTCCATCAGTTTGAGGAAAAAGGCAAGAAAACCACCTCTTGTTAGGAGCTTGTTTCTGTAGGAAGGAAAACCCCACCCCCAGCTCTCTGCAAAGGATGGGCTTGAGCTGGCAACAAGACGGGACGTCCTTTTGAAGGTGGTAGAGAGCATGAACGTTGGGGTTCTGCTGCCTTTGAAGCCACCTCTGTGCCAGCAAGTACTGGAGCTTCTCTGCAAAAAAAAAAAGGTAGGCTGGTGTTTCACACAGGGAGCTGATAAGAGCAAGTGGTTTGCAGCTAAACCAGGAGATAAACAGGTGTCTTAAAATGCCTTCTATGTATCCAGGCCAGGATGAGAAAAGGGGAGCTCTTTTCTCTGCTGCCTGTAAGATCAGGAAGCAACATCTGCAAAGCAAAGGTTATGTTAATGTTTGGTAGGGTCCCATACACTCTGGCAGAGGTCTCTTTTTCTCTAGGAGATTCACATCATCTACAGCCTCCATCCTCCTCTCCCGCTTGCAGAATTCCAGTTTCCAGGCTGTTGGCCCCACTGCATAAAGGAAGACGCTGGCTCAGTTTGTTAAGACCATGCCGAACATTTATAGTGTAAAATGAAAAAGTAAAGGTGAAATGTGCAGCCCAGGGCTCCCAGTTCTTTCTTGTGTACTCCTGGGAATGGAATTTTTGTCCATTGGACTTGAGCTGCTCTAAAAAGCACAGAACAAAAGCTGATCTTAAAAGTGATCTGCAAAGGAATAAATGGCAGGCTCACTCTTTGTTATTCATGTATGGTGCTCAAAGAGCACTTGAAATGGTTGGGATTTTCTGCTGAACATTTTCTTTTTTTAATTCTGCTTGGGTTTTGTGGGGTTTGGGTATTTGTTTTAGCAGTGGTTCAAGCATATGTCCCTCCTGAAAAACATTATGGCTGGCTGGGAAACCCATACATTAATAACATGAGGGGACACATGAGAGTGAAATGGGCAGAAATGGGAAAAGCTGGGTGGTTGGAGGGGTGATATTCTCCAAAAGGCAGCCTGGCTTTTGTCTCTTACTTAATTTTATTCCTGCCTGCCCTGTGCTCTGTGGCACACGGTTTACTCACTGAATCATGCTCAGCAGCCGTATTCACAATCTGGCATAAATTTATTTTCGTCTGCTGGCCAATTACACCAACTGCCTCAACTGTTGTTTGTTTTCTTCTGTTGCATCCTCTTGAGTTACTGTTAACAGTGTCCCTTTTGAGTAGAGATGGGCTTTTTGGCAGGGGGGCCTGTCGGCCTGCCAAACTAATGGACCATATCTGTTATCTAACTAGTTGTAAAGGCTCCAGTTTCAGGACAGCTTGCAGTTGCTGTGGCCACCTGTAGCACATTGGCAGGGGTGGTGGCCACCGCCCATGTGGGACGTGTCACCCCAGCTCGAGTGTCCCTTGGCACTGAGCTGCCCTCCGGGGGACACTTGTGGGCTTTGCCTTGGGGAACAACTGCCCTTCTGTGGCTGAGTGTCACCTCCCTGGGGCTGGGTGGCACAAGCTGGGCTGTGCCAGGCGACCCTCGCTGCTCGAGAGGTCCCCAGCTCACAGCTGCTCTGGAGGCTACTCCTCTGGCCAGAGAGGGACCTGACCATGGAGAGACTGTGGGAGGGAAGAGCCCTGCAAAGCAACAGCCCCTGAATGCCCAGGGCTGGGGAAGATGTTCAACTAAAGGACGAATTAGTCAGCCTGAAAAGCTGATTAGGGTGAGGACATCTTTCATGCAGTGCAACTGTAACTCTGTCCCATTTTGAGAGGCATCTCTGCGTACCAGTGAGACCAGCAAGGATGAGCTCCTACCTTTACAAGATGCTTTGGGCACACAGCACTTGCACCCTGAAGGATCTCCTCTGATTCTTTCTCTTAGCTTTGTAGGATATGCTGAATTTTGGACAAAAAAGGCTGTTTGTGCCTTGCCTATGTGAAAACCTGGGGTCAACTCCACTTAAACCACCCCTGGCTTGCAAAATACTCCAGCCATCTGAAAATGGCTCAGCTGCTTTGTTGTCTCTCTGGTTCCATTTGCTCTGTTTGCTGTGAGTCGTTTACTGCCTGCCTTGGAGAGTCATCTGGGAATTGGAAAGCTGAGCCATCTCCTTTGTTTCCCAGCAGCCAGGGTACCCCTGTGCCAGCAGACGTAACAGGGTGCTAGGGGAGTGAGACACAGCTACAGCCCAAGGGGCACTGCAGAGGGGCCATGTGCTGATGCTGAACCTGGAAGGGGGGTTCAGACCACAGCCTGCATTTTCAGGGCTGCAGGCAGGAGAAAACACTGCCCTGCTGTGGGACAGAGTGCTTTTGAGCTGTGCTTGCTCACCCATGCACTCCTCGTTGTGTCATGGGGGTGGTTCGTGTGTTCACCTTTTACATGTGGTTCTCAGAAGGGCTTTCCCTGGGAATGGCAATGGGCATGTTCCAGCTGGTCATTTTGAACAGAAGGGTTGTGGACAAGGTAAGGGTACCTCCGCTTCACCCAGGGAAAAGCCTTTGCTACAGTTGTGGTCAGTGGTTGTTCCTGAATCTTTGGGAGTGGTCTCAGCTCTCCAGGGTCATGCAGCAAAAGCTTTGCTGGTAAGCAGGGAGATGAGATCTGTGCCATGGCCCCTTTCTGTTTCCTTTGGGTAAAATACATTTTTAAACTTTTTTTCTCCCCACCCAAGCTGTTTGGCCTTTTGTTCATCACCCTGAGGTCCCTGTTGAGAGCACTGGTGCACAGGTGCAAGGTGTCTGCACATCATCCTTTCCAGCATCACTGGTGAGTAAAATCCAGACCTGTACCTGTAGAGAACTCATGAGCGTGAGGAGACAGACTGGTGAGTGATTTGTTTAACATGCGGACGTCCCTGTACAGCCACCGGGTTCCTTTGCGTGTTCCGAAGTCTGCACTTGTGCTCGTGAGTTAGACCTCACAACCACATTTGCCTGTTTCAAGGGAAAAGTGGCTCTTGTGTTTTCAAACTGAGGTTTGGCTCCTATTTAGAAAAAATCATCTTAAATGAGAGCCCTACAAGCATTACTGCAGGAACAAGGGCTCTGCAAGTGCCGCAGCAAATGCTGCCTCCTTGCCAACGCAATCTGGACAGGACAATGTCTTCCCATAACTATTTGGCCACATGCCTGAGGTTTGTAGGCTAACAGTGTTCACAGGTGAGCATGACAAGCAAACTCAGCAGCCTCGAGGGGTGAGATCTTCATTCCCTTTGAGTCACTCTCAGGAGAAACCCTGTGTGATCCCGTGGCAGAACAGCCTCATTTCTAGATATGCTGTTGACAGCCATGACTCTGCCGGACACAGGGGCTGCCTGCATCCTTTTAAGAGTCACAGTTTCAGTGTGTGTTTGCCTTTGCTTGGAGGCCTGTGGCAAAAAGCTGTGCTCTGAGAGCCTGCTCTGAGGCGTTTGGCTTTCTGCTCCCCAGAGAGTGGCAGGGCACTCCAGCAAAGATGGGCCTCGTGCTGCCAAGTTTGGAGTCATTTCCTTCTCCCAAGTGCTCGAGGCTGTCTGGAGCAGGGGTTGCACTGGTGGCTCATCCGTAGCCCTCAGCAAACTTTCCAATAAACAGGAAAGAGCCACAGGGAGGCCGACAAGACAGAAATCAGTCCCGCTCTGACCTTTTGTTCTTCCCCTCCCCTTTTGTCTTAAAACTAACAAGGCGTCGCTTGATTTGTTGCTCCAAGAGCTGCCAGATGGAAGGGGAGCTCCTTCCCTCGGTGCGTGTGGCGGGGCTCAGCGAGGCCTGGGCCGAGCAGGGAGGCTGGAGGGGCTCAGCTCACCACACAGCAGTGGCTGGACCCCATTTCCAGCTGGGGACGTGCCACCTGCCAGCCCACGCCCTGGCTGCAGTGACAGACTCGGAAGAGGACAGTCAGTACCCCCACAGCCACTGCCTGCAAGGGGGTTTTGGAGTACAGGGGTGCAGGGCATTATCTCAGCCCACTGTCACTTTTTGTTTTGTTTCCTTCCGTAATGTTGCTGATGTAAAAGGGAGGGAAGCCCTTTCTTTATGAAATGTTCTCTCCAGCCTTTCACTGCAATCTCCCCGAGTGCCAGAAGGCGGTCGGGAAATCTTCCCCAGTGCTAATGAGCCTTGTCCTGCTCTGAGGGGACAAAGAATCATGGCAAGAAGCAGCTCTCTCAAAGTAGATCTCTTCAAAATTGAGCAAAAAGATCTGGTCCTCTTCTGTGCGATCTATTCCCAGCCCTTCCAGATTTAACTGGCCTCTGAAAATATGAATGGATGAGAAAATTCTGTGATACAGAATTTGTCCTGGAGACTGGAGGCATAGTATTGTGATAAGGATACCCAACTTAAGTTGTGTATCTTTAAGTTGTGAACAAGAAGTGTGAGTGAGGACTGCTGCAGGCCTGAATTACCAGGTCTCATTTCTCTCCACCGGGCCCCCTTCTAGCCCCATGAGTCTTTCCTGTGAGGGCACATGCCCTGACCCCTGTGTTTGAGACACCCTCTAAGCACCATGGGGCTTTGAGTCTTTTTCAGGTGGAAGAGGAGCTCTTTTCTCATGCCCTAGGTAAGCTCCTGTCAGCTAGCAGTGTCACAGAATGCAGCTTCCAGCAGCTGTTTTCAGGTTCTGTAATGCTTCAGCTGACTTTCTGTAATTCACCTTCAGCACTTGGCTCTGCACCCACAGAGAATCCAGACTCCTCTTTGTCAGCTGGAGTTCCATTGAAACCATGATACGAGTTTCTTTCCAGGACCACTTTTTTTCCTCCTGCCCAAGACCCCGAGACAGTGTGTGAGGATCTGGATCCATTACACATCTGCAAGGCACTTGGCTGCAGGGAACCACACCATGAGGTTGTTATACTCTGTGTGCCTCGGTGGGGGTGAGGTGGTTAATGACTAACTTGTAAAACTGCTCGGTGCATGGGTGAACTGAGTAGGTGTTTTCAGAAACAGCTGAGCCAGTTTCCCCTGTCAGGATGGGCTTGGGTGCTGGCCAACTTTCCTGTCACACTCTCTGCTTGCAAAACTTTGTGGGGTTGAGTTTTGGTTTCTGAAACCTGTCAGGCACAACTAAAATGCAAAAGTGGCATTGCTTGGTTTTGCAGGCCTCCGTAACAAGATTCTCGAAAAAGCAGAACAATATTCGGTAAGAAGTCAAAATACTACTGTCAAAAATACTATTGAATGCATGACTTACACATTGGTTATGTAAGGAGTAGAAGCCCAAATCCATCTGGATGATGGTTATCGTACCAAGAGCTCAAGGGCTTGTACATTGTGCTTGGAAAACTGGGTTTGAGAAAGGGTGGGAGCTCTAAACCTAACCATTTTGACATCCTATCTCTCAATAACCTACATCGTAAATCTTTCAGTATATTTAAGCACTTTGTATGAAAATCTTTCTAGGAAGGATTGCCCACCAGACACAGATTTGTTCAGCTGTCACAAAAACACTTGGCAGTTCAGACCCTGCCTATTATGGCAACATGTGGCCCAGAGATGGAGAAAGCTCTTCTTGATCCGAGAGGCAGACAGCTTTTCTTTCACTCGACTCATTACCTGGGAACAGTTACAGTCAAGTTTTGTGCACGAGCCCCAATTTGGCCCGTGCAATATAGTGTCCTCTTCACTGCTCTTGGTGCCCAGACCTTGTCCTCCAGGCTGTTGAACCTGCCACAGCCCCTGACACTGATTTTTCTGCAGAGAGCAGAGACTTCTAGAGCAATTAGTTCTCTTACAAAACTGGAAATAGGAGTTTCCACCCACTGATACTATTTATATGTAAACAATAGTGGCCTTAAACTGGAATCCCTGCTGTTCCTGATGCCATTTGAAGAATACATGGTTGTTACCATCCCATCATGGAGCCTGTGCATGTGAAAGATGCATCTTATGTTGAGCCATTTCTCTTTTATTCTTACCACACTTGAGCACCTGTGAGTCAGAGGTCTGTGTCTTGCTTTCTTCCCTTCTCTCACTCTCCCTCTGCAGACTGAAAGGGGGGGTTCCTGGTGGACCTTTTCACGTGTATGACATTTGTCCATTGCAGAATGAACTATTTAAATGGTGTCAGGCTTCTAATTGTCCTGTCCTCTGCACACGTTAGGGGTGGCACCTGGGTGAACAGGTATGAACTGTGCCTAGTTATGCTTTTTTTGCGAGGAACCTATGCCAGCGTCAGGGGAAAGTCAACCTACAGATGTAGCAGCCTGTTTCTGGTGTCCTTGCACATGGGGACACACCCCACCATCAGCTCTTTGCAAGCTGCAGAGTTCCTGCAGTCACTTGGCACACAAGTGCCACTCCAGGTCTCTGATCAGCATTTCCCTCCACAAAATTTGAGGGTGTGCAACAGACTTTTAATTTTGTTCTCTGCCCTGTTCTGATAAATCGTATCACTCTCTTTTTCAAAGCCTCTGGCCTGGAATTTTCAGATAATTGTTCACAATTATGTCAGTTCTTTTTCTATGTGTGGCTAGGATGATTTCTTCCACATAAATTAATCTGTTTTACTGATACTGACTTTTAACTGTGGCTTCATTGCCTGGCTGCTCACTGTCATCTTTCCACAATGAGGCTTTTCCCATTCAGGCTTAGATCAGAAAATCTTGGCTAACTTTCAATACTTGGTCATTGGTCATTTCACCCATCACTCATCCTCTTTCCAGATGACTGTGATTGCATTAAAACACCTGAAATTCCAGCACAAGTTACAAGGTGTTGGGGAACTTTGCAGAAACTCTTCTGTTACATATGTCAGAATGTACATATACGTGCAAAAATATGGACCCATATGTGTATGTGTGCATTCATACCATCCTTTATTCTTCTTTAACTTCCTATGTTTTAATCTGGTATGAGTTTATGATGGACCATGACAAAAAATTATTTGGAGACTTTACCAGTTATCAGTGTTTTTCAAAACCCAGGTGCAGTGAATCAACCCAGCTGCTCTGTCTCTCATGCCTGGCAATCCTTCCAAAATATCTGATAGATTTTGAGGTACAGCTTACCTTTACAAAAACTACATTGGCTTCCACTGATTGATTGATCCCTTGAACAATCTATTGACAGAATCACACACACACTGCTTGTCTGGAGTTCTCTAGTCCAACCTCTATTCAAAGCAGCCCGTAAGAGGTGAGGCCAGCAGAGCCTTTGTCTCACCTACCCAGGAAAACCTCCAAGGGTGGAGTTTCTACCCCGTCTCCAGTTACAGATCCCAAAGCTGCCAGTCTGAGCCTTCTGAGCTGCAACTGGGAACGTCCTCTGCTCCCCTTTATTACTGCCTCTTGCTCTACCCTCTACCACTGGCAAGAAGAGTTTGTTTCTATTACTTATGGCTCTTCTTTCAGTAGTTTCAGTCTGGGAACTATCCGTCCTTGAAGATACTTAGAAGTGGAGCAGACAGCTCTGAAAGTGACCTTATTTCAAGCAAGGGTTGGCGTAGGGGTCTCCAGAGGTACCTTCCATCCTAAATTATTCCATGATTTTGCAATTAGGCTGAACTCTAATAGGTTCCTCTGCAAAAGACATCAGTCCAAGGTGATATATTAGGAGGTGTTGTCTACTAAAGCACAATTCTGGCATCTCAGGTATTGTTGGAAATTTTCCAGGCAGGTAGACTTGAGAATCCTTGGCATGTTGGAGCAGTGTGAACAAGTATTTTGTCCATGTGTTCTGTTAGTGTTTCTGGGATGCGCCTGTCTTGAGCAAGAAGCTATAAATTGAGATTCTGCCACTCTCTTATCTTGGGTTGTCAGTCCATTACTGGATCTGATACTTTTTATAATAAAATGGTGTCTGGAAGACAAAGCTCGTGTCAGCCCTTACCAGCAGGGCATTCTCCTGAAGATAAAGAGCTGGAAAGCAGCATGGTAGGAGCATAGAATCTTATCAGAGACAGCAGAAAAACACTTAAATGCTAAAATAATTCAGCATCTGCTTGGAGCAAGAACTATGCATATGAAACACACTGATCTGTCATAGCCTTTAAGGCTGGAAGGGACTGTGATGTTCTTTCAGTCTGACCTCCCACATGGTCCAACCATACAACATCATTTTGTATCAAGCTCAGAGTTCCCAAATGAGCTTGTATTAAAACTCTTGAATGAAGGACTGAAGTACCCCATTTTTGGGAGGTCTAAAGCACCCCATTTTTGGGAGGTCATGCTAAGGTTATCCTCACAGCTGGGAAAAATACTTTCTATTTCAGTGCTTTAATTGAGCTTCCACACTCTGGGATTTGTGTTGGTAGTTTGTTTTGGTGTGCTGGTTTTTGGTTTGTTTTTTTTCTGGATTAAGCATTCTTCTACTGCCAGGGGAAGCTTGGTTTCCAAGAAATATTTTTACCAATTTTCTTACGTTTTTAACACCCTCCATAGAACCCAGGAGAACTATTTCTGGCTGGGCTGTAGACATTGCAGATAACCTTGACCTTTGCTTGTTTCTGCTAACAGCGATCCCCTGTAAAACAGAGATAATACCACTTCCCTCCCTCTCACAGGTGTTGGCTGTTCAAAAAAAGAGACCATTAACATTTCTCAAATGCTACAGTGGGAAGCAAATATTAAGGCAGTCAGAGATCAGAGGCTGGATATTGCATTCCCAAACACGGTTTAGTGCAGCAATCTTATCTACTGGAAATTGCGTCCTCTGATATCGCTGAAAGATATGAGCTGTATTTTCATATATGGATATTGTTGTTCTGAATGAAATGGCATAATCTAAAAACAGTTGTGTGCATAAATAACTGGATACACTGGGAAGGGAGAAGGTACTTGGTGAGAGTAGGGGTTAATTGTTTCACTTGTAAGGGACCTTGGGATAAGGCATTGCAGACCTTGTTAAGAGTACATCTCATAAGAAAAGGCTTTTAAAAATGTAAAAACAGAAGCTGGTCTATTTGAGTCAGTTCATCTGTTTACTCTAGTTGGGGCTTTTACTTGTAATGGAGCCAGTTGTCTCAGCTATCAGCCACACCATTTACAGTCAAAGGCTAGACCAAAATAGCTCCTAGGTCCTTCTGATTTTCTATTTTTGTCAATGATCTACTTAAATGCTGACTATATCCCACTTAGGACGCTCAGATCAATCTAATTGGCTAAGCATCACTGAGCTGCACGGTGGCGGGGGAGTGGATCACCTCTCTATATTTAAAATCAATGTATACGTGGTGTCCTTGTGGTGAGTGGCTGTGGGCAGGCCTGGCACTGCCGAGTCACGGCTGGGGACTGGGGAAGAGGCTCCACTTCAGAACAAGGCTGGTGTCTCCCACGCTGTTGCTCTGTGGTGCAAAGTTCTACTCAGGGATGAGTCAAGAAAATGGATGCTCTCCCTCTGCTGCCTCCCGTGCTGGGGTCACCTCGTCCTGAGAGGTCACCAGGGATGGATTCAGCTTTCCTGGTGATAGGGAATGACTCTGTGGTGTGCGAGTGCTCTCAGCCACGTGTCAGGGAGCAGTCTCTGCTCTCAGCTCAGCTGTGGCCTTCTCCTGAAGGCCTGAGGAAGTGGTCCCCATTGTCCACCATTTTTGGTTATTCAGAAGTGATGTAGGTGACTTTATTTATCTGGTGCTCCAAACAGTGCAGAGCTGGTATCTGGGCTTGAGCAGCAGCCCAGAAATCCATCCACATTTCCATATACAAGGACTGATGCCCTTGCCTTTCTGCTACCCTGTTGACAAGTTATCATTAGCAGAGCTGTCTTCAGGTCTGTATTGCAGAAATCATTTATCCTCTGTGGCAAAAACAGATATTGAATCAGAAATAAGAGCCTTCTTCCAGATTATTCCGGGGTGAAGGCTTTGGTCATGTGCCTACAGTAGCTCCTGTAGATCATTTGTAGGTTGCCACAGAGTGGTTCAGCATTAACCAGCATTAATTAGTAATTATTTAGCTGATTATTTTCAGCTAAGCAGAAATGCAGAAGAGCTTGGGTCCAGCTATCAGAGTGATTCTCTGCACACTTGCCTGGGTAGTGCCAAAGAGTCTCACTTCTGATTTTCAAAGCAGGAGGAGATTATTTTAAATCCTGCCAGAGCCCACCACTGTTGTTTATGAGGCTACATAGACTCTAAAGGAAAGTTTTGATAAAGGAAATATCCTCTTTATTTTTAAATGTAACCAGCTAAAAGAGATGAGTCCTGGGATGACGTCATCCTTGGGGAAGGGAATGGGCCAGATGTGAGTTTGGGAGCTGTTGGGCACGTCAGGGGGATTGTGGTCAGTGGCACTGGGTGCTCACAGCCTTGGCTTTGTTTGGAGAGCTTGTGCAGACTGAAGAGTCACTTAATACAAACCAAATCCCAGCACGACAGGACCAGACACAAGAAAGTCCTGGTAGTTTGGTTACAGGTCCCATGTCAGCTCATAACTGACCATGACAAAACCAACAAGTTCTTTAATGTTGTTCTGTATGACTTTAAGTAATTAAACACTAGGAACCCCAGCTCATAGGCCAGGTCTCTCCTGGGTTAGTAATTACAAAAACTGCTTTGGCAGGATCATATGCAGCTAGAATTTTTTGTTGCCCTTCCCTTCCCTTCCCTTCCCTTCCCTTCCCTTCCCTNCCAGGAAGAAAGGTTTTGTAAAATATTATTTCCTTTCAGAAATTTTTAAAGAAACAATAAAAGGGTCTGGCATTTTCCCTCCCACCCACCCATCTTGGATTTCATTCAAAAGTGCTGTGTTCAGGACCATATTTTGTCCTTGCCAAATGGGAAAATTTTGGATACTGTTGTGGAATATAGGTGTGTTTTGTCTCTTCCTTCTGCTGAGAACATGCCCTATCGTTTTGTTAATGGTGTTCTTCCTGTTTTGGGCTTTTCTGGCATCCTATTAACTATATACCACACAATATTTTAACTGGCAGTGTTAGTTATAGGCGGTATACAAACAGATTTTTTTTCTCAAAAGCTCTGCTTGTGATACATGACAGAAGAAGAAGAAATTTATTAAGTGGGGTATAACTCCCAGCCCATGCAGTATGCAAACTAACCTCCAGGTGCTTACTTTGCAGCAGTAACTTTCCTGGTGTTATCCTACACGTCATTCCAGTGGCATGAGTGCAGGATGGAAAAGGAATGGAAATTTTGGTTTTATTTGATTATATGATATGGGGTAAACTCGTGTGGCATTGCTGGTTTGAATTTAATAGCATGGGTTCAGCTGATGGGGTGTTTCATTGCTCTTCACTGACCTGTCCTGCAGCTGAGGACACAGGAGCTTTGAACAGACATTTTCTCTGTCTCTCCTTTCTCAGAAAAAGGAAAAGCATTTGCCAAGGAGATCTGCACTCAGAAAAAATAACATTTGTGAACTTATCCTCTCTTTGGAAACAGATTTGGTTTGAGTGTAAGCCTTACTTTTAGTGGAAAAGGTATCCCCATAGCTGCCCAAGCTACCTGAGATTTGAACAACCTGCAGGTCCTTAACAGTTCCTGGAGACTGTGAGTGCACCTCATCAGCAAATTTATTGCATTCTTCTGTCCTTTCCCATGCAGTGGTGGCTGGGTGCCCCTGGCACAGTCTGCTCTGGAGGTCATGGGATGTTCTGGAGGGACGGGTGGTCACCAGGTGAACAGGTTGAAAATAAATAAATAAATGCCTGGGGGCTGTATCAGGTTCAGGTCGCCTTGAGTGTGACAGGGAAGAGCACGGCAGGCAGAACAGACGGGAACAGATTTTGTTTAAATTTAGCAGCGGTGTTGCGGTTGGAAAAGGCTGATGAGAACTTGGCACTTAACTCCTCACCTCGTACTGCTCCCCCCAGTAGGGCTGTCAGCCTCCAAACACAGCATTGCTGGGGCAGACCCTTTAAACAACCTCTTCCCTCCTGCAAACTGTTTTGCTGAGCTGTTCTGGTTTCTTGGCATCCCCAATAGTGGCCAACATTTTAGCATTTGGAGGGGCGTAAGTCCCACATCAGAAGCAGGTGGATCATGAACTGCTGTGAACCTTCCTGTCAGGCAGTCACCATCTGCAATGCTGGGTGTGTGCCATGACTCCCCTCCCACCCCATGGTCCAGGCAGGGGATACCTCTGGACAGGCTGATCTCCCATCTCTTGAAGACAATTGTTCCCTGAGGCCACTCTGCAATGCACAGGAGCTGATCCCACCTTCCTGTTCTCCTTGCTCTCTCCCAGCCCTCTCACTGCACAGACCAGGTGGGATCTGGGCTTGTTGTTGACTGCTATTTATCTCCTCAGCTCCACTTCCCATGCCAAACCCTTCCATTTGTCTTCTGGGATACGGTGCCTCCAAGCATCCCCAGTGCAACCTTAGGTCAGGAAAAGCTGGCACAAGATTTTGGCATATGACTTCTCCAGGTCCCTCTTGTCCCCCTCTGTGAAGGTCTGTGAACTTTCTTAACTCAGAACAAGTAAAGGAGGCCACTGGAAACTGTGCTGCCATCAGCTTCCTGTCTGCAGGGAAAGTGTGGGTTCCCCCAAACTGCCATTTTGCCAGAAAGTTGCAGGGGAAGCATTACCTTCCCCAAAACTAGAAGAATGACAAGCTCATCTGCAGATCCTGCTGGGTATCAGGCAAGCAAGCAAAGAGAAAAACCTTAATCCCTATCTATCCTTCCCACCCCAAAGGAAATAGTCCTCTGAGTTTTCCTATGTTGGCACAACATAAACACCAGTAATGCAATTTTTTTCTGGTTACATCCTGAGCCTCTGACTTTCCAGGATGAAAATGCCAGTGCTGTCCCTGTCACCATCTGCAAACCTGCTGAACATGGCTGTTGTCCCCACTCATGAGATGGGGACAGGGCTATCTGTTTTGTGTAGTCCTACAGAAAGCACATCGGCTCCAGTGGAAACAAGCAATGGATTTCACTGGAGAGGAGTGCTGCAGACTCTGTCAGCTCATCATGGCTGTTTTCCATGCTGCTATATTTTCTTTATTTCGGGTGACAGAATTGACGACCCCTCAAATGAGTATTTAAAGCTGCCTTTTCTTTTCAGCTTAATTGGAAAAACAAGCTTTTCAAAGTTGTTTGCCCCTGTTTTGTGAAATAACAACCTGGTTTTCCCCCTGTCCCTCCAGATTACATCCACCAGTCCCAGTGTTTGTTTTCTGCCCCTGGGATTCAATTGCAGAGTGTGTCAAGCACCCTGAAGGAAGAACCCTCACTGGGTGTCTGTGCTGCTCAGCTCAGGTCAGCAGGGTTTGTGATAGAGATGGACCTTGAAATGGACCTTGGATGTGTTGCAGGTATCTTTAGACCTTCTTCCAGGAAAGGAAGGAGAAAGCTTGTTCTCTTCTGTCTGTGCCAAGATGACATCAAAATGGTGAACTGAAAAATGAATAATTGCTTCTGGTCTGAAGTTCTTGGAAGCCTAATGCTGAAAATACGAAGGTTTAGGACAGTGTTTTTGTGCACAATGTAATGACCAGAAATTGAGTCCTCACTAAGGCTGCAGGACTGAACACCAGTACACTGTGCATTGTAGGGGATGGGGGGAGCATTTTTAAGTCCCTTTTCCCTCTCTTCCTTCCTGCACAAGAGACGAGCCCAGCTGCCTGCCTGGGGAGAAGACCTCTGTCAAAGCATGCTCGCTGACAAATGAAAGCCCCCTGCGCTGAGATTATGAGGAACTTTCTGGCCGTGGGAACCTTTAGACAAGGATATATGAGCCTCCCCCTCCTGCCCCGGCAGTGACCCCGGCTCCAATCCCAGTCCTGCAGCGCAACCACAACTGGGGCAGCTCGTGACTGCTCTTGGCCACAGACCCCAGGGCCCCGAAAGGTGAAATGTGAGGACAGAGCTCCAGACGTAACCTCACCTGATGGATATAAGGTAGGAAAAGCTGCTGGAGCATCCTCATACCATGGCCTTTGAGGAGCAACATCACAGAGAAGTGCCATGGCATGGTGGGGAATGGCACTGAGAGCTGCTGGCTGTCAGGAAGGAGGGTAAGGAAAGGTGACCAACTTTCAAAAACAGCGTGTTGCAGCTGCCTGTGGCACTGCCTTGCAAAAGTGATGGGTTATGTGTGTGGGGAGAAAAAACAATTGCAAATAATAGCATAATTGGCTGTCTGGCAGGCTAAAACTTCAGCAGAAGCTGTGATTATACTTGTCACTATCTGTTAACCTTCAAAACAGGTGTTGTGCATTTGAGGTGCCAAAACGGTGCTCAGGCTGCAATCTGTGTGTGTGACAGGAGCATGGGCTGGAGGAAGGGCTGGGGGCCCTGCCAAATGGGCACAGGGGCAGAAAGGGGATGGTCCTGGGCAGGCAGAGCGTGTGACACAAATGGATTTGGCTGGCTTTGAAAGGGAAGCACGTCCCGGCAGTGCTGGGACCAGCAGGACATGTCCGCAGCTGATGGCAGACAGTGTTTCAGTGGGGACCCCAGCAAAGGGGTTCTCTTTTGTAGGCCGATTTAACAGATGAAGAGTTTGGGCCAGGTTTATTAAAGTTCTCAGATTACTGAAATCTGTAAAAATCAGCTGGAGGAACCTTGACTCCTGCCGTGATCCTGAATTTTTACTTGGTTTTAGGAATTAAGGCTATAATGATTTGTTGCACTCTTGGTCCAGCTCAGTGTCTTGCTTTAATATGTTTGTTCTTGTAAGAGCCATAAAAACTGCTAGAATTTGTGTTTGATTTTTTTTTAAAATAAATTAAAATGCAGTATTTCAGCAAAATGAAAGAAAAAAAGAAAAAGAAGTATTTTCTTTTTTCTTCCATGGATTATTCTCATTATAAACCTTGTGATGACAACTGTGTTGGGGTCTTGCAAGGCTGTATTGCTAAGTAAGTCAACAAGCGTTGGAATGCTTGGCATGTGTGAAAGGTGAGTGAACAACGTTAAAATGGGAAGATTAGGTAGGGCTCTCTAGAATACCTAAAGAATCTGAAATACAAGACTTCGAAGAAATAGGTTAGGGATGAAGATCAGGAGATTGTAAGGTGCTAATCACTGGCATTTAGCGTGGCTTGCAAAGCAAAAAGACAGTCAGCACACTTAAAAATCTCCTCCTCTTGTCTGACTTAATGTAATTAACTTTAAAATTCAAACTCAGTCAGGGATGAAAATGTGCTGATACCACATGTATGAACAAGATAACTTTGTGTCTGAGTTCCACCATGAGAGTCCTTTTAAAGCAATCCATGCCAGGTTATCTGAGTGCTTTTAAAATTAGTATACACCTGTACCATGCCCTTGTCCCAAATAAGAACAACTCAGAAACATTCTCATGTGAATGTGCGTGACAGTCGTCAAGCAGAAATAGCTGACTGTTGACATACTAACAAGTTTACTCTAATTGTTGATGAAACTCTGGAGTTGGTATTTTTTATTCCTGCTACTGTTTATTAAACAGACGTGGGTTTGGGTATGAAGTCAGCAGGTGTGGAAAATCTGTTTCTACCATCAGAGCTGGCGCTGCAGGGCATTGTCTCAGTTTGGGGTCTTTTTTTATACTGTATTTTGGAATATTGCAAATCATAATGCGATAACCGAGTACGCATAAACAGTCTCCTGGCAGCATATCTTGATGATCAGAGATGTGGTGCAAATGCACCTCCTTCCCTCAGGCGTTCTCATGCCGTGCACCTCCCACACTGTTCAAGAAAGTGGGGGAGTTCACACCAAAGGTTATGGCTCAGGGTGACCTGAGCAAAACCAGCCTGTCATTTCCAAGCTCTCTGCTGCATGACAGAGGTGGCTGTGGTTTGTCTGTCTGAGGAGGACAGTCTTGCTCCAAGGGATTTGCAACCCCTGGCGAGCCTGGCTCCAGTGCTGTTACTTCCCAGCTGGAGGTGGAATGGCACACAGCATCTGGGAGAAGGCTGTCCTTTGCCTTCCTTCAAGAGTCAACAGGCACATCTAGAAGTAAGGAGGAATAAATTCTCATAGAGAGCCAAAAGCAGACTGATATCCATGCAAAGCTTTGGTTTTACTAATTCTTGAATGGCACTTGCAAAAATCTGGGTGTAGCTGCACCCATCAGATATCAGGATTTGAGAGGACAGACCTGTGAAGCAGAGGAGTTTATAAAAACTGAGGAGCTATGGGGTCTTTAAAAGAACATTTTCTTTAAAACAGCAAGCAATGCCTTCTCTACAGCCCTAGGGAGAAATTTAATTAGAGAGAAGCATAGATTAAGTATTTCCTTGGAAAAGAGGGCTCTGTTTTCCTTCTGCAAAACATTGGATCAGTTTCTCTGAAAAAAATTGATGTTAGAGGGACTTGTGTGGAATTTAACCTACTCATAGGAGTGAGTGCCTCCTACAGGAAAATAGCTCTCCAGATCTCTCAGACCATGTTGATTCCATTTCCACTGACCACTGACCACAGCGGGAATTTGGGCGCTTTGCTGTGCTCCTGTGTCCTAATCTTGGATCTCACCCCTCCAGTTACAGACAGTTTTAAAGCAGGTGTGATGGTTCAGAGATTGAAAGTGAGTTGCATCTCCATATGGTGAAAGGGCTGTTGGGAAACGCAGAAATCACGGCACAAAGCGATCGGCAGCACGAGCCACAGTCATTCCCTGAACTCGGTAACCTGCCATTGCACGCTCCATCTGGGAGTGGGGACTATTTCAGAAAGTTCGGGACAAAAGGGAATTTATCTCTTCACCTCAATGAATTGATATGCCTTATTTCAGCAAAGAAATGACAGATTAAAAAAAAAAAAAAGAAGAAGGAGCGTTTCAGTTATTTATGGAGACTGTGCTTCATGCCTGTTTCTGACTTGGGTGGAAATTAGATGGAATTGACTGTTTCTCTTCCAGTTCTTTCACAAATTCTTTATTTCTTTATATCAGAGGTTAAATACTATGTAAAAATAGAGAGGAGGAGAGTATTTTGTATCAGCTGTGGGTGTCTGCAGGTGTTTTGGATTGAACTGCCTCAAAGCTTTACAGCATTCTTAAAATATTATACTGACAAAAATTATTACTTCATCATCACAACTAAATAAAAATTTTACAGATTACAGCTTGTAATTTTAAATTAAAAATTAGGTCAAATTGTACCAACCCTAATTAGGACCTCCTTCATCCTTCTAAATTTGATAACAAAAGTTTTTTCAAAGAAAGTAACTCTGAATTTTGTGTCACATTTTTCTAAACCCCAAATATTTCTTACTTGGGGAATACAGGGAATATTTTTTCTTTTTCCATCTTTTCTGGAGATGAGGACAAGCGAAAGCAACAGGTCTTATCTGTCTCTGTCTTTGGCAGTGATTATATCAGCAACTTTTAGAAGATCTGTTTTTGATAAATTGCAAAATATTTAGAATACCTCCTTGAATTCTTTAGTAGTTAAATTGTGCAAAAAATTTTCTGTTATTGCAACCTTAGTCAGTGCCAGGATGACAGATTTATACTTATTTGATCATTTCCTTTACCATGTCCAAACATTGCAATAGTATTTGCTTTCTCTCTTGTTTATGTCACTGCTGGGCCTGAGTTACTAAAAGCAGCATCCAGAGGAACTTCCTAACCTGCACTTTTAATAGTCCTGGTGCCACGTATCTGGTTGTTAAAAAGTTACTTCAGCAGTGACTGTTTTACTTCCATTTTGATTATGTCTTGAGTAGAAAATATTAATTCTTTCCTTATGATATGAACATGTCCTGGTTTACTCCTGGGCAAGGAAGGGACGCATTTTTTAAACCCTTTTGATTTCCTGCATTATTACTGACTATTCTGGTGCTCTTACTGTTCATTGGCTTTTAGTATTTAGTAGGGTTACTCTTGGTCCCAATGGACTCAAACATCTGCTCCTTACTGTAATTTTTTTTTTGTCCATATGTATTTCCTTGGATCCCTTTGCTTTCTTATTAATTTTGTATAGCTCCAGGATGTATTTTCAGTGTTTACAACATCTGTCTTCTAAACATCCATCCATTATTATTGCATATTTTGCATCCTTTTTTATTCTAGATTTTTGGAACCATGCTTGCGTCCTTACGGTTTTAGTCTGATTTTGTTGTTGTTATTTGGTTCTTTTTACCTCTAGCTAAATAATTTTGAACTATTCATTGCAGGCATCACATTTAGTCTTCAGTCCTTCCTTACAACTGGCTTGCACTTGCTTCAGCTTTGTGAACCTGGCTGTCTTGAAATACCATGTGTTTTTAACTGACTCAGACAGGGATCCAACATAATCATTTCCACCTTAGTTACCATTAGCTTTTATTTCTTGGTTAGAAAATTGTCATCCATCATTTGTAGAAATTCCAGAGCAGTTACTACTGCCAGCAGGAGATTTTGATATATATCATCCTGAGTCAATTTTCCCATGACAGTCCTGCACCCATGGTAGATAAATGGTTTTGGAGCCACCCCACCTAATTTTGAGGGTGGTTTAGCATTGAGGCAGGCAGCTATTATAACCTCATTTTGTGCTTTACCCATCTGGACGTGATCAACAAGCAGTCAAAATCATTTGCTCCTGAACTATCACTGCTACAGAAGAAATTATTGCCAGCCTTGGTCTCTTTTGCACACCTGATGCTCCTCTGGAAGGTTGCAGTCACTGCTTCCACCTCACTCAAAAAAGATAATTTCCCTGGGTTTCATTGGCATGAATTAAAAATAACAGTTTGACAAAGAATTTTGAGAAATATTTCACAAATATTGATGAGCATTTTAAATTGTTCTTCCAAGGTTATACTTTTGAACATAAAACATGTGTTTCCCCACCCTCTCACTAACTTTGGTTGTACACCTATAAAATGCTTTATCTCTTGATTAAAGTTTTCCTTGAAAAGTTGTGAATGTGTGAGATATAAGTCAATTGCTTTCACAAGGCTTCTTTCTGAACTGTGCTCTCAAAACATGGTAAGGATGGAAGTGGTGATAAGAACTTCAGAGTCTGAGTTCTAGTTGGTGTCACAATTGTGCTCACCAGCAAAGGCAAGAAGAAACTCTGTAATCAGAAAAAACTGAAGAAATTAAAGTTAGATCCAGAACAGGATCCTTTTGCATCCTGCTTTTGCTTATATGTAAGCCCAGGCTCTCACCACCTTTTTTGGGTTTGGCAGAGCTCACATGGAAGAATTCACAGCATTTAGTGTCAGTTTTCATCATTGGAAACTGCTGGTCCAGAAGGGGGTCACAGGAGAGAGGTGACCTCCTTGGGAGCAGGAGGCCCCACGGAGACACTGCTGGTCCAGAAGGGGGTCACAGGAGAGAGGTGACCTCCTTGGGAGCAGGAGGCCCCACGGAGACACTGCTGGTCCAGAAGGGGGTCACAGGAGAGAGGTGACCTCCTTGGGAGCAGGAGGCCCCACGGAGACACTGCTGTCCTCATGGTGGTGACTCTCAAGCCCCGTGCCCAGGGGCTAAATGTTACTGAAAGACAAATATTGACTTCTGACAGGGTTTGGAGAGATTCATGTGGGTATTTCCAAGAGTTTATGAATTAACCAGGAATGGAGATAAGTCCTAGGCTATCTATTTCATCAGCTAAGAAACTGTTGACTGAAGCCTAGCACGAGCCAAGTACCTACATGCACTGTTTCAAAGAATTAATCATATCTTCAGATGTGGAGCTTGCTAGTTAGTTTAATTACTGTCCTTTTTTTTTTTTCTTTCAGTAGCTAAATGGATCCGATGACAATTCATTTTTTTTTTTAATAGATGAAAGAGAAGCAGGCTTCCAAACAGATAATGAATTTCTTCTAACTCATCTGGAGACTGAAGAGCCATAATTCTTATTGATCAGATATGGTCTGCCTCAGAGAGGCACCAGATGTGGTCCAGACTTTAAATAGATGCTGCTACTGTCAAAATGCATTCGCTCCCTCCTGGTGTAACAAAGTGAAGTCCATCTGTCTGGAGTCGAGCACTTTTTTTAGTGGTAATAACAGTTAACGTCAACAATAAGCTTTGTCTCATTAGTATCACATAATCCCTACTACCAAGTCCCCAGTTTCTGGTCCCCATATTATCTGCCATGGAAAAAATAAAGACCACAGCAGGAGCTAAGAAGGTCAGTGCATTCTCAGGGTAATCAGCTGTAGTAAATTCAATTCTGACAAGACAAGGCTTGCAAATGTCTGGGGAATTAAGGGATCATCTATAATTTCATATGTTGAGTGGGAAAGTGTCCTTCCAAACATTTATTAATTACGGATGAGGGTGCGTATGGTGATCATCCTTGGAGAAATTTCTTCTGACATAAAGCAAAAAAGTAGATTTAACTGTTTGCTGCTATTTCTAAAGAAAAACTACTCGTCTTCTCACTTGGCCTTGCAATGGTTTCAGTCAGTGTTCTTTCTCTTCCAGTGTTTATTGCTCTGTCTTAGCAACAGAAGCCTGTTACCCCTTATGAAACCTTCTGCACAAAGGGTCCCCACTGTAAGTGATGGAGGAGCTTGCCTTGGCTTTAGTCTGGCTCAGTGCCCTCTCTCCAGGGTTTGCACTGGTTAAAAAGGAACAAGTAAAGAACAACAGACAAAAGAGCTTCACATTTAGAACTGAACTTTTCACTTGAAGATCTTGGAGCACTTTGGAAAACTTAATTACTCCCTTTTGAGGTCTATGTTGTTCTTTCTGTTTTACAGATGAGGAAATTAAAGCACAGGGAGGTCAGAAGCTAACATTTTCCAACTTGGGCAACTGAAGGTAAGCGCTTACATCCACACCTTCCTTCCTCGAGAGGAAGTCCTCAACACTTTCACACTCTTTTTACATCTGTTTTTTGAAAGTGTGGGCTATATCTTAGCCAAGAGCTCTCCAAAAGTCACCAGAATTGCTGAAAAAGCCATTAAATTTTCTTAAAAATAAGTGATGTAAATTGTGTAGCTCATTTCCCTTAGTGCAACCAAGACTGAGGAGGAGCAATGAAAACAAAATCCTAAATATCCAGGGGATATTTAATCCTAAATATCCAGGGAGGAAAAGAACTATTTAAGTAAAAGATTAAATTTTCCATGAGAACAGATTGATCTCAGTTAAACACAAATAAGCATGGATTGGAAATTAGGAGAAGTTTTGTAATAATCAGGGAAGTGAGGTCTGGGTACAAATGGGGAGCTTCAGGGTTCTCCCTGAATGTCACTCCGGTTGAGGTGAAGTTGGACCCGAATCTAAGAGAGATGAAGGGATGCTGTACCAGCACTTCCAAGGGACTGGACTTGGTGATCCAGCATGCGGTTCCACGTTCTGTTCACAGTATTGCAAACCAGTTTCTTAACCCACACATAAACTCCAGGACAAACCAGTCTTCCTCCTTGCAGGGGACCCTGGGTTCTTCTTTTTTAGGATTTAGGTCATTTGGGTAGGAAAATACTACTGGTGCCACCAGTCCATTATCAAGAAAATGAATACCTGGTGACATCAAATGCTGCTCTCCCTTTAGACCTGCGGTGCCTCGTTTGCCAGATTGCAGCTATTGTATGAAGAATTTTCAGTTCCTTTTTGTGCCTGGCGGCTGGTTGAAAGTTCATATTATTTATGGCAGAAAACAGCAGTGTACTTTGGAGCCTGAGGAAGCTGGGAAAGTGCAGTGGGTGTCAATCAATTAAGCTATTCAACTTATTTATGAAACAGGACAAAACAATGTCTAGGATATGAATTCCCATCTCAATGGGATCCCCCCTGATATAAAATGTCAGAGCTGAAAAGGGTCAGCTCATGACCCTTGAATATTCTTTTAAACTATTTGCAAATCAATACCTCTTCTCTGGGTTTGTTCAGGGACCATCGTTCCCTTTTATTATAAGTCACGGGGCATAGACTGCTTATCAGGGAGTATGGAGACAGATCACTGCACTAAAGCAGCAGCTGGCTTTGGAGACTGGGCCTGACTCTCATTTCTGGGGGGGGGCTCACTTCATTCTACTCTGGTAGAGCAAAGGATTTTAAAGTGAGCATAATTATGGTTTTTGCTGACTCTTGGGCTCCTTAATATCAGCTGGAAGAGCAAAGAAGTCCTTTGCCATGCATGCACTTGGGATTGTCTCCCTCTTACTAGTGCTTATATGAGCCAGGAACACCATCTGCCATTTTCTCTTCCAAATCTTTTGTGTCAGAAGGATGCTGAGTCCCTGGGTTTTGGGGTTGCAGTCCCAAATTGTCTCCCTCTCTCTCTGAGCAGTAACCTGCTGCACAGGTACGGCTTGAACAGACAGATGGCCTGATCCTCAGCTGAGCATCTGGCCTATTAAGCTCTCTAAAAAGGCATCATCTTTACAAATCCCAGTCTTAATCTCATTGCCCACTGTGTGACCCATGGGGGTTTCAGATCAGTGCCAAAGAGGGGAAGAGGAAGAGAAGGAGGGCAGCTGGAGGATCCGTGGAGTCAGGGGAAGGGAGGTGCCTGCAGGGCAAGTCTCCAAGCTGAGTGCTGGGGATGTGACCATTTCTCACCATGAGGAGTTGGAGGAGGACAACAGTCCTGGCTGCCTCGAGCTCTCCTGCAAGGAGGATGTGCACAAAATGAGCCCTTGAAATAGTGGTCCGGGCTTTTGGGTAGGTTTGTCTAAGGGACCTCCCACTGCATCTTCTCATGGCATCTTCTCCATGCAAAAACATGGCATCATCCCAATGCCTTTCAGCAGCACTTGGGCAAGCTCAAGTCCAGACAGGTGAACTGAGGATAGAACAACAGAGGAAATGCCCAGTTGCCTGCTGAGGTTTATCAGTGAAAGATTTTTGCCAAAGGGAGATGAGGAAGACAGCAGTTTGCAAGGAAGTGAGTTGTTCATGCCAATGATCCCATCTCCGAACAGCATGCCATTCCTCATGGGAAATCAGTGTACACAGCTTTTGTCTAGGAGGTCAGCAGTGTGGTATATCCTGTGAAAAAGAGACTCTTCCTCTCACTCTGTTATAGAACAAACCTTGAGGCAAAAATTTGATAGTGCTAATAGCATGTGGAAAAGGGAAGAATCTCCAAGACGTTGAGTAACCTGAAAGTGGTCAGCTATGGACAGGTTTTGAGGTAGATCAGGTCCAAATACAAAATAATTTAGAGCAGACTTGGATCGGATTCTTTTAGAATTAAAGACATTAAATTGACCATTTGAGATTTTTCCCCAGCAAAATTCAAATGAATTCCTTAAAAAATTAATAACCACAGATGCATTAAGTGTTCTATGGTAACTAGGCATAGAGATGGCCCCCTTCTGTTTTTAGATCTGAAATATTTTAAAGTATTTTTGAAAGATTGAGGTAGTAATCTTTTTTTTAATTCAACCCATTTTAATACCTGAAGAAGTGAGTAATTCTGATATTTTGATTTTGTGCTGCTGGAAAAAATGTATCAGTGAAAGTCTCCCCTATGTCTGTAAAAGAAAACTTGGACACTACTTCATCTGCATGTTTGTTTGCACTCAGTAATTCTGGTGCAGGCCTGTGATGGATGGTAGGAAACATGAAACAAAAACCCCCAACGAATCTGAATCTCTTGTTGTTTGGATTTTTTTAAACAGGATTTTCCTTTAATCAGTGAAACTTGTAGAAATCGCTGTTCACTTGGATCTAAGATGTGCAGTGAAATCCTACATCAACCCAAAAGGGCCAAAAGGAAAAGGAACCTCTAGGCATGAGCAGGAATGTAATACGAGTTTTTTCCATTTTTTGTAAACAACCACTCTTCAATTTTAAGCTAATAATTCAAAATCCTTGTTTCAGGCTTCCATCTAGAAAAGTTGTTTTGGGACATTCTTAACTTTAAATGCATATGGAGTTCTGTAAAATACCATTTAAATGAAATATTCACAGTTACAGCTTAACTCTGATGTGCCTAGGAAGGTGCTACAAGCATATTTTCCCAAAACAATCAAGCAAAATTGTTCATGGTCAAAATAAGAAACAAGCAGTTCATTAGCTTTCAATTCACAATTAAGGTAAAGAAAGCAAGTCCACGAATAAGAAAGGAATATCTAAGTTCTATTTATAGGCACATAGCTGATATCTTTAATATGACATTCACTGGGAAACTTTCTAGATAGTTCTGTCACTGAAAAGTAAAACAAAATTGGGTGAAAACATCTCAAAAACTGGAATATGAACACATAAAAGGAAATTTCCAGTCAGGCCAAGATTTGTTATTAATAGACACTTGCCACACAATACTTCTTCGAAATAGATTAGGAGTTGAAAGTTCACCATGATGTAGCTATAAAAAAAAAAAAAGAAAAAGCTGATGAATCGCAGTTGTTTCCATCTAAATAAAGAGTAACTAACCAAGGAACCATCTGTCGGTGTATGATTACCAACTTTCTTTTTGTCTTTCAAAGCAGCCTGAGAAATCAAGGGCACTGGGAGTAGAGGGGAGAGCACACACACGCTGCAGGCTTGCCAGCAGCCAGCCCCAGAGGGTCTGATCTGATCCTTGCCTTTTTCTCTTGGTGCACTGATTTCACACTGCTGGTTTTCATCTGGCATGCCTCTGTATTTCAAATACATGCTATACACTGACAGAGCTATTCTGCAGTAAATGTGGCTAATTTTGGTATAGTTGAGAGCTGAAAAGTAAAACTTTTCTAAGAGAGGAAAACCCTAAAGTGCTCTTTCTCAGTTTGTGAAACCAACAGAATAATATTAATTCAATTTTTCCCATTATTGAATAGCAAAGAGCCTCGGATACCCTGAGAAAACATATCCTTAATGGTTTTCTTAAGGCTGAATGCCCTACTAGCAGTAAGAAAGACAAAGCAATAAGATCTAAGGCATTTTAGTCTCTAAAAACTGCATAGGTTTCTATGCTGGAAAAATGAGGGATTTATTCCTTTTTTCGGTCACATGAGTTCAGGGTCAATGTACAATTTCTCTTTTTGTTTCTATTCCAATGACCACCTATTTTGGGGTGCTTTATTCCCCCAAACCCCATCTGACTCTGATCAAACTCGCCGCATCTGGCTCTTTGTTGCCGAAGGCGCTTTGCGGTGTCTGCAGCCACGTACCCACAGCCCGCACAAAGCCCAGCACCCACAGGGCACCCCTCCTTTGTGAAGGAAGAGCGATGGACACTGAGAGGTTTGCCAGTGAAAGCCCACTCCCATCCTAGCCAAAATCAAATTTTTTATGTTATATTTTTATAAATCCCCCACCCCTGCCCATGGCTCTGTCCCTTGCCCTCCCTCAACTCCTCCTGCCATTCTCACGCCCCAAGTACCCTTGCCTCAGGCTCAGCCCTCTCAGCTTCTCTCCCTCCTGCATTTCCCCTTGTCCCAGCCCTTAATCCATGCTTCCCACCTCTGACCCAGTGTCTGGGAGCAGGTGGAAAGGCAGGTGATAGTATAAATATTTATGTCAGGAAGTCTGCGCTTGGAAATGTTTCCTGGTGGAGCTGTCACACTCAGAAAAAAACTATTAAAAAAAATCCAATCCCAAATTACATGTACAAATCCACAAAGAGGCATATTTCCTTTGCATGGCCACCAAAACAAAAAGTCCCTCTGAATAATCAATAGTAAACCCCAGGAGCATGAAATTCAACAGATCTGAAGTTGCCATGATCAGCTACTTGGTAAATTTGTACAATAGGAAACCAGACAGCAATTACTATCCTACAACTACATGAGCAAAGCAACTATTTCCATGTACATCTTGTCAGTTCAATATGTCAGTTGAGTCTTGTCAAGTGTAAATGGGAACAGTCCTACTGAAATTTCTATTTCTTTTACATAATATACTGATTTACATGTTAGTGTTGCACCAGCCAGCCCAGCATCTAGGTGCCAGTGAATATCCTATGGCCACAGATTTAAGCAAGTAAAACAATTTGCAAGCAGCTCTAATAAGCACCATCCCAGTGCATGTCTGGAAATTCTTTCAGACTCATTAAGTAGTCAGCAAATAAGATACATTTGTCTCCCATTAAAGAGTAAATTGGAAATACTGAAAGGAAACCTGTGCATGGCTGCGATTTGTTAGAGAGTGTATTAGCGGGAGCAGCCACAGTATGTTCAGCAGTTGGGTATGAGTTAGAGCAGGAACTGGAGTGAGAGGAACTATTTTAAATCGTCTCTATTAATAATCTGAAAGTACATTTAAAACCATCAGCAGTCACAGCCATCTTTGACTCTCCCAGGAGGAAGTTGCCATTTGTTGCAGCGCTGCTCTTGCTTTTATTTGACACTCAATATGTGTTTTCCCCACAGTATTAGATATCTTGGGCTCTGTCCAGGACACATTTGGAAAGGAACTGATCCCTGTAGTTCCTATGCAACGATGAGATTTACTACTAAGGTCGATGTGTATCTTCGGTGAGTCAAATAAACATAAAGAGCATTAATAAGGGTTGCTTGCTGAATTTAGATTGCATTCACACAACCTGATACGGTAGCTGGTGGGGCCAGGCTGGTTCACCCAAGGTCTCACTGGGTGAGATAGGCAGCAACCAGGGCCTGGATCAGCTGTGGGCTGAAAAATAACCAGGTCTGTTGATCTACCCCCGGGCTCAAGGCTGACTTTGGGAAACTCCTTGGAGTTTATCTGAATTTAAGGAATTAAGGCAAAAAAACCCCAACCTTTTCTGGATAAAGAGAGGTTTGAGATCATTTAGGGACATGTCAGCAGGAGAGTGGTGCTGTGATATTAAAACTGATGCTTCAACACACCACGGTACTCCGACATAGATGTGATAAGTGAGTGCTATAAAAACTCATCTTTAAAATATTTTAGAATCAGGTTTTCATCTCGGAAGGCTGGAAGAGGGGTCCATGAGTGTTGTTGATTTCTGTTCTCGGCCCTGCATTAATTGTGGTCTCTAATGACAGAGACAGGGCTCTCTGGAGCTATTTGCCTTTAGGTGCCCTGAAATAGAGCACCCTGTTTCAGAAATCACAACAGCTTTCCCTTCCCTCAGCTTTTAAGTCCTGAGTCCTTGCAATGTCAGAGAGGAAAGGTTTTGAGGACGCACTTGGATTGAGGTACTTCCCAAAAAAACACTCATGGCCAGTACAGCCAGCATGCATCAATGCAATTACAAGCATTTTGCAAATTATTTAACACCTTGTATTGCAGAGGAAAGCTACCTGTACAGACCGAGTCAAGTCTTAGCAGAATCAGTGTAGTTTTCACCAAACCCAAACTGGACAGAGAAAGTCTTTGGTGTCCTACCTGGAGGGCTGCAATCAGCTTTCTTTCTTGTCCTGCTTGTACTGGGGCTGTGATCAGCTCTTTATCTGCTTTTTTTTTTTTTTTTTAAATTCTTCCCTTACCAGTGTTTCCAAGGGCCACCCCTGCTGAGGTTATATGAAAGGGGCCTAAGGCATTTCAGCTGCTTCTGGGCACAGCAGAACACTGCAGGAACTTCAGTGTGGGAGCTGCTGAGCTTTGAGGAGGGAACAAGTAAGGCTACAACCCCCTCATGCCTTCAGCAGGTCAAATATGGGTGAGACTCTCTTGCTCCAACATCCCCCTTCTGCAGCACGCACAGACTGACCATGTACAAAGCTCCTGGTACTGTTTGAGTTATTCCTACCACAGGGCTTTCTATGTCAGATGATTTTGCCAGAAGAGATACCTATTTTAAAGTTTTAAACATCATTTTTTACAGCCTCACTTCTGCCAGTGTTGTGTTAAGTCCCTGCAGACATTACAGAGGTGGCTTTGGGAAGTGTTGGTTCCCGTGTGAGCGGGGGGGAGGAGCGGAGCAAAGCAGACCTGCATCCTTTTAACTTTGCTGCAGAGGGTCTGCACAGGCCAATGCTCATCTCTGCTGCAGAAGAAAACCAAGAATCTAGCTGACATTAGGGTACCCATCAGACTTGAAAACTGGAGGGCAAATTACTGTGACTTTTCCTCACTGATGCAGGCAGAGACCTTTCTGTAGTGCCCTGTTCCCTCTCTCCAGATACTCCCTTGTCCTTTGCTGGTGGGAATGGATATGGGGTTGAGGCCCACCACTTCCCATCCTATGCTGTCATAGCATGCCAGCAACATGGGATACAGATAAACGGATTTCATCTGGCATATCCCCGACATAGAATCATAGAAACATTAAGGTTGGAAAAGACCACAAGTTCATCAAGTCCAGCTGTTAAACCAACACCACAGTGTCCACCACTAAACCATGTCTCCAGGTACCACATCCACACATCTTTTGAACACTTCCAGGGATGATTTCACCACTGCCCTAGGAAGTCTATTCCAATGCATGACCACCCTTGCACTGAAGAAATTTTTACTAATATTCAATATAGATTTCCCCTGGTGCAACCTGAGGACATTTGCTTTTGTTCTGTCACTTGTTATGCAGGAGAAGAGCCTGAGCCCCACCTCACCACAGCTCCTTTCAGGGAGTTGTAGAGAGTGGTAAGCTCTTTCTAAGCCTTCTTTTCTCCAGGCTAAACACCTCCAGTTCCCTTAAACACTTCTCATAAAATTTGTGCTCCAGACCCTTCCCCAGCTCCATTTCCCTTCTCTGGACTTGCTCCAGCACCTCAATATCTTTTTGTTGTGAGGGGCTCAAAACTGAATCCAGGATTCAAGGTGTGACCTCACAAGTACTGAGTGCAGGGGACAATCATTGCCCTGTCCTCTATATGGGGCATATCCTCTTTCTGTGGGTGCTGGAAACATTTGGAACAACTTCAGTGCTGTGTGCTGGCTAAAGCCTTGCTGTTTGAGTGAGATCCCACATCTTGACAAGGTTTTCTCAGCAGGGCCAGGGCCAAGGAGCTGCCGTCATGGGCAGCAAGCATCTGAGCCAGGGGACATTGCTCATAGTTGAAGATCCACCTCTACCCACTGTGGATAGCCAGAGGGAAGGGTAAGGATAGGAGAGTCCCAGAAGAATAATTTTAAAAAGGAGAATGAGGTCACATTACTGAGGATGAGATCAAGGAATAAAATAAGCATGTAGGGCAGAAAGGTTTCCATGCTAAATGAATTACAACCAGTGTGGAGTGTTAGGAAACAAGGAGAAAGGTGCTATAAATACAGTAAAGTAAGAGAGAGACAGCAGCAGGCATAAGCACATTACCTAATGAGGAGCAGGAGTGGTACAGATGACCTAGAGAAGGCAAACATATTTAATGCCTTTTGCTTCACTTTCCTCCAACAAAAAAAACCCAAATGCTTCACAGTGATAAAAGCTGGCAAGACATGAGACAGAAGAGAAAAAGAACAAGGGACATTGTGATTAAAATGAATATATTCACCAGAGGGTACAAAAGAAAGAGACCAGATGAGGGAGGGGATTCTATTCCTCTTCTCTGGTGGAAACCCAACTGCAGAGCTGCATCCACCTCTGAGGTCCCCAGGATAAGAAGGATGTGGACCTGCTGAAGTGAGTCCAGCAGAGGCCACGAGAATGCTCAGAGGGCTGTAGCACCTCTCCAGTGAAAATAGGCTGAAGAAGTTGGAGTTGTTCAGCCTGCAGAAGAGGAGAGAAGGCTCCAGGGAGACCTTAGAGCAGCCTGCCAGTACCTAAAGGGCTACAAGGGAACTGAAGAGGGACTTTACAAGGGCATGTGTTGATAGGACAAGGGGGAATAGCTTTAAATTGAAATATGGTAGATATAGATTTAGTTTAGCTGTTAGGAAAAAAATTCTTTACTGTGAGGATGGTGAGGCACAGGCACAGGCTGTGGATACTCCATCCCTGGAGGTGTTCAGGGCCAGGTTGGGTGGGGCTTTGAACAACCTGGTGTGGTGAAAGGTGATCCTGCCCAAGGCAGGGAGGTTGGAGCTGGATAATATTTAATGTCCCTTCCATCCCAAAAAAAGTGGAATTATTTGCATCCCATATTACATGAGCAAACAAAGAGATTTTGTCTGCTCTGACAGTAAACTGGGTCTGCAAACAGGACCATCATGGGATATTTAAATGCCCCCAGGTGCAATTAATAGGGATGGGAGTCCCCACATGCAAGCTGCTGGATGCACTCACATGAAGGATGTTGTGGGACCCTTCCAATCTGATACTGTGAGCTGTATGGGGAAGGAGAGGAGGATGAGCCAATTAGATTTACCTTGGTTTTATGTGTGGTAGGTGTTTCAAAACACCAAAAAAGTAAAAGAAGGCTGGAAGTCATGGATGACTTGGTGGGAGGGATTTTGCTGGTCAGTTTGAGTGAGATAAAAGCAGGGAGAGAGAGGCCTGTCAAAGCTTTTGAAGACAAAGGATAAGGAGATGTTTTTCAGGATTCCCACTTGCTAGTACTTCTTCCACCAGCACCTACTAATCCTACCACCAGCCTTCAATTTGCACGTTAAAAAAAGTTCAAAACGTTCTCAGCTTTTCCTCCCAAGGGCAGAGTGTGGTTTGGGGATTGTGCCACGGGAGATGCACACCACAGAAAGACAAGAACCTGCCCATTCCGTCCTGTGCAGGATTAACGTGTACGTGACACCCTGTGCACCTGACAGCAAATATGAGTTTCATGTGTTGCAAAAGCTTTGGTGTATGATCAGAACCTGATGTATTCAGCTTATGGGCTGGTGTTACTCTTCTATTTATGTGGTCTAAGGAAAGGAAAAGAGAGAGGCAAGCCTTCAGGGGCAGTGACCCTTTCTTTATTCAAACCTGAACAGAAGGAGGGTTTTTACTTCCAAGAACTCATTTTTTCTTTCTTCTTGCCACACAATGAGGACTCTGAAAGAATAGGTCCTTGGAGCTAACAAGGTTGATCATCAAGGAAACTTCTGTGCTTTCTGAATGCTATGGCTGTGGAAAAGATTTAGTGCTTTACTGAACCAACCTTTGGAAGCAGAAGTTATGAAAGCTCAATTTAAAGGCTGATTTTAAAACTGGCTATGCACAGACATTTTCTGCTCTTCCCCTAAACAACACAGCATGGACCTCTGTATGCCTCCATCTCCTGAAGAGCCAAATAATGCCCAGTATTTCTCATATGATTGCAGCAGATGCCTTCTGCAGTCAATAGTGGGCCCAAGGTTAATGTTTAACATTGAGGGGGGGTAGAAATACAATGACAGTAAATTATGGTCATTATGACGGTAGGTTAAAAGCAGTGTTGCTGCAGAGAGGTCCTGCTGGGAATGCTCTGCTGGGGGGGTGTTAAGTAGAACAGCCTGCCGGAAAGGACAACATGAAGAAATATAAATAACTGCACACAGGAGGATGGGATGTGCTCCAGAGGAAAGAGCCATGAGAGGGTAGAGCTGGGCTTTGAATGACGTTAATGTGAAGGTTTTATGCCCGCTTGTGTTTTACACATGTAACATGGTGGTGAGAGCAAGGAAAAAAGCTGTTTGGAGATCTGCAGGTCCCTGCTTTCCCATCTCTGTGTGAGGTCTGCTGCTCCCTGCTTTCCCATCTCTAGGTAAGGTGGCTCTGCTGTGGCAGTGATGTACTTTGTCCTGTCTTGAAAATGTAGAGAATAGTGCTAAAAACCAGATAAAAATACTTGTGTGACATTGTGTTCTAGTCATCAGATTCAGCTCTTCCTAAGTTTCTTTACAGAATAGCTGCCTTCATGATGCCCTTGACCAAAAAAGGTGAATTCAGAATGCCAGAGTCGTCTGCTTGGACACCAGTGGAAAAGCTGCCAGGAGCCAAAAGAAACTAGTTTAGGAAGAGTGTAGTTGAGAACAGATTTAGATAAATTTTCTTGATTCCAGTGTTTCTGTTCCCAGCCTAATTTCTGGCTGTCCAGGAATATAATTGTTGTGTGAATCACATAGCTGGGCTCTTGGTGCACCTGAAAGCAGCAACCTGGTCATCTACCACCTTGTGCTCAGCTACAGGAGTGCAAAGGAGTGGCCTCTTGTCTGGAGCAACAGTGCTGTCAAATGATGGAACAGTGACTGCAAAATGCCTGGTGTAGTGGGAGTGGCTGTTGCAGATGCAGGAGACAAGTCACTGATGTCCCTGGAGAGTCAATAGCATAAAACTGGTGTGGGAAGAAAATAAGTTCTGTCAGCCTTGCTGGTTCTATCTATGTGCTAGTTTTAATGTCTAAAGTGTGGCCTGTGCTAAGATCCTGACTCCTGGTGATCCCACTGTAAGAAACAAGGTGAAGTGGGTTGATACTAGGCTGTTGCAGTGTCCCCCCTCCCTGCAGGACACAACACCCCACCACCACCACACTGCCAAGTGCAGTGCCGAGCTGTACCCAGACAAGGCAGCACATTGGCACACCAGGGACATGCCCAGGACACCAGGCAGTGTCTGGTGTGAGCCATGCTTTGTGGTGACCCCCTGTCCCAGGGTTGGTGTACCCCAGATGTTCTCTCCCTCTTCTCCTGGGCCATATTTCACAGGTTCCTCTTCCCCCTTACATGCAGTGTCTCTGTCCCATGGAGAGAAAGGATGGAGCTGACCTCAGATAGGAGCCATGTCCCCACTGATGACCTGTGACCACTGACCCCAGCTGAGTTTCCCATACTTTTGGGCCTTCTGAACAGCACAGCTCCTCCCACAGCTGCTCACATAGCAACGGAGCAAAGCAGAGGATCCGCAGGGGCCGTCAGTGCTGTGTGGAGATAGATACTAATGACTTTGGATGGGCGCTGAGCAGCAGATTTGGGGGGGCTGCAGTGCCACACACACCTCCTCCAAAAGGTCAGTGGTACATGGGGCTTGACCCCACATTCCTGGTGCATCCCCGACCCCCGCTGCAGTCAATCAGACCTATTCTGTGCCACCATTAACTTAGAAGATTTATGTGCTTCGGGCAGTGGGAGGAGAACTTGATTTCATTTCCAGCACAGTTTTTGCTTTCCTACCCACATTCACATTAATGATAACAGACGTGAATTCAGCTCGAGTAGCCAGGGAAACAGCTCAAGCCTGACTCTGCTCCCAAGCAGATGTGAACCACTGGCTTATTATTTAACAAAGTAGTCGACAACTAATAGTCAGACTGGGGGGGCCGGGGGGGGAGGGGGGAGGGGAATTGATTTTGGATAACATTTTAAAACTGCAGACTCAGCTCAACAATTTATAGTCCCATTGGTGGTTTATTGCTTTGGCAGAGTTAAGTGGATTGAGTGGCCATAAACTTCCACCGGTTCCTTGTTACCATGATCCATGTTTAATGCTGTTACTGATCTTGATCTATCATTTTATGAAAACAAAAGTTCTCTTAAAAAAAAGAGAGAAAAGCCCCTGCAGCACTGGATGTGATAAAGAAAGGTGTTCCATCGCAGGAACATGCAGTTTAGCTTCAGGGAATTCTGGTTCTCTTCACACCTGGCCTATTTTTGGGTAATGCTGAGTTGTTACACAGGTTATTGAGCTCAGCATGTTATGCAGTTTATTGAGCTTCACTCCTCCTGCAGAAGAAACAGGAGGTGTTGAGCACTGGATGAGCATGAGCCTGCACTTTTAATCCGGGAATTATTTGGAGAGAGTTGAATCTGCCTGAAAGACATGAAACAAGGGTGTGAGCATGAGAACTGACTGTCATGTGACAGGTGCAGCAAGAGTCATTCCAGGGCAACCTGCAGTTTAAATCCTTTTTTTCTGAACCTGGACTGATCCAAAGGCAACCCTTCTTTCAGCTGACTTCCAGTTAAGTCCTTTAGTCTAGAAAAGGTGGAATCTTTAGCACCATTAAGAAGAACAAAAGGAGAAAACCTCTCTGGTGAAAGACAAGTCACCAAACTTTGCTGCCCTGAGCTCTTCCCTTCTGTAAAATAAGGATGATAAAACCCAGCTGCTTCAACATGTTGTGAAGATTAATGGATTAAACAGGTCTGATCCTGCATGAATTGAAGGTTGCCTTTTGCCAAGTGTGTTGGACATGCCAACTCTACTCGCTGGTGCTAAAGATCCAGTCATTCATTCTTAATTATTATTCTGAATAGTGAGGTTCTTTTAAGTATCTCCCAGGATTCACCCCATGGTCCCTGGGACTGGGCACATAAAAGGAACCAGGGCAAATGTAGTCCATCCTTTCTGCCATGCAAAAACTCTTGCTATTTCAAACCTTTTGTTGTGTGAATAATTTTCACCACTGTACACCAGCTGTAAGGTCTTTGGCAAGGGATGTTGTTTTATCCACACTTTCAGAACATCTCCTGGGGAGGCTGGTCCTTCCTCAGGGCCTCCCAAAATAACGAATTAGTCTGCCCAGAGCAACCTGTGTGACTCCCAGCAGGATGCAGGCAGGGAGGAAGGGCAGGTGGATCAGCATAAGGGTAGCAAGGTTATGGCTCACACACACAGTGAGACACTTCACACCCCGACACAAAGAGAAACAGCACAAGGAGAAACGGGGTGGGCTGTGAATGAACTGAATCAGTAAACGTGGTCTTCAGCTGTGGTGAGTGAAGAAATGTTGTGAAATCTGTGTCTCTGTGCAATAACTTTCCTGGCTAGTTCTGCCCCAGCAATGACTCCAGAAAGCTGGCTTCCTGGGAGCTGGAGCTCGTGTTGCAGTCAGCCCTGGCGCCTGCTGCAGAGCCCAAATGAGAGTGTTCACACCTCCCAGAGCAAGGGATTATCCAGAGACACACCAAGCAGTCGCTGCAACACTAAATCGTATCTGCTGGAAAATGGCAGGATGGCTATTTTTGGGGTGACTCATACAACTTTCCAAGTTTTGGTGTATTTTACAGTGCTTGGCATCACGGAGGCAGGATGTTTTGGATTAACAATTATGCAACTCAAGTGCTGAAGCAAAGGGCCTGCTAAAGTAAGCGAGAACTTCGCTTTGAAATTTATTGGAAAAAGAGCCAAGTCTATAGGATCTAAGGAAATAGTCCTGCAAAACTGGTTTAGTGTGAGAAGAAACAATAAAATCAATGAGGCTTTTCAGAGATCTTGGCAAATCTTGTATTATCTTCTTTTAAAATGCATTTCTGGGGAAAAGAGAGAATGAATACACAATAATGTGTCCTTTTCTATTTTGGATATAAAGTGTAATCCTAGTCATCCTCATGTTCAGAAAGATGTGGGAGAACTGGCACAAAGAAAAGCAAAAAGGACAGAGAAGAATGGAACAACTTTCATGTGTAGGCTGTGACCCTTCAGCTTGGAAGTGAGGTGGCTGAAGGCAGTGAAGACACATAAAATCCTCAGCAGCATGGAGAAGGTGAACACAACCCAAAAAGTCAAGGGCACCCAGTCAAATTATCAGGTTTAAAAATAAATTCTACCAAAGCTCTAATTTTTCACCCAGTGGAATTGTGAAAATCATTGCTAGGGATGATGTGGAGGCCAAAATTATAAATGAGTTCAAAAAGGCATTTTCAAGGAGGAAGAGTCCAAGAACAGTTATTAAATACAATGTTCTTCCAGCTTGGTAAATCCCTGGATGACTGCACTTCTGGGGGGTACATCGTGGAAATACTTGACCTACATTTATTGTGTTTTCTTTCTCTCAGGCACTGAAAGGACTAGGTGGGGCATTGCCCTCACTTGATGTGATCTCTTTTGGTGTTATTCTACAGTTTTGCCCAGAAACATCTGTGTAGAATGAGAAATGAATGACTGTATATATTTCAATCTAAAGTTAATGCCCTGATTTTCACTACCTTAGACCAGCTTCTGCTTTACACAGACATTCAGGGCCGATTTCACAACTTAAGCAGAAGCAGGGCTCCCATATCTCATTAGCAGTGCCCTTCTCTGCCTCCCAAAAAGACATGCAAAATGAAGATCCCTTTTCCAGTACACCCTCTAGAAATACAAGCAATTTCTTCTTTGAAAGAACCAGGTGTGATTGTTAGTGCCTCTCTGAGCTACGACCTACAGTTATCTGGGGGATTTTCAGATGTGCTGCTCCATTCTGCTACTCTCTCCTTGGGTTTTTAGGTCAGGGAGCTCAACTCTGAACACATGCCTACCTCTTTCCTTGAAGATCTGAAACCTTTAATGAGTAGGCCAGATCTTCATCTTGTGCAACTGGCAGAGTTCCACTGCCTGCAGGAAAGCTACAGTGCTTTATAAAGTATTTCCAAGTACATTTGCATCCACCTCAACCATATCCTGGAGTTACTATTTGCAAATGTAGCCAACATCTGTTGAAAAAGTGGTATTAAACAGCTTCAGGTTAGCATATTTACCAGCAAAAACCTCATTTTGCATGGGGGAAGCAGGTATCCTTCAAAATTATTTTCTTCTTCTGCCAGTTATCTTAAACCTGGAGTGAGAGATGGTTTCTCTTCAGCTGTTTCAGATGTTCGCTCTCTGACCTTTTAAAGTTACACTTCTTCTTTATCTTCCTCAGTGTTATATTCTCTTGGAGCTGGTTCTGATATCTAAGGCACTTCCAAAGTTTTTCTTTCTCCTTACCCTTTGGACAAAATCTAGGTAGACTGTTGAAACTGAGCCTGTTTGAAGCTAAGGATTTAGCAAGGTTCAAGTAGGAATTGGACATTTTATATTGATAGCAAGTGCGGAGTGAACTATAAAGCTAACAAAACTAGAGGCTTGGAAATATTACCAGACCTCATTCTTCAGGGTTTAAGTGTTTCAGTATAAAGATTTAGGATGAAATTGTCCTGGCAGGCAGATTATCCCACAGCTGCATGAATTTTCTCTGAAGCATCTGCTGCTGGCTTACATGTTAAAAAATATCTTGCATGGATGTGCATTAGGTCTGATCCAGGGTGTCCCTGTTGACTACTGCTCGATCCACTATTTTAAGCCTTTCTGTAGCAGCTTGTGGAAAACCACAGTGGGACTTTCTTATAATCTGAGACAGACCTCTCTTTTAAAGGAACTGCTTCAGGATTTTGTAGTTGGGATTTTATCTTCCAAGCCCACCCCCCCCCCCNGGTGTGATCTCAGTGAAAAACCCTTTCCTACCTGGAGCTATAATAGAGTTTGCTCATCTTTTGTAAAAGCCAATACAGACTGGCCTGAGATGGTTAAAACTGGGACCCAAACACTAGACACTGTTGGTGTGAACTGTAGAGAATAGCTGACAATATGAAGGGAAGATCAAACAGTATTTTTTCAAGTTAGAAAACCTCCTTTGTATCCAGTTCTGCTTTTATGACGCTCACCCTTATTTTCTCACAGTTCAGATGAAATGATTAACAAAAGGTATTGTGGAGTCTCTATGACTGCAGATTTGGCAGAACAGCTCATACAGACAGCACTGGGAATGGTCTAGGCAAATGGATTACCTGATTTCTGCTCATAGTACTTCTAGTCCTTGGAAAAACTGGTGCCATTACTTCCAAGGAAAAATGATGTCAAAAAAAGGCACGCTACTTAAATATATTCATTAACATATATTATAAAATTTCTAATAAATAAGAATCATCATGGCAAAGGCAGTGGATGTGAATGACTTATATTTATTATATCCTCATTATTGGCTCTGTAATCCTCAGGGAAATCAGTCCAAAGCTCTGTGCCACACCTTCCTGGTCATCATGTGAGTGACTCCATTGAAGTTTAAGTCTTCTTGGCTCTATGTGGAGATATTTGTTGTGTAAAGGACTTACTGCCAGGACACCTAGCACATGCTGAAATGGTTGTTTGGGACTTTTATCTTAGTAATAAATTCTCTGCTTCTTTGCTAAAGCACTGAAATTGCCAACAGTAATTCAGAGACTACCTCAGTATAGGAAGAATTTACTGGGCAGGGAAGGAAAGTGAGGAAGACAGGGACAAACACACATCTAAGAGTTCATAAAATGAGCTATCTTGATAGTATTTCTTTTAAAAAACCTGAATTTGGAGACATCTCTCCTGATGCTCTTCTTCATCCACAAATGTCTTCCTTCGCCAGGAATGACCATTTTCTAATGAAAAAGATTCCACTAAGATATTTCTACAGGGGAGCATTTCTTCCCCTACTTTCTTAAAAAACTTGGGGAGGGTATTTTTTTTTAAGTCTAGGTAGGAATTCATATTTATATGTCCATCATCACCAGGTCATTTGCATTTCAGGCTATGTAAAGGCCCCATTCATTTTCGACTTGAAAAATTCAGCTGCTTTCAGTAACTGAATTTAGCCCAAGGAAATCTTCTTGGTCCTGTAAGACATGGCTAGCAATTACTCAGTGTTGTGCCTATTTTCTTATATTTTATATTTATGTTTATATTTTATAGCTTATTATATATAGCTTATAGATTACTCCTCACTAGACTTTACTTTTATAACAATTGTATATTTTTTGCTGCAGGGACTTTGCACTGAGTTCTTGCCAGGCCTCTCTCCTCGTCATTAAGAACTTCCTTCTGCAGACTGCTAAAAAGTGCCCTGCTCAGGGCTGAGGTAAAACAAAGCCACTCCAGGCTTGTGCCCAAGGCCACTGCTCTGGCCCCTACCTGACTGCATCATCTTTCAGCTCCCATTTATTAGGAAAACCAAGCGTCTAGCTCTTATGTTTGCGAAGGACGGCTTAAAATTCACTCCTTATTAATTTACTGTTGCTAAATCTTGTCCTGTTCTTCCATTGCTGAGGGTAGGCTTGGTGCCAGAGCGGTGGGGTTTAGCATCTCCTCTGCGACACTGCAGGGGGCAAGGGCCAAAGCTGTCCCCTGCCTCCCCTCTCCTGTGCCACTCTCCCTTTCAGGGGTAACCCCCTCTTTCCTGAGCTGTAGTTCACAATCTCCACCCACTTGCTTTTATCTGAAACATGGACCCTTCTGAAGCTTCTCAGGACAGTTTCCATGGGAAATGTTTGTCTCACACTGGAGTCGTTTCCCATACTTTTGGGAGCAGAGGGGCAATTTTTTTCTCATAAACTGGACTGTGCACCATTGTGCGTACTGTAAACCTCTGTCAGAGGCCTGAAGAAGGACTGGTTGCCTCCAGCTAACAATACCAGTTGGCTAATTGGTAGAAATAATTATCCCAAAGGCTGGAAAAACTCAATTAGAAGAAAACCACATTAAAATATTGTTCCCAGATACTCTATCTTCATTATAAGAGACCACCCATGTGAGTCCTGTCCTCCCACTGTTATACAGAGGTGTTATTTTTAAAAAGTAGGAAATTTCAGACAGGGTAGGGAAGAAGGCAAGGGGAGTCTTTGGGAGAGACACAAATCACACTGTCACTCTTCACTGAAGAGACAGTGTAAGAGGAGTAACAAGCCATTAGTGAAAGCCAAGTGCCGAGACTTCATGTTGGTTTTTTTAATAATGTGTGGTCCAAAGCCATTGTATTAAATGTAAATGGAGAGGGAAATTATATTCCATATCCTCCACACTGTATTGTAGTCCCACAGACAGCTGGTTGCAGCACACACAGCCCGAGCCACCTCTCCGGCAGTACGTGCCATCCTCACTGAGGTCAGTATTATTTCTTGTCCTGACAAAGATTCTCTGCTCAAAAGACTTTAATTTTTTTTGTCTGCTTCAAGCAACAGCGGGGGGTATGAGCAGGGCATTTTTCTCAAGTGATGAAGTCTGTTCCCACGGCTGTGGGAAGGAAGATGGAGGGAGAGGGAGCAGGAGGCAGGAGCAGGCAGAGGGGTGGGATATTCAGAGAGATATGAACTTTGGCAGGAACATTTGGATGAAGGCACTGAAAGTAGGTTTAAACCAGATATGTTGTTTGAGAGCTGCGAGGCAGCTTCCTCTGCAACAGGTCTGCAGTCAGCAGAGAGTTTGCTCTGGCCTGTGCCTCAGATGCAGCTGAGGAATTATTTCTCCAGTATTCCTAAACTTGCATGCTGCTATGGAAGCAAGGAAATATGATGAAAATCTGTCTCACCCTCCTTTTCTGGGGTTGACAGCATCTGTGGCTGTGGCTGCTCTGCAGATACCACTCACAGAGAGGGTTTGGAGCCCTGACGTGCAGGGGGAGAGCTGGAGAAGAGGCAGGGCTGCTGCCTGCCCAGCCTGCTCATCACCCTGTAGTGTTGTGCCTGGAGGCCCTGGCAGGGATCAGGGCTCCCACTGTGCACTCTTATCTGCAGAGCTGCAGCCAGATGAAATCCCTGTCCAAAAGGCTGACTAGCCCAGACTGTCCAGGTGTGGGAGAAAGTAAACATTATTCCCATTTCACAGAGAGAGCATTTCTGGCACTGAGGTTTTCCTGATGTCAGACAGAGTGTCGTGGCACAGCAAGGAGGAGCACCCAGGTCACTGCATGTTCAGTTTTGGTTAGTAGGACACCCTGATTTCATATGCTGGGCTGGTCTCAGTGAGGTGGCTGCACCCCTTCATCCCACATAGCTATACTGGGCAGAAGAAACACCTAAAGATGTTACTGATTCTAACATTGCAGGGTCTGGGGGGGTACTCTGCTCCCAGGAGTGCCCTTGCTGCTAAAATCAAGATTCTGGCCTCCAGGAGAAGCAGCATCCCTGTGTGGTAGGGTGGTTGTGTCCTCTGCTCCTCTGGAATGAGCCAGGAATGAACAGCAGGGTGTTTCTGATCAATGCCTTCTCCCCAGTCTCAGACTCCAGGTAACTTCAAACACTATCACATTTGAGTGCAGCTTCCCCAACCCCTCTGTACCTTCCCATCAGATAAATCTGACTACAAAGCTGCAAACAGAATCACAGAATCATAGAGGTGTTTGGGTTGGAAGGGATCTTAAAGATCTTTGAGTTCTACCACTCCACTGCCATGGGCAGGGACACCTTCCACTAGACCAGGTCGCCCAAAGCCCCATCCAGCCTGGCCTTGGACACTGTCCTTTGGTCGTGGGTGGCATCTGACCCCTCCTCCTTGTGCTCAAGGTTCAGCAAAGTTTCTTGTCCATGAAATGCTTCTCTTCCCCTGCTTTTCATGTAACTCGCAGCCTCAAGGTGCATCATGCCTGCGGCAGCACCTATGAAACCCCTGGTCAAAAGCCTGTGGTCCTATATTCAGGAATTTGTGCATAGCTGGAAATTAAAGAGGTAGCAAGAAGTGTTGGGCTGCTTTGAGGGGTTTGTGAGATATAAGTTGGAATTTAAGAAAAAATCTTTAATCCCCCCTGCTTAAAGGTGAGCTGGATGCACATTTTGGATAGCTGTGTTTGCAGATGGAGTGGCTGGAGTCGTTTAATTGCCTCTCTCTGTGACCAGTAATGACATACTGCTATTGCAGTAAAGAAGAGAGGTGTTGGAAGACATTTTACAGCTTAGAAATGGGGAAATTCTTCCCTTCTTCCTCCACACATATATGCCATAATGGGAGCAAATATGGCAAAGTGCAACTATGTGGCACATGTTGAAGCTGAAATCTGCCTGGTCCTCTCCTCTGGGACTGAATTTGACAAGGTCTTACTATTTCAGGAGTGCTAAGCCGAAGCAGCAATATACTGCTGAGTTTCATCCAAACCCAGTTTTATTATATGAACTACTTTCATCTACTGCCTATGCCTCTTCCCATCCAAATATGGACAGAATAAACACAGCAAGCCCACAAACTCTGCTGCTCTGCACAGAGCACACAGCAGCTACCCAGTACACTCATGAAAAAAATTCAGATATCTCACCTCTGTCTAGCAATTTTTATCTGTGGTTCCCAGCTTGCTTTATAAAGGAGGGAAGAGCAGTGTGTCTGTTTTAATAATGAGAAAGTAGGATGAATAAAATGTAAACCCAAATTCTTTAGAAGTTTGAATATTGACTCCATGATGGGAAAATGGTGTCTGGACAGAAAATGTAATATATTCAAAGATGTCCGGTGCTGGAAATCTTTAGTAGACATGGCCCAGCCTGTCACTGTGTGGAGCTGCTGCAATTTCACCTTTCCCAGCTCTGGGCAGAAAAGTGCCTGTTCACTCAGAAACTGGGAATTTTGTTTTAGTAGGGCTGGTTGGAATGCCAACAGTAGGCTTAGCAACATTCCCAAGCCTGCTGAATTCATGAGAGTCTCTCTAACAGCATCCATCTCTAGTGGTCAAACAAACAACTGCTAGATTATTTTGAAGAGAATTGTCAAAAAGCTTCCAGTTTAGGGATTTCTATATCTCCTTCCTCATTTGTGACCCTCCTATAGGACAGCCCTCCGGAAATCCAGCGGGGGAGCAGCCAGCTGAGCTGGTGGCTTTACAGCAAAAGAACGCGCTCACAAACAAATTCTAATAGTGTCTGACCAGTAGTATCAATAAATAGAATTAAACCAACAGCAACCTTATGCAGACATGCATTGTAGTCATTTTAGCTGGATGAGCTCATTCGGTACCATGGAACAAAGTTTTATAACTGCCTGGGGGACAGAGTGGGTGCCTTTAAGGGGCAGAGGATATTAATGATGTTATTCAGAAAGATTAATGCTGTTATGTCACTGAATCCCCCATGACTCTAAAGAGCACATCTATTAATGAACTTACTTATGATTAAAACACGCTGAGCAAAACAATAGTTAATTGAGCAATGGAAAAAAATACAAGGGAAGATTTTATCTTTTATGAAAGTAGATTTATACAATTTAGCCTGTGACTGCAATTGTCTGTGAGGTGCACAGGATCATGTTTTCAATCAGGGAATGTCATCACCTTTTGGACAGGACACAGGAACTGGCCACTGTGGGCTTCTTGCCATCCCAAATTAACTGCTGCACATCTGATGCAGAAGAGCTTCACCACTTTCCTCCATTTTACTGTTGCAATATCTACACCCTCCCATCTGCTGGGACAGACTGACTGAGGGCCCAAAAAGGTCTGAGACAAAGTGCACAGATATCAAATGTCTGGGGCTGTGGATAATGCCTGCAGTGAGAAGTGCAGGGAGTGGTTTAGTGATGGCAGCTCAGGGTGTCGCAGGGCATTTGCTGAGCATGATAACTGCTCGTGTGCCTGCCCCTGCTGCTTGGGGGGACACAGAGAGTGTGGCCAGGCCAAAGAGGGGTTCTGCAGACCCCAGCTGGAGGGACTGGCTCCTGAAAGAGCTCAGGACTGTGGACCCTGGGCTTGCTGCAGGGCTGAGAGGAGACATCTGAGGTGGGGAAAGGGACCTTGCCAGCCCTGGCCAGTGCCCCCGTGACAGCAGAGACAGGAGGAGCCAGCTTGTGGGGGCCCATGGTGAGGGATGCACATATCCACCTACACTTGCACTCCGGGATCAAAGGGTTTGAAGAGTCCCAGAGTCTATCTGGGTCCATTAGGTCCTGACCCATTTGGGTCTGGGTCCATTAATGAGGTTTTCTTGCTCACAGGTAGTGTTGTGTGTGTAAAGGGTACAGCTGGGAGCCAGGCATGGACTACCCCCACCAGGCAGCTGAAGGCAGGAAGATGTTGGATGACCTGAAATCATGCAACCTGCTTTTCTAGGCAAGACTTTTTGGGGGATCTTTTAATTTTCTTTAGGAGTAAAAGCCTGGCAAGATCTCCACTTCAACAAGCTACCTCAAGAAGGAGTTGAAGATTTTTCTGAAAACTTCTGACCAGGCCTGTCCTAACCTGCAACTTCTCAAGTGGTTTTTGTTATTCCAAGAGCCATGTGGCTGCACTGCAAGTTTTCTTTCACTTCCTCAGCTTTAATTCCCAAAAGTCATCAGAAACACATTGATCAAAGCATGTCTCTGTCCCTCTGATCTCTGGGAACCTGCTGCCAGAGGATGCTGCCCTCTGCCTTGCCCAGCCCCAAGGCCAGAGGTGGGATATCCACATCTCAGGGTGTCCAAACCCCATAAGGGGAATGATGTTTCTTGGGAGTGGAGTAGGGATGCTGGTCCCTGAGCCCTTTGCCAACTCTGGCCTTGGCCACCTGCCATGCTCTCAGCTGCAGCTCACCCCTTCTCCATGTTCTCAGATGGATGAAACCTCTACCCACATCTCATCTGCTTTGGTGCAAACTCCTCCACCTTCCCTGCAGCACTCAGGGTTTGGGGCAGGCACAATGCTGCCCATTCCCCTCTGTAAGCAAACAGCTGCATTTAATTTTCTGCTTCATGTCCTCTTTTCCCTCATGAGCCACACTACACAAGGCTTTTCCTTTAAAAAAGACACTCCCCTCCCATCCCCTTCCCTCCCCTCCCCTTCCCTCTGTGCACATATCCCTCCCTCCATCCTCACTAAGTGCCAAAACCCACATGGCTTGGTGTCCTTGCTGAGCCCTGCCTTGGCACCACCGTGGGGCTCCTTGTTCTGGGGCAGCTGGTGTGATCTATCCCTGGACACAAGCACTTTCCTCCTGCTGGAAAAAGAACATTTGGGCTATTAGCAGAGAGGAAGCTCACAGTGTCATGAAAGTTTATATCAAACAATTGTTGTACCAAAGAAGCTGGAAAAACAATTTTTTTAACAGCACTGTATCATTTCCCATTTTTTTTCAAACAAAAGCTCCAACATTTCAGCTATTAAAAAGTGGACAGTATATTAACTCTTCATGTGGCTTACATAAAACTAAAATAAATAACTGTAGTTTTCAGCCCAGAACATTGTATCTCTAATCCTTCATGCTGGATTCTTATCTCAAAGTTGTGTTTCAAAATATGCTCTAATAAAAATTATGCACCAGCCAAGGCAGGAAATACAATCCTTGCCCTACCCTTTCTATCTTGTTCCCCATGATTACAGACCTATTGAGTGTGCCATAAGGAAGCACACAATAGAATGAGATCAAATAATAAATGGAAGCAATACATCAGCCGTATACTCCTTTAGCCCAAAACAACTTTCACCTCCAGTTCCAGTCCGTGAGGCCATGAACAGAACAGCACGTATTACCCTTTGTGGGTAAAACGTGTTAAGGGTAGAGGAAAAAATGAGAGTTGGTTTTGCAGGCAAACACATAAGAGGGTTTCCCAAAGGAAACCTAAAGCCGAAAAGATGTGTGAATTCAAGTTATGTACCACAACGTTTGGTTTTATTTAGCAATTTATTTCAGAAGATAGGTATTTTAGTGACCTGTGTGATCTTTTTTCATTGTGGGTGTGAAAATTGTGGTACCCTGAACCAAGTGTGTTTTCTGGTGTCTGGGTACACTTAAGTCTCTACCAAGTACTTGCCCAGAATTCTCTCGGAATTGGAGAAAGCAAAACCTCCTCCCATGTATTTCATCGTGACTAAGCTTTGATGAACTCAGTTTGCAGAAGTCTGTAGTGGTCTCCAAACTACAAGAATTGTCATACCTTGTTACACAAACTCTGGGTTAATGCAGAACTATGAAATGAAAGACCAGTGATTTTCTCATTGATTTATTTGCTGTAAGATACTGACATGTTGTTACCTATTGAACCTGGAAATTAACGGGGAACTAAAATACATGCCATAAACAAAGTTACCCTATATGCTGACAAGTTATGTCTTACAATTAATTTTTTATGATAACAAGTTAAAAAGGCTGTTTCTATGAAATCATTTATGTATTTTTAAAGCTGCAGTATTGTAATGCAACTTTAGCACTCACAATGCAGATTCGCTGCTAATACTCTACTAGATTTTGCAGTCTAAAGGTTGTTATAATAGACAGGGTGAAACACCATTTTGTCTGTAAAAGGTTGAGCAAAGGCTAAATATCCTTAAATTACACTCATGGCAGTATAAATGTTTTGAGTTCTTTTGCAATCACAGTTTTGTTAAGCAGCAGCATTACTTTTGTTGAACTTGTAAACTTTCCAGTACAAACTTGCTTTTGTTGACAGTATGGTTTTTGTAGCATTTTCAAGATAAAAAACTATTTTGATGATCAGAAGAACCCTGGCATAAGAAAAAATAGGAGCAAATGTTGACATGATTTCTTGTCCTATTGTGGTAGGCACTTGCAGGGGATAAAGTCTATTAATGCCTGGGAGATGATGAGACATAATAAGAATGATGTAAATACATTAAGTGGATAATTGTCTGGACAGTTGTGTGGAGTTAAGCGTTTTAAGCTATTATCTGTATTTATTGACTGGTCCATAAGCATCTGGGTCTGCTGCTTCATGACCAATATGAGCTGGGAGAGAGAAAAGCTGAGAGAGAAGAAAAGCTGTGAGCTCAGCCTGGGCTGACCATGGGATGTTTCAGTGAGCTTAGGCTTTAAATTAGGGCTGGGGTTGCAAAGGGAGGACCTGGTTGACTTGATTTCCAAGTCTTCTGCCCTTACTCTGCAACCTAATAACTCAAAACTATTGCTATCACCTTCCCTTAGCAAAAACCATCTCAGTGTGGCTTCTTGTTTGCAGGGGGGAATTAAATGCAGCTGCTGGGGCACACAACAGTTGGTAGCCCTTTACAGTGTAAGTCAGAGAGAATGAACTAAATGCTCACAGCCTGTGTGCAGGAGGAGAAAATGACACTAGTGCCTGTGGAAAAACAAAAGGAGGCATGCAGGAAATAAATGAAAAAAATCCATGAGAAAAATGGATTTTGCGGTGTATTTAACCATGGCTCGGAGGAGGTGCCTATGAAATGAGAAAGTTTGCTTGCTTGCCTGTAGGGTTTATTTGTTTTTTAAAGTTTCCTTTAAAAAGAACAGGGGAAAAAATCAAGCAAAAAGTTAAGTTTCTCATCAGCTGGTGACTCAGACAGCTCAAGCTGTGAGCAGCTCTGTGATTTCTCACTAAGCAGCATGTGGTTCTCTCAGCCTTGGTGCAGAGACCCCCTTGCAAGATCCATTTGGACAAGCCAAAATTTATGCTGGTGTCTAAAGCTAGGCAAGCAGATGGACTTTTATTGGAAGAGGAATACCCTGAATGAAAGCAGGGTTAGCTTTGTGGAAAATCACCTGTGTTAAATACTAGTTTGAGCCAGTGACTGATTTAGTGGCAGAGGATGGAGAAGCCAAACATCTGTTTCCCTCGATCATTTTTAAACATTTCCCTCATCCTTTCATAGCACCAAGCCTACAAGTATTTCCAGATCAAAGTTTTTGGCTTCCTGAACATTTTCTATATTTAGTGAATACCTGAATGAAGCAATGACCTTTCTCTATAAGAGATGAGTTGGATCAACTGGGATTCCTACCTGTTTGCACAGCTTTCTTCCTCATAACCAGCACGGTCGTGAGTGCCATGATTACACGTCGCTGTCGTGTCAAGCTTATCTGGAATAAGGTTTCACATCCGTCAGTCAAGCACCAGGATCTCCTTTACTAAAGATGCAATTGATCCAGGATGTGTTAGGTTATAGGAGGGCAAGACTTCAGTTTCCATCCCATGTGAAATCACAGAATGTTGACATTTTTTGACAGAATTTCTCCTTTTGCATTTAATGAAGACCACCTGAAATCTTCTTTGATCATTTCTAAGCCACATACTTTTGAGTCAAGCTACTATTAATTTCCTGTCTATTTTATAGATATACATTGTAGAATACATATGTGTGTCAACATGCCGTGATTTTTTTCTTTCATAAAAAAGGTTAAAATGGGGCATTCTGACAATTCTGAATCTGAAACACTTTCCAAAACATTTTTTTTCCAGTTTCTCCGGAGAATTTCCCTGCAGTCCTATAACGACGCCATTCAAAATAGACTAAACAGGCAAAGTATTTAAATGACAATATTCCAAATGGCAGACACTTCAGAGAGAGGCATTGGTACATGCTATGTGTTTTTCGGCACAACTTGGTCCTTTGGTACAGTACGTATTAAAAAACATCTTTCTTTTTTCCATGATACTCCTCACTTGAGGAGGGTGTGCTTCTTGGAACAGACTTGCTGTCCAAATGGTCTCAGGATGAGGGCTATTAAAGTTGAACAAGTTGTATAACTGGCCTTTTGCTAATTAATTGCAATATACCATGCAGTTGTTAATGGTTATGTCATGGGTTGTGGATTTTTTTTCCTAACTTTATTTTCTGTTGCTGAAGTTTTGATTATTTTTTGAAAGAACAAGAATGTTGACAGTATCTTCACCCATGTAAGCTTCTGGAAGAGCTTAGATAGATTGAAAAAGCATTTCCAAGAGCTGCCTGAATTGGGTAATCTTTGTTTTCCACATTTTTTCCCTCTCTTTTCCCTGTTTCATCCATGCTGACATGACTGGCATTTTAATTACATAATATTGCACTTTTTGAAATTGCATTTCCCCGTGATGGTGGAATAGCAGTTCTCCCATCAAGATGTATGAAAGTGTATACGGTTGTGGGTGAGGGAAGGAATTTAATATATTTTATGCAAAACTCATCTATACTCCAAAAATGAGCCAATTTCCATGTGGAAACAGATTTGGCCTCCTTTAAAAACTGGCTGACTTCCCTGGAAAATGTATCCATTTCGGCCAACAACTCTCTAAACTAACAGAACTTTCTGTACGAACATTTTAAACCCAAAATGCAATACAGAAAACTTTTCAGGATGAGTTTGTTTGCTGTTTTATACTTCTTCAGTGGTCACCCAGCTATGAAATTGGCTTGGTGTCATGGTGAGCAGCTTCAGCTTTTCCAGAAGTGCAAGACAGCAACTACAGTCCCAAGCAATTGAAAACCTGGGTTTATCCTCTCATCTGAAGCCTGGGATCAGCCACAACATAGAGCTCCTTGGAGCCATGCTGGGATGCTCATTCTTTATTCATGGAGAGGAATGTCCAGCACAAACTAATCCCAAAACCAAACCCCAGGCCCAATCCTACCTCTGTGTCTGAAACATCATGATAAGCCATCCAGGCACACTGAAAATGGAGAAAAATGTATCCCTTTGCTGTTGTTGTGAAGTTGTGTGAGGAAGTTCCTGGGCACCACGCTAAGGTTTTCCTGTAGAGTTTGGCTTGTGCCAAGGATGGATTTTGTTATGTGGACCTACCAGGTGCCCCCAGACTTCTGGGGGGTGGGGGGGGGGCAATACAGATTTGCACAGGGTCCTCAGGGCTCAGACAAATGCAGTAGGAACAGCAGCAAGAAAAAGGACATTTTGGCCCTTTGAGAAAGGCTGTTCTGTTAGTGAAGGGTGAGGGAATGTGAAGCCTAATACTGGATGTTTGACCTATTTTTGAAATCAAAATGTCTTTCCTTCTGGCTTCTTTATCATCCCAGTCCTGTTAAACCTCACTCTCTGAATAAGTGGCTTCTGATGGTTGACATCCATCTGATCCATCCTGCCCAGCTCCTACTTGGCTCTGATGTCAGAGCATGGTGAGGTCCCTACCAGATTCTGAGCTGCAGGACACTGTTTTAAGAGCCTCCATCCCCTGTCCCATTCAGCTGGCCCACTGCATCTGTCCCCTCCTGTCCCCACTGCTCCAGATGTGTCACCCGTCACCAAAGAGGACACAATGAGGAGTTCCGTGTCCCAGACCAAGTTAAAGTCTGCATCTCTTCTCCCCATTGAACTGGTCTTGGACTGTTGGTGACAGTAATGGTGCTTTGAGTGACCTGGTCTAGTGGAAGGTGTCTCTGCTCATGGCAGGGGGTTGGAACTGGGTGATTTTTAAGCTCCATTCCAACCCAAATCCTTCTGTGACTCTGTGATAAAGTGGTTTTTCTCTTGGTCACACAAGTGAATCGGAGAACTTGTTTTGCAACAGGTTCCTCTCTGTCTTAAAGCACATGGTTCAAAACCCACTCACTAGCTGCTTAAAGAGCTAAAGAAAATTCTCTTTGAGGAGTCTATTTTCATGGTGGGTTTTAATGTGCAATCATCTTTTCCTTTCGAAAACTTGTATTAAAAACTCCAACGTAATTTCTTTCCTTGCCAGTGTCAATGCAAGAGAAGGAAGTATATTGTCATTTGGGTTGCTAATGTGCTATTCTGGGTTGTCATAGCAATAAAATATTATTATTATGTTTGATTTTTATTTAGGAATTGTCTTTAACCTTCAGATTGAAACTGAACTGACGAATTTTCTCAGGCGATCGGTGTCATACTTCAAACAAGAAGATACTTAAATGGAAAAGAACAGTCAGTTCAGGTGCTCTTTCATCTTCCTGATAATTTTACATCTCCTCTTGACGCTACTGTCCTTAATAGAGACATCCTGAAGCTGGTTCAGCTAATCAATACATTTATGCAAGAGTCAGGAGCTGCCATATGGCGACATTCTCCTCTGAGCCTGTTCCCGACTCCTGGCTGGGTCTATTTCTGGATTTACTGAGAATCCTCTGAGAATAACAGCTGGGTGTAAAATGATAGCCTGAGGGTGCTGTCCAACACACACTTCAGATTTTGGATTATTTATATATTTAGGCAGATAGTGATAAAGTGGAACTCTGCCTCATGGTTTCTGATTCTAGAAAGCAGGGTTTGGGGGTTTGGGTTTTTGGTTGTTTGGTTTTTTTTTACAGGCCCACCAAGTGCTCTGACTGAGGCAGTAGGGCAGCTTCCTGGAGGAACTTGGTCTTGGAATAGGCACATCTACAAAATTAACCTACTGAAACATGGAACTGTGGGCTTCGGGTGCTTGTCTTTGATGCTGAGCATATTTTAAAAACTGAGACTGCTGGAGATTGAACTCTTTTGATTTATCCAAGAGGAATTCCTGGGGAAGATGGTGGAAGTGGCTCCCTGACCTCAATGACCCCTGCCTGAGCTCCTCAGGTGTATTGTTGATCTATTGTATTGGCTTCCTTGGTGATTTCTGCACATGCACAGAGCAACAAAGTACAAAATAATTCTGTGTTTGGATGCAGCTGAAAACCACTTATTTCCATACCTTCTTAGATCTGCTTGTGTCACTTCCCTTCAGCACACGCTGTTCAAGACTGTGGCTGAAGGAAGTATTCCCCAGTGCAGATTTTGCCCCTCATTCTGTGTTATGTCAGCATTCCGTGGGAAGTGAACTGGTTTGCAGCTCACTCCAGATGCCACTCAGCCCGTGGGGTTTGTGCCCACCCCACGTGCATTTCTCCAATCTCAGTGCTGAAGGTCCACAGCGTATGTGAACCAACAGTCCCAAATGTTTGTCTTTGGTCTGGGAAAGCATTGTCAGAGTGCGAGGAGCTGCTTGCAATTTACTCTGCAAAAGACTTCAAACAATCCCAAATTATTCACCTTTTGAAAACTTTTAAAAGTCCCTACAATTTAGGCCAGGTTTTTTCAGCTGGATGGGAAGTATGGTGTAAAGTAATGAGAAAGAGGAGGAATCAGGTTTTGCAAATGGAAGAGCAGATTAGCCCAGATGAGGGTCCCCCCAAGTTACTTGGTGCTCAGTGGCTGAACAGCTCACAGCCCTTCTGTGAGGATGCAAACTGCTCTGGGGCCCTTGTGATGGGGTGGTGCTGGTGGCTCTGGATTTCTGCCCCCTGAGGAATGTGTCCCTGGCACGGTGACCATCACTTGATGTGCATTGTTTCAGTTATGCACAAGCCCCATTTCAGCCCGGGACCTTCTCACGTTTCTAATTGCTTTCAAGACTGAAGCTGTAGACATCACCCATGAATGATTCACATTTCTAGAGGCAATTGTTCCCATAAAAGAATGAGTTATATTTTGTACATAGGAGTGAATGACCCTATGGAGACTAAAATATTTTCCTAGCCAGCTTATTTCTATGCCGGAAAACACTACTCTAAGAGTAACTTATCCAAGGATCTCCAGATACAACTTCCAAGTGACTTTAAAAGTAAGATGGATTTTCCAGGCAGGCAGAGGCTAAAGGACATTTTTACCTAACTATTCTCTGGTAATGGAGAGATGTGCATGAACTGACTAGAAAATAGCTTATGGTATGTCATGATAGGGTCTCATGGTCAGTTTTGTGACCTACCATTAGTGGTAATAAATACCAGAAGTTTAACAACACCTACTGCCACTTCCCTTTCTTAGTGCAGAAGGTAAGAAGTGGGAGGAGCAGTTAAAGAGCTCCTTGCAGACCTTTGAAGATTTATGCTGGAAAAATATTTTGACGTTTATAAGGCGCATTCAGTCACCACAGGTGGTGCAGGGGTGATGGGTACTTTAGTGCTGATGCTGAGAAGTTGCAGGAATTATTTCAGTGTGGTCATGGCGTGACGGGAGGTGTTGGTATCTCTAGAGGCTAAAGAGTGCAGTTAGGAGTTCAGGGACATACTCCTGGTATTATTCATAGAGCAGAGGCATGGGATTTGAGATGGGTGTTTTAGTTAAGCCCTCTGTCCCACCACCTTCTGGAATCCAATTCCTGCTTTGACTTGGATGCTGTTTCCTGTCCCTGCAAATAATGTAGCCCTTTGGGAGTGCAGGTCAGGGCCAGACTGAGCACCTGGATAACACTGTGACCACCATTCCCAGAGGATGTTACAGTCTCTACATTACTCACCCAGAAATTAGGCTTCCTAAATAATCGAACAAAATAAAAACAATGCAGTTAATTCAGATCCCATGAATGGGATCAGTCATAAGGTCATCCCCATTCCTAACTTCCAGGGAAGGATGGAGCCCAGCCTCCGACTGCCTTCCCTCAAACCACAGAATTATCCCTCTTCAAGGGGATTTCTAAATAGAGATTCCTTGCTGCTCTGCGTCTTCTTCTGGTCACTTCTGATACACTGGCCAAAGAAAAAAATCAATAAAAAATGTAAATTAAATTTTTTAAACTATTTTAGGTAACCTCATCTTAATCCAGAAAACACTCAACATATTGAATGACCAATAGCTGCCCAAACTTGGAAACAAACAGGCATCTTCTCCATATGGAGAGAGGTGGTCCTGGGGCACAAAGTCCAAGGTCCACTCAAAGGTCCAGGCAGGAGCAAATGGGGATGAGACTGGAGACAGGACTGTCACCAACTGGAGCTGGTGCTGATGGCCCTGGGCTGAGCTGGAATGGGGTCCTGGGACCTGGGCAAGAGTGTGGGGGGGAGGTTTCAGGGGAAGCTGGGCAGGGACATTAACACCTATTGATGCCCTTGATACTGTCTGCTATTTTCTTTACATTTCATAAATTAACTTCACAAGACCAAAAGATGGGGAGCAGCACCTTGGGAAGGCAAGCAGGAATGTGCATTCAGAGGTGTCAGCTTGTTAAAAAACTTCTCTGAGCTTAGCAGCCCTTGAGGGGAGGGGGAACCAAGGAAGAGAAATCATTGAACCAAGCCAGTGTTCAAGGAGCTTTCTGCCATGCATAGCAGTTTATGGGCCTCAAGTAGCCTTGAAGAAAGTCACCTGTAAATTCTGTAATTGATTTCAGCAAGCTTAAGTTTAAGGCTGTATGTTTAGAGACTCTGTTAGGAAAAAGATTTTGCAATTCCCTTTGAAAACAGCACTTTGGTGTGATGAGGACTTTCATCATTGCTGGATGTTTATTCACAGCAAGAACAACAGTTACATACTAGATGAGTATGACTGACCACATAAGAGGGTCTGTCCCTAGTTGTTTCATGGCTAAAATCCAAATATAGCTTCATCCCATATATTTGCCCATATAAACACAGACACCTTGCTAACATGTGTGAGTTAGGAATGAATTTGCCACGGGCTCTTTTCATAATAAATGGAGGTAGAGACAAATCTATGACTCAGATCTTGGTGAGCTGAACTAATATCTGGAGGGAGAAGAAAGCTTTGCTTTGCTCAGACTACTGCTTTTTATGGGCACAGACAGGTTGACATCTACGTATTTCCTACACCTAAACCAACGTCAGATAAATCCAGGCTGGAGAGCTGCTTCTTCTTGCCTTCCTCCCTCACCTATTAAATTATACGTATTATGATCCTGTCCCTGCAGCCAGCACCTATCCAGGGAGGGGAGGTTTGATTAATGCCCAAATACCAGTCCTAACCTCCTGTTCTGACCATGGGACCAGCATGTGGCACCCATGGTTTGAAGTTAATTTTCTTCCTTAGAGTGGAATCCTAAATCCAGATTTCTCCAGCATGGATGGTGAGGAGAGTGTGTCTTAAGTGTCTGTATAATGGCTCAGGACATTTACTGGAGCCTCCAGTTGCAAAGAGACACATGCCTTGGAAATACTAAGACATCATGTGACAAATACTTTTTAAAGCTGGTTTAGCTTCCCATTAGTGCATATTAGTTCTCAGTAAACCGAGTAAAAGGTGATCTTAGAGCCTAGAGCATCAACACAGCACTAACTTATTTTCTGTTTGCTCATTCAGAGCACATTTCCAAGAATATCCTTAGGGCCCAACTATTTTATTGCCTAGAGGGCTTTAATTTGGGGATGGTTAAGGGCCTTCCAGGCCACAAGGCAACTGGATCTCCTGATGCGGCTGCATTAATAGCACTGATGGGAGAACACTAATCCAGGAGAAATGTGAGCTGTGGGTGGGAGACACATGCCAGAGCTCTATAGTTGGTACAAGTGTAGGTGTTCAGCCTAGACAAAAATGTAGAAGTGTGCTTGTGCTGCTGTGGGATATAGGGCCCTTGTGGGGAGTCCTAAGTGAAACACCACAAAACTTTGCTCAGCATCTAACTCTGCACTTTGTTAATAAAGAGACAAAATATCCTTCCCCAGCAAAGGTGTGTTCTGTTTTCTGACAGTTAATGCACTGAAACAAGTTTCCCAATTGGCAGCAAAATAAGATACTGTAATTTCTGAAGTGTTTGGGCATTTTGAAGGTCTTGGCAGACAGAGGAAACTTTTTCAAGAGCTGGAGGCCAGAATATTGCTTGGCTGCATAGAAGTATTCTTCTGCATCCCCACGTGCCCCCAGAACAGACCTTGCGCCCAGGGAGGCTGGTGGAGGTCTGGCCCTTGTCCTCTTGGGGAAAGATAGCAGCCAGAAGTGGAAAAACACCTGTATAAAGCCCAGCCAGACAGAGCTGCCAGTCTGAATGAGTCCAGTTAGGAATTAAAAGCCCCAGCTGACATCCTGTGGTGCCAGTAATATTTCTTTTAGTCAGACTCGTCATATGAACTGCATTAGCTCTACTGATTTTCATCAGCATGCTGTGTGGGTACTTGCTTTGCTACGCATTTCTGTGAATGAAAAAAACTGCATTGGGTCCACCAGTTTCCATCAGTGCACTGTCTGGGTACCCACTTTGATGCACGCTGCTGTGGATGAAATCTCAGCAGAACGCCAATTCCAGCGTTCCTGAGTATTGGCACTGCCTATAACTTGTATCTGAATTTAGTCCCAGCCCAGACCTGGCAGATCACCTTTGCCTTGAACAAAAATTCAGATCCAAGCGCTTTCTATTCTTGCAGTGTTGGATTTCTTGACCCAGGTTTCTTAGCTCAAGGGTTTCTTTTTCTTTTACTCTTCTTGCCTTCATTTTTTCTTCTCTTTCTGAGTTACATGAGGTTTATTTCTCGTTTATTAACTTACAGATGAGGTGCCAGGGCAGTCTCTGCTGCCCAGTTATATGCCCTCCTTATTATGTACTCAGTTTTCAATATTTTTTTAGTCCAACTTTGCCATAGTATCCATGATACTGTTCAGAAAAGTAAATTAATCAAGTCACATGGCCAAAAACTTCCTAATACATTTGCTAGCAAATATTTTCCCATTGTTACAACTGGTGCAGGCAATAGTGGTTTTGCTGCTTGTTATTTGTTGTTTGAAATCAGCACTGATTTCACAAAGGGCATTACCGTGAACCTGGTAATATATGAAATTGGAATCAGCCTTCTTCTGCCTGATCTTCAGCACTGGTGGGTGGTTTAGGCTATCTCTGGGCTGGTGTGTAGTTGGAAAGTGAGTAATGACATAACCATAGTCAACCCATCTTTGGTCAGAGCTACATCTTGCACTACAGACAAAGCCCTGCTTGAAAGTGGAGGATGTGACCAGTGGCCACTAAGAAACACTGAGAACATGAAGGGGCTTTTAAACTAAAAGAGGGTGGATTTAGCTTACATTTAAGGAAGAAGTTTTTTACAATCAGGGTGGTGAAACACTGGAACAGGTTTGTCAGAGAGGTCATAGATAACCCCTGCCTGAGAATATTCAAGGACCTTGGTTGCTGTGAGAAACCTGATCTAGCTGGAGATGTCCCTGCTCAACACAGGGGGCTTGGACTAGATGACCTTTAAATGTTCCTTGCCACTCCAATTATTCTATGATCCAATGAAAACCTAGAGGCAAAAATGGATCTCAGTGGCCTGTGTTTCACTAGTGAAGAGTTTGCTGGGAACCTCCTGCCACTGTTCTCTTCCGAGTGCCACTGGGAGTTTTGGTGTGCTTTGCCACAGTGCAGTTTCTGGAAGGGGTTTGGATGGTGTGGCATGCAGATGTGTGACCATTTTTATTTCTCATTGTAAGGGATCACATCACCTGGGTCAGCAGAGTTTGCTTGAAGTAAATTGATTAGAAGTCAATGCAACTGCACAGATTTCTGTCAGCTGAAGATATGGCAAGTAGTTTCTTCTGACAACTGGAAGAATATGCTAATTTTCTGTTGCTCATCCTGGGCTTCCCAGTGTGGATGCTGTTGCAAACCTCACTGCTCCCTTCAGTTCATCTGATATTTCTGTTCCCTGGTTCATAGTGCACTCCAGTAGTATCTGCTGCCTGAGCTAATGTGAGTAATCCAGTGCTCATGTAGGACCCTTGGGGAGACTCAGAGTAGATTACAACTAGAAAATGTGAAAAAAATTGAATCATTAAACAGCACAGCCTTTATTTGGTAATTAATTAGTAGACAAAGTGCCTCAAAGAAAGAAATCAGCCTATGTGTGTACATGTATATGCACCTCTTTCTCATTATACGTATGTGCAGTTATTTTAGTCACATAAGTCATGTATACAGCTAAATTTATCCTTCTATGAGTCTGTTTTGCTCCCTGAGCAGACAGAAAGTCTCAGAGTGTGAAGGACTGTGGAACATCTGCAACCTCATTTCCTCAGTGCTTTGCCAGGTGGCCTGGGGTAAAGAGACACAGTCCAGAGGCTGCTTTTGATACCTAAGGAAAAGTCAGTCCCAGGCACCCTAAAAGCTGTGCAGAAGCAGGACATTTCCAGAACTGCTTCCTCAGTAAGCCTTTTTTGAGGCCTCATAAGAGTCTGACAGCATGGGTGCTCATGGTGTCAGTTTTCCCAGAGGAGAGCCCTCACCGGGGAGTGAAACACCAACCGTGGCCTGTCTAAAGGAGCACAATTAGTACAGTAGTACAGTTATTTTAATGCAACCCAGTGAATGGAATTTATACAGAAAGGAAGGACTATGCAGAACATATTTGCTGGTGTACTGGTCCCCCAGTTATGGCATGCACTGTGACATTTTGCAAGGAGTTAAAAAATATTTGAAATGGGTATCGATAAACAAACTAAAATTACTAAGGAATGTATGTTTAAAATCCTGAAAGCCTTAGTTTTTGTTCATGCTTAGCCAATCAGTCTTTACGATCAGATCACAGAGTGGGGCAATGTGTTTTTAATATCCAACAGAACTGTTCATATATTTCTTTGACATTGTCTTGAGGACCAGGCTGAGGATTCCAGTTTCCACTGGGATCACTGAGAGTTATGGGAACACAGTAGTCAGTGCACTTTAAAGAGCACAAGAACTCTCTCATGCTGACAGCTCCCCCAAAGCCTCTGTTAGTGAGAGATTATTAAACAGGGATGTTTCTGGAAGTAAGACATAGCAATTGGAACCATCTGAGTATTCGTCAGAATTTTTTATGAATGAAACTGGAAAAAAAATTTGCTGATAAAATTTCGGGACAATTCTGAGGCTGGTAGTACAGCCAGGAATGAGAACTGCATGGTCAACCAGAAGCGTAAATGTCTTGATAAAATATATTGTAATGCAGCCAAATGCAGTACATACATGGAGGAAAAGAGAAAAAATTAGTTCAGAATTATCCAGAGGCCATTGTGGAAAAACTCATCAGATAGAGTTCTGCTGTCACGGTTTATCCAAAGAGTTAGTAGGGACCAGAAGCACTTTAAGGTAATTCTACCCAAACAATGTAAAAACACGCTCAGTTTTGGTGCCTATAATTGACAGAAATACCATTACAGTGATTTGAGGATTAAAGAAAATGCCTCCACAGGCAAAACATTTGGGACATGCAAAGTTCTCTGTTCAGCAAGCCCAAAGGAAATGAAGTGGTTGAATTGGTTACAACATCTACGTATCCACTCATGAAGAAACTACCAAATTGTAAAGTGTCTGTCAGTTTATGGAGAACATTTTAGCGAGTGTCTAGTGCTGGAGCCAGACGGTTTCAAGCTAATGATGAAGTCTGAGTTTTAACAGTGAAGATAACTAACCTTTGAAGCAAAAAGTGGCAAGACAAACAGCCATTTCTCCATCTCATGTTGTCTTCATATCAAGATTGGTGGCCTTTCTAGACAGAAAAGTATTCTAGTATTGCACAAATGAAAATCCTCATCCCAATATCGTGTAACTGGGAGAAATGCAGTGTCCTGTGAGAAAAGTTATGCAAATTGATTCAAAAGCCCTTTTCTTCCCTTAAAAACCTGTGAGCAAAACTGCACATTGGACTATTTCAGGTTGAGTTATTTAAACTCTCTGAATATTTTGTGTTAACAAGTTTTCCTGAATAGCATCAACTAGACATGCGACGAAGACTGTGAAGGAATCCAAGGACACATCTACATCTTCAGGCACAAACAGATGTCTGTGAAATGTTGATTTGGTGTCTGGCTTTCCAGCACACACCAATTGTAATGGAACTGGAAACTGCATTTACCCATTGGATGAGTTGTAGGTATCCCAGCACCTCAAATCCCCGGAGTAATCGCTCATGATATCCAATGTGAACTACTAATCAAGCCACTGCTAATCAAATGTAATTAATCAAGCTCTGGATTTCACAGGACTTGAAAGAGATGAAAGACTTGAAAAAGACTTTAAAGAGCCTTCATGAGGGCTGCAAGGAGACTGTAATGGGAGAATTATGGTACACATGTCCCTTTTCCTAAATGATTCTGTAATTCTGTGGTTGGACTAGACAATCCTAAATGTCTTTTCCAGCTTAAATGATTCTCTCATTCTATGATTTTCTATGATTCTCTGATTTTCTGTGTCTGGTTCCTGACTGGACTCTTTCAGTCTAGTTTTTCATTTCAGTTTCAGAATAATTTGCATGTAGAATTTAAAGCACTGCATTTTACTGGCTTAAAAGAAGATAATCTCCCTATTGCAAAGAGCTTTTCCTGTACCACCAGTGAAGAGTTCAAACAATTTATTTATTTTAGATGCGTGGCTCAAGTCAAAGGTGACCTCTCACTGCTTTCAAGCAGGATCCATCTTCCGGCCAACTGGGCAGGCTGGGGTGGCCAGCAGAGCAGCATGTGCTCCTCCTGGCTCTGCAGCAAGTAAGACAACACTGGGACACTGCAGAAGGTGAGGGGACACAGGAGATCAGGGAATCAGGGATGGGAAGGGGGTGCCTGAGGTATCCTGAGGGGAGAGAGTGAGAACACAGTCTGTGGGGAGAGGGGGTGGGAACGAGACCAGGAACACGGTGCAGCTGCTGGTTTTGGGGTGGCACAGGTACAAGGGACAGGGCAGACACAACCTCAATATCCTCTGTGCACTGAGCTCAGGCTGAGGCTGCAAGGCCATGCTTCAAATGAAGGCAGAGAGTATTTAGCAACTTCCCGTGCCAAGGTCCTCACTGCTGATCCTCGAATGTCTTTTCTACCCAGCCAAGTCAGCTTGTGCTTGGGAGAGATTTAATATCAAACATAGTGTGAAATTCAATCTCTCCTGTTAGACGAGCTCTGACAATGGAGCTGCCATGTGCTTGGTGGGTCACGTCAACCTTAATTTACTGCCCCTGGGTGCTGTGGAAATGTCTCAAGACTGTCACACTCCCACACTGCTGAGCCCTTGGCTTGTACACAGTGACCAGGCAGAAGGTAATCACAGGAATGGGGCCTTTTAGAGGGGGGAAAAAAGCATTCAAAATCAGCCACAGGCACCCTCCAGTATTATTAGACCTGTTTAAATTTATGTGAACTGGTACGTTACTGACAACACAGCAAGCCACCAGATGCCAAAAAAAAATCAGAGTTGGTAAAAGAGGAATGCTTGGAACATTCAAGGAAAAAGGAGAGAGGGAAGAAGCATTATATTTAATTCAGAATGTGGGGAGAAGACTAGTGAAAAAGATGTCAGATGACCCCTCCTCAAGTGTCAAATCCACTTAGACTGCAAGAAAGGAGGTTAACTTTTTTTGCAATACATAAAACATACACAAAACTTCAGTGTTTTTCTTTATTTTCAATAATAAAAAAGGGAAATAGTCAATAGCATCTTTTATCTGAGTCAGCTTCAGTATCTTTCTCCTGCCCTAACCCAGGCATTATTGCTGCTGTTTGGTTCAGGCTGCTCTTCCTACAGCTTGCAGCACATATGAGGTTAATTCTGCAATTTTAGTTCTATTTTCCACTGACCATTTTTTTCATGTATTTCAAACAGTGCAAGCAAAGAGACATTGTTTTACTTGTAGAAACGAAGCATTAAGAAATCAGAACTGAAATGGCAGGACTCCCTCATTAAAGATGAAATACAGATGCTGTATGGTGCAGTTTGTAGGCAGACTGTGCAAAGTAAAACTCCCTGAGCCTGTGTAAGCTCCAGGGCCCAAGAGGATTTGCTTGTCCCCACACTGCCCCTCTCTGCAGTTCAGAGATACCTTGTTTTGTTCTCAGTTCTTTGGCACTGGATGAAAGTCCCTGTACTGCTCTATATCAGATTAGTGGTCTGAATGGGAAGTCAGATTTAAATAGTTTTAAGACAGAGGAAATCTTTCTTTCTAAATAAATATCACAAAAGCCAAATATTCATCAAAATGCTGTTTGTGTAGGAAAGAGGCCAGTAAAATCATGCATAAAGGTGCTGAGCCACACTGTAAGTTTATTGAGTTTCCTGACACAGACCCCTCTGATGCAGCTTGTGGAGGCTTCCCCAGCAGCAGCCAGCACGACCTTCTCGAGCAACATTAGGTTGGGGAACGAAACTATGGGTTTTTGTGATGGATGTTCCAGATGGGTCTGCCAGAAATCCAGCTTTCATTCCCTGCTGTTAATCAAGATAGTGAGGTTTAGCTCCAAGAGGCTCTGTCTGATACACTGAGAGGATCCCTCTCACCCCTGCCCCCAGGATTTAAATGCAAAACACATAGGTGGCTCCTCAGGCACATGTTCTTTGTCCTCTCCCCCAGCGATGCCCTAACCCCTCTGCTACAGGGTGTGTCCACGTGAATTTTGTGGTCCCTTTCTAGATATAAGCACAAGATCAGAGGAAGACATGGTGGATCTGAAGAGCAGCTGTGCCCACAGCTCTCCAATGGTGGGATATCTGAACTGCCTCAAGCTGAGTGGGGAACTGAACCAAGGACTCCCACAATCTGTTTTCCCTGATGTTTCTCATATGACAACACAATGCTGCTCCCTAGAAATGGCAGAGACAGGTCGTGTAAGATCCAGAGCAGGGGGATCAGTACTCTGTGAGCAGCAGGACTCATCAGCTCACTGGTAGTAACTTTGCTCTGCGAGGTGGATGAAGTTGAACTGATCTGATTGTGAACTTATCTGATGATGTCTCTGCATTTACAATAAAGTGACTTTCCCAAGGTGTTGAGGAAGACCTGTGGCATTAAGGGCTCCATTTTGGGGTGAAGTTTTGCATCAGCTTCTAGCTTACTTGAAGCCTCATCAAAAATTATGCAAAGCTCTGGCATGGCACTGGTGCAACTTCAGTTTCAGAATTATCTCATGGGTGTTATTTATCTGAACTTTTGCCTTTCAACCCAACCTAGTCGTGTATGGTCCTGCTATGCCCAGGAAGGACAGACACCTCCAGATGGCAAATCATCCTCTCCCAAGGGAAACATCCAAGCTGCTACCTGCCTTTCTCCATGGGCTACAGACTGGGTGACTGGTTCTGGCTAGATGGCTAAGGATGAATGAATTGAATCCCAGCTTAAGCCACAGAGCTTTAGTCTCCATAGAAAAGCTGCTTTGGGTGGGTGAAAACAGCATTTTCCCTAATGCATGCACTCACCATGCACTCACAGCTGCTCTCTGAGTAGCCCTGGGCCACACTTACAGCTTCTTTGAGCTGGAGCAACCTTTAGATGTAGGGGTTGTGTTCAAAGCTGCTTTCCAGCCTTCCATTTGTGCAACAAACAGGGCTGTACAGTGGTGAAAGGCTCTACTTTTTGTTACAGGATGGCATTATTCTTGTTTCATTGTCTCTGTTACTGGGACAAAGGTTTATGGAAGAGGTGTGCCTGCCACTCACTTGGCACACGGTTCTGTCAAGCCTGGGAATGATCTGATTTTATTATCAAAGTGTTCCCTGCCCTCACAAATTGCCAGGTAAAATCCTATAGCTCATGAAGAAAGCCATAAAAAACAATCATAATGGTCCCTTCTGGCTGCTCCAGAACATTTTTCTCCCTTATATTAACTTCATATCTGTTTGATCCTTCTAACTTCATGTCATTTCAAAGGAGAATTGGACTTTCTGAAAGCATGCCTTTAAAGCTCACTCTGAGATGGATGTGCAAAAACTAGAAGTCAGTTCTCCTGACGAGGGTTTACTCAAAGGATCAAGGTACAATATGTATGAGTTCTTCCTTACAGGAGCCAGAAATTAATAGAGAAATGAATGGAAATTCTGAATCTATCAAGGACCGTCATGCCCCGTGCTGTGTATAAAATCACTTCCTCATGTAAGTGCCACAGCCCACGGGTTTTCCACCAACTTTATGCAGGCAGGTATTTTCCCCCTAATTTTCTTTTTGCTGCTGTTCAAGTTCACTCCCCTTATGCAGCACTTTCTAAATGTGCAATTCACTGTTGAACAGGAGTTGCAGCCACAACCCAGGCCGTGGAGAGTGGACTCACAAACATCCCAGTGTCTCTCCAAACACCTTCTCCTGCTTCCTCTCCTATACTGGCTAGCAACACATGGAAAGTTTTTGTCATGGAGGACATTCTTGGGCAGGAAGGAAGAGAAGACTGTGGCCAGGAGCCATTGTGGCCACCTGCTTGGACGTTCACTTCAAAGGACAACAACCCGACAACCCCAAACTGCAACAAACCAAGCTGATCATATCTGCATGCAGAGTTCACCCAGTATTTGGGGCTGTGGGGTAAAAGACCTTTGCTCAGGCTGTGTCTGACCCAGGAGCCTTGAACAACAGCAGCAATAGGATGATGGTGCCAGCAAGAGCTGAGCCAGCATTGTGCTGGATGTGCTCTGTGCTGCAGTACATCTGAGGCATGCCATTCTTCCCACATATACTGCTGTACCCACCCAGTTATGAAAGAGCATTTGGCTGCCTGCCCTGCTGCTCCAACATTGCATCTTTATCCTGAATTAAACTCCAGTCCAAACTCTGCTAATACTCCTTTCTATTATTGCTGTTTGGAAGGAGAGGACTCTAATGGTTTAACACCCTGGAAAGACTCTGAGGCAAGTGCCAGCACAGCAAGAGGCAGGTGGACTTGTTGTTCCTGATTCAGTGTAGCTTGTGCAGGTCAGGACCAGTAATGGAAATGCTACTAGAGAGGCGTTAACTGATGACAACAACCAGACCAGTAAGCCAGGCTCTCTGGAAGATCTGCTTTCTAGCTCCATCCACGTGCTGATATCCAGGCTATCCCTCTCATGGTGCAAAATTATATTTCCTGAAGAGAAGGGTCACTCACAAGGAGCATTGAGGAAAAGTTGCTTGTAGGAGTGCAATAGAAAAGGGTTCAGGGCTCCTGGGGGACTCTGAGAGAAATAGCAAAAGGGTTCCCGTCTCTTGTAGGGAAAGGCAGGATGACCTGATCTCCCAAGGTTAGATGAGCAGGCTGGTGCTTGTGTGTGCTGGTCACACCTTCCTTTCATTTGTTGAATTTTTCCTTCACAAGCTGATGGATGTCTCTGCATTTGCCCTAAATGTCTTTGCATGCAGAGTGTACCTAATTCTGGGACCTGGCTCAACATCCTTTCTGTCCACAGGCCACTTAGGTAGAGCTTAGCAATTTACTGCATCAGAATACAAGAAAACGGCCAGTGTGAATGGGCCATTGTACCCAGTGCCTTTATGGGTGTGACTTCACACGGATCTGCACTGGATCTGTGTTATTAAATGAAAGTGGCAAGGAAACAAGAGATGGAAAACAAAAAGCCCTCTGTAGATGTTAACTCCTGCAGTGTTCAAAAAACAAGAGAAATGAGGCTGTTATCAGCCCTTTGTATGCATTTATTCCAAATAGGGCCAAACATCACTGGCAATGTGGTTTCTTCATGTTTCTAACCACAGGGGCTTATTCTATCACCATTATATGGTATATTTCTGGGACACCCTCTCTTGGGATGTGATGAATAGTGTCACTCATTACAGTAACTGCTGCTCACCGTGGTCTAAGAGCCAGAAGCAGGTGACAGAGGTGTAAAACAGATGTGACCTTTTCTCAATACATCTGTAACCAAATTTTTGCAAAATTGAAGTAAGGTGTTGAGGTCAACTCAAAAATTACCCCAGGGGCTGGTGAATGCAACATGAACAGAGAGTGAGGGGTCTTGCATGTCAAATGAGAGCCATGAGTTTATAAGAGCTTGTTTCTATTACCTGTGGGTTTGAGTTACGAGATGCAGCATTTGGCTCTGCATCTGAAGGTAATTGTTTATTGTGTATTTTATGACTGTTTACAAATGTGGTTTGAAGAAAACAATGGAATATGTAACACATTGTCTTTCCCCAGGTCTTCAGTCCATTATGTTTGTATTATTTTAAGTGGTTAGACTAGAAATTTAAGTCATTGTTATTTATATTAGAGATAAAGCTAAGGCTTCAGCTGAGCTGCAGGCTGCATTGTGAGAGCTGCTATGTCAGGGTTTGAGAATGGTCTTGATCTGAAATACAAAATGATCAAGACAGGCTGGTTAAACCTATGAATAGATCTTCTCATAAGAACAGGCCTTCACTCATGGTCGTATTGCAAGCACCTTGTGTGGCCACAGTCAGCCTTTTAGGGTTATTTTTTGAGAGTATTTATGGAAAAAAACCAAACAAAAACAAAAAAAAAACCCAAACCACAATTAAAGTTCTGGCATTTAGAGAGACAGAGATCCCCTGGTAGATTTAAGTGCCATAATTCTGAGATTAATTTGAAGGTATTTTCTGCCATGTATGGGGTAAACCAGCAGCTCCCACCTGCTGAGACCTGCAGCCTTTGCTTAGCTCACCGTGAGAGATTTAGCCCAGGTCTGTAATGGCTGAGGGTTGTGTGATTGATGTTCAATGGCTTACTTGATAACCATTTTTACTGAAACATCATTCCAGTTAGCAAAAACAGAGAGGAGAGATGTTTTCACGTAAGGAACAAGAAAAGGATGCAGAAATTATGGATGCTGTCCCCAGTTGTCCTGCAGGCCTGTTGGATGACTCGGAGGGAAACTGCTAATCCCTTGATACGCTGGTTCACTGCTTAACAATAATCCTTCCTTCTCCCTACTCTTTGTGTTTCCTGTTTAGCTTTTCAAGTCTCACAGGCAGGAAACACAGGTGTGAGATGTGCCCTGGCTGGTATCACAAGGCCATTGTCAGGTGAGGAACTTCTGGGGCAAGTGTGTTGGAATAGCTCACGTCCATGATAACCAGAAGCAGAACCTTTATTGGGCATACAGAAGAGACCCTGGAGCTGAAATGGGCAGGAAGATTAAACTCATCACGCTGAGAAGTGCTGCCCCAAGGCAGATGGGGGAGTTGCAGAGGAGCTTGCCTTGCCAGTGAACACTCTACCTGTTCATAGAAGATTGTACACCATGCTCTAGGGCTGGCAAGCCAGGGCTTATCTTCTTCAGAACAAATTCTGGTAGAGACTGGGTGCCATTTCTGTGCCTCAGGCTGCTGTATGCAATTCTCCTTCAGCAACAATTCTCATAGGATCTCAATCCGAGGTAGGGTTCTAGCTATCCTGAAATGTAGGATCCATTGCAAAATCTGCAGGCCACGGTGCTGGCAGCTTAGGAGTTGCCTCTGGGCCTGGCATGTGCTTAAACTACTCATGAGCTATCTGGGCTCCTCAGCTTGATTTCCATCCTTGTTTGACTCATACTTTGTTTCAAGGATTGTTTGCATTTTTATGCCTCTGAGACTAGGTCCCGTGGGAATCCTTCCCAAACTCCCTACACTGACCTCCTGTTTTTCCAGCACATAGCCCCTTCTCAGAAGAGGTCATTTGATCCTCTACCATAAACACGTGAATCAACACTTTATGCTTTTATGGGATTTTGCTCGAGTTTTTCAGTTTCACAGCACCTGAAGGTGGATTCAAGGTTTTATGGGGCCCCAAACTGTCGATCTAGCAGGTGGCATCCCTACCTGTGGCAGGAGGCTGGAACTAGGTGGTCTTTAAGGTCCCTTCAAACCCAAACCTTTCTATGATTCTATGGCTGAATGGTTCTATGATTCAGATCATTGGGCTGTAGTGAGGTTCAAGGGAAGAAATCAGAGGCAAAATTTCTCATTTTGAGAAAGCTTCACCAATTCTCCACATAAATCATCAAGCAGTCAGTCACAGGTGTTAGCTTGGCCCCAGCCTGTTAATTAGCTTAGCACCCATTATCTAAGAGACCTAAACAAGTAATTTGCAGAGATAGACACCTCAGAGGTGGGTACAGGATGGGGGAACAGCTCTGCTATAAATATCTTCTGGCCATATGGGGAGGCCAAACACCTCCGTCAGGTCTTTACTTGTACATGACTGAAACAAGTTCAGTCCCACCCTAATTATGGAGGGCAGTCTGTGAAAGTCAAGCTTATGTATTCTTAGAAGAGTGCCCATGAGTAAAAAAAATGAATCATACATGCAGAGGAATTCACAACTAGTACCCACCAAAGCTCATTTTCACCTATCTGCAGTTTCAAAATAAACAGTGCATGTCTGTGTGTGCACTTGCATTAGCAACCAGACCTAGTTTTTCAATAGAAATGCCTAATGTCATGGGTGGTTCAATAGAAAGGTCAGTGCAAGCCGGCAGTCTTAATTCATTGCATTTTCAGGGCAAATGTTACTTCCTGTGGCCATGGACCAGGGGAGAGTAAGCAATACCCATAGATGCACAGCTAATGTACAGATATCAAAGGCCTTTTTTGCTTGTATGTGGCCACTAGCAGTCTGTTGGGTGGTATGTCTGGGCATGTATTTGGTATTACCTGGTTAATCATCAAAGAAAGCATGTCCCCCTGAAAATAACCCAAAGAAATTATGCTTCCACTAAAATGAGATGGATGTTCTGGCCAGAGTCAGAGTTCCCTTCCTGTGCCTCTGATCTGTGAGACGAGAACCTTCAACCATGAAATATATAAAGGAAAACACACTTCTAATGTATAAGATAATGGGCAGGTAAATTAACAAAAGGTTTGCGAAGATATGTAAAATCCTCCCAGGTGGTGAAAGAGGAGCTGCTGGGGAGGTCTGGAGCCAAATGCTTGTGCTGGCCCTTGCTGCTCCCTCCCTGCTCATACATGTGCCTCACACCAGGGGAAAGGAGGCTCCTGAAGGACTGTTGGGCACCAGCCCCAGCCTTTCACATATCTCAGTGCTCTGTGGCTTCACCAGTGGAGTGGCCCTGGTGGGAAAGGACGGCTGCTCTGGGCTGCCTGCTGGGAAATGAATGGATGGGCCTCCCAGCTCCTTGGCTAAACCCAAGGTGTCTCATGCTCGTCTCTGATGTGGTTTGCACCTTACCAGAAATACTGCAGCTGCTGGACCCAAAGAAGAGAGAGCTCTAGTTGTTACGGCAAGAAAACATCCCTGAGTCTTGCTGATTTGCAATAATGCTGCTCCGTCACGGGTGTTATCCTGAGAAACTGAAATTCCTCAGTCCCTTAGGGCTTGTGGTGAAGTGAATGGCAAAGCCTCAATCAGCTCAAAAGCAAAAAAAAATGGGATTTTTTTCAGGTAGGTGTTTCTTTCCCCTCCCAGAAATGTGATGAGACCACATCCTCTGCTGTAACCAAACAGTACTTGTACTTGTCAGTCACAGTCCCCCTGACCCTGCTCCAGTACACAAACCAACACACACAAAGGTGCACACAGTCCAATTTAAAAAAAAAAAAACACACCCTAACGAAAAACCCAACCAGCTTTCTCTGAAATCATTTTGGCCAGACTCCTCTTATTTAATAAAAGGTTGTGATACAATGCAACAATACATCCTGCATGTCAGAACAGGAAGAATGCTACTTTTGTGTAGGTAGGGAAATAGTTGTGATGTACAAAAGAGATACAGTTTTTCCAACACTTTGGCCAAACTTTACACTTAGCTTCTCATGTCGGGAGAGGGTGTGACAGTAGATAGGATGTAGCCTTTGAAACTCCATCTCCACAGAGAAAAGACAGATGGAATCCAGCTGGCGGATATCACACACATTTTCTGTTCTCCTCGATATCGCAGATCTGATAAACACAGAAGAATAACAAGCCTTTATAGAATGCAGATGAACAGAGGAGCCTATCTGTATGTAAAAGAGAAGGGCCTCAGTTGACTGAATGCTTATTTCTCCTACATGAAAGTTAACTCCCACGATCTCATAAAGCGAGAATCTACCTGTTTGAGGCACACACTTGATTATACACCATACAAATATCTTGACCTCCCATGGCTGTTTTTATCCTGATCTCATTTAACATCATGTCATGTCAGACTGACATGGATATCAAGGAAAGGCCATGCAGGTGGAGGATGTCCAGTGGAGTTTGCTGGGTTGTGTGAATCTCTGTCTTAGAGACCGCGATTGCTGGTCTGTGATCATCCAAAGCCTGCACTCTGGCTTTTAAAATAAAATCTTAGAAACCTGGGAATAATGTGCTGAGACAAGTGTTGTCTGGTGATGGGAACCAGGAAATGGTAGCTGTGAATACCTGAGTGCAAATGACTCATCCAGTGACCTCCTTTGGCTCTGCTGTGTCCTCCTGTAACCTCCTCATCTTTCCTGCTTCAGACAGAGCTGCAAGGCTTTGTTACCCAGAGGATTTTGCGATATGATTCTGTGCTTCCAGCAAACCTGCCACAATTAATAATAGAAGATGCCTAAATTAGGATCTGATGTTGCTCAGGCTATTACTGTGGGTTTCACCTGTGCAGATATTGGGTCACATTCTAAAATGTTTTGGATTAATAGAGGATGAATTTTTATCTCCTTTTACCCAGTAAGGCAGCACTCTCTTAATGGAAAGTGAAGCCATGACAGAAGGTGGCATTATGTTAGTTTTGATTTCCTCCCTATACAAAGGAGCTGATGCTGACATGAATTCCCTAAAGAGGTAAATTTAATGTGTATATTCATTTAATTCACCCCTGTACTGGGATGGTACTCAAACATCTTTTTTCTGTTTTCTCCTGTATAAATTACAGCAAAGTATTTCCTTCCTTTTCTGCTATTCTTTTATAGATGAAGGAATTGGTGTCACACAAAGGAAATTCCAGAACATGGACCATCTGTCAGTATCAGCTAAAGTCTCAGTTGTACCTTAGATGTCAGCTCCTGAGCTTGGCCCACTGCTACCATTTAAATCTATTTATAATTTATGAGGTCATGGCCATAAGTTTTTCTTTTAGTTCTCCCCAAAGGAAGCAGTGAAACCCATTTACAAAAGATTTCTGGACTCTGGAAAGACATGATGAAAAACAAATAAGATCACAGATTGTTCCAGAAATGTAGATTATTGGACCTTAAACTCCTGTCTCCAACAATGGCCACATCTGCAGCTCCAGAGTAGGTAGCAATCTCCTCTTAACCCCTACGTACTTTGGAGCCCCTCTGCTTTTGCCTGCTGGATTTTAAACCAAGAAAATAAACCCATAGCAGTGAGATACCTAAAACCAGGGTTAACTTTAAAAAGATTTACCCAAAGCCAATTGCTCTGAGCAGGAAAAATCTGCTCATAACTTTCACTGAATGACTTTACTCACTCCTCATGCATTTTTTCCCTCAGCCTTTCAAACTGGAATTCTGGGTTTGTACAGCCCCAGCTCCTGTGCTTGCAGGGAGGTACTTACATCTCTGTCCATTTTGAAGTGTCCAAGGCATGGTGTTGATTCTAAGCCTGAGTGCCCAGTGCCTTTGCCTCCTGTGCACTCTGCTGCACACTGGGAACACCCCCTCAGTTCCAGCTCCGATTTTCCTACTCAGGACAGTGAGTATCTGCTGTGTTTTCCATCTCATGTCTGAAAACCACAGATCAGGAGAGAACTGCTTCTCCTTTGAAGGATAAATAGTTTTTGCAGGTGATAGGTTTCATCTGTCTGATAACAAGATAAACACAGAGGCAAAAATTGAATTAGAGATGCCCTTTTAAGGGGAATTCTTTTGTGTACCCTTAAATTCTGTTTTGTGCTTCCTGAAGTCAGTATAGTGACTTTCCTAACATTATTTCTCTATTTTCAGCCAATAAAAATAATGTTGGTCATAACATTAGTAGAGAATACAATATACTAAGGGCTTTGGGATGGAGTTGTGGATTCGTTCATTGTTTCCTATAATTTTTTAAGGATCCTTGGTTTATCTGCTCTTTTACCCAAGTTTGATTTAGATTCTTGGAAAGAAAACAGAAAAAAAAATACCCCATTAATAATGTCTCTTAATGCATGGGATGGTTTTCCAGCAACACATGCTCTATGTTTTTTTACTTTAAATAGATGCAGTTTCCTATTAGGAAGATTCCCTCTAGGAAGATTTCTTTTAGGACGCCTGAATTCTAAATGTCCTTTCTATATAAGTACACAATATGGAAAAAAACAAAAACCTAACTTAAGCCTGAAAGAAGCATACTTGGCATTTAAGAAGAACATAGACTGAATGGTGACAACGTTTGTAGTAGTCATATACAACAGAGAAGTTCTTCTTGTGCAGTGGAGTAGAAGCTTATCAGTTTCTAGCTTATTTGGGAATTCTATTAGATCACATTTCATAAAGTACCAGATCCAAGTACTGATACTTTGAATTTGAAGTCACAAAGGTATGAAAAGCTACACAGCTACAGCCAATAGTGCTGGTTCCCTGAGGAAACAAGGGGTTGAAGTTTTGCTTTCCTAACTAATTTCTCTGGAATTCACTTTTTGCACTGGCATCTGTAGCACAGACTAGGAGTCTTATGAAAAGCCTGCCCTGCAGTCTGAATTTTGTCTCAGACTCAAAACTGCTGTGAATATTCCCCCAGTGAGTCTCTGCTCATGGGCAGCTGTCAGTCACTTGCCCTTCCACTTCTTGACAGGTTAAACATTGATCTTGATCAGCTTCTGTTTCTTCCACCTTTCTGCTCTTTCTCTTAAGGTTCTACATCTTCTGATGTTTCTGGCTTTTTCTGGGAAGCTTTGATGACATCACATCTTTGTTTTTCACTATGGTTAATTGGTATTGACTCATTTCTCACTGTTGTGTTCTGTTTTCACACTTTACAAGTGTTTGTGGTCTATATACTCACACTCAGACTAATGGGCTCTGAGTCACTGATAAAGCAGAGGATTTTCTTGAAATCTTTAGATCTGAGCTATTTTCTGGACAGAATAAGAGGTCTTAGACTCTACAGACAAAACCACAGACTATCACCTCAACCTAGATAACATCCATGTTATGGAAAATGGGTGCTTTTAATACCCCAGACACCTACACCTGTGTTTTATATAGAACAATATGACTTACAATTCAGTTCCCTCTTCTTTTCGTCTTTGTGGATCTTCCCAAGCTTTTTCCCAACTATGTGTTTCGTATCATTCCAGTGCTCACAAGAAAATACTATCATGTAATATCAGTGGTATATTGTCTGCAGTAAATAGGAAAAAAGACAAGACCTGAAGTTCTGAGACTTTCTTCTTATCAGAAATAGTCTGCAGTGTATTCTGTGTGCCTGAGGAAAAGCCTCAATGTAACAATGGCTTCTCAAACCAGGAGTGGAGTCCCACATAGTATCAGATGGCAGGTTCATTCATCTCATTCATCTTGTTGTTCCACTTAACAAAATGTAGCTCCTTATCTAACAGACACAAGTTTCAAATTATCACCCAAAATATGAATGAGAGCAAAATTTGGCATCATCACTGCTAATCCTCTTCTATTGGTTACATATTCCCCATTGCAACTAGAAGTAAAGAATATTTCTTTCTGACTTCCTTCATTCTCTCCCTCTCATTTTTTTTAAGCTTTCTAATTATTGCACTGTGAAAGAGCGGGGAAAATGCCTAAGACAGACATGAGGTAAAAGAAACACATCCCCAGGATTCAGTGTCAAGTAACTTGTCAACCTGACTGCTTTCCAGACACATGAAAAAGTTGTCTGAGAAAAGGAGAGGAAGAAAACACAGATAGAAAAGGCCCCTTTAATCTAGCAGAAAAGAAGCACCACAGGAACCAAATTGAAGCCAGAGTCATTCATATGAAAAATAAGTCAGCAACAAAGATGATTAACCACTGGAACAGTAAAGAGGGAAATTGTAAAATTGTTTCCTATGTCCTGGTGTCTTCAAATCAGGACTGTATTCTGTTCTGTAAAATATGCTTTGATCAAAGGAATTCTTGGACTTGACACAGAGGAGGTCAGCCTAGATAAGGTGATCATTCCTCTGACCTTAAAACTCTACAAATATGTCCCTTCAGAGAGAAAGGCCAGACTGTGGTTGCAGTCTGGCACAGGGACACTGGAAATTTTGGTCCAAGGCCTGGCTCTCTTACAGATTTCCAGAATAATCACAAGGAAGTTGTATAGTTTATCTGTGCCTCTGTTCACCATCTGTAAAGTCTGGAGAATAATCCTCCTGTTCAGCTTTTTAGAAATTTGGGGTATGGAAAGCAACATATTAGGTGTGGGTGCAGACCTTTCCTAAGGTCTGCAAAGGCAAGTCTGTAAGCATCATTGCAAAGCATAGGTATCTGTAAGGAAAACTTGATGGCACAGAAGGAAAATATATTAGTAGGGAGATAAAGAAATGCCTTTCTTTCAGCAGTAGTCTCCTGAGTGCAGTTAAGAAGCAACACATCAGAGTGTGGGGATGGTCACTCAGCCAGAGAATTATGATTTCATCTCAGGATGCTTTTGGATACAAATAGCATCCAAGGCCTCTTCATGAGGGAGCCTCTCACTTCCTCCAGTGGCATTTGCAACATTACAGTCATTTATGTTCTCAACAACAATAATCAAATGACCAGTGTCTGTCTCTATCCATGCACAATGAAGACTTGTGCTCTCTCTGCTTAGCTAAGAAACTTTGTGAGCTTCTGCCAAGAAGTGAAAGATCATTTTGAATGGCTGGAACAAATTCAAACCATGTCCCAGGGAGCTGGAAGGCTCACAGGCCTTGTCCACTGCCCAGCTGCTCCTCCCTTCCCTACATCTTCATTGTGTCTGCCTGTCTCTATCACTGCTGGAGCTAAATTAGCTGCTGCTCCACCTGGTAGCTGGACACTCTTCCAGCTTTGCCCTTCTCCTGTCACTGGGGCTGAAGTATGAATAGCCTTTCATGGCACGTAGGAAGTGGGTTTTAGGAAATGAGCTGAGCATGAGCGGGGCTTCTACTCAGCCAGGGAGAAAAGGGCTGAATCCCAGCTGGAACCTCAGAGCAACATCTCAAAGAGTCCTTATGTGGGCTGCTCTGGGTTACATCTGCTCCAGAGAGAATGGGGACTTACACAGCAGTCTGTGCTGAGATTCCAAGCACACAAGAGATGATCTTTGCTCCAGAAACTTCTGAGTTCAGCCCCTGATGGTGATCAACATGCACCTGCATATGTAACTATATATATATATATATATATATATACACCCATATTGTAACATAACACATGTAACAACACTTCACATGTAAAAGGGGAAGCACTTATTTATCTACAAAGATTATTTCTTTTTCTATTAATATAACTACTTCAGCAGTGACATGAACTCCTAGTAAGACAGAGAAAACAGAGCTAGCAAAAGAAAGCAGCAGCCACTGGCACACAGATTTTCTTGGGCTATGCTAAGGGTTGCAAGGAGAATAATAGGCACCATTGTTTCCAGTTCCCCACTACTCCTAAAAAGCCTCATCAAGCTACAAGCATGACCAGTGTCAGAATAAGGCACCGAAAGATATATGAGGGTTTGGAGAAGGAAAGGAAGAGACAGCTGCAGGGATGAGTGGAGAACCATATCAGAAATACAGTAAGACACAGCCCCACAGAGCTAAAAGATGCACTTGGGTTATCCTGCCAAGCCCTCCTTGGCACAATGTCTCTGTATGTGATCCTCTTAGTGTATCGCTGGTTCCCTGCGATATGTGTCTATCTGGTTTCTCACGGCTGCAATAAACCCTTCTACTGCACTAATCTCATTTAACAGTTCCACTGACTTGAAAAGAACCCAAGCAAAATTGCTGTGCAATTTCTGCTGGCGCTATTATGGCTGTATCACTTGTCAGCTTTCATAAACAAGATAAATATAGTTTAACTTAAAGCATCAGATATGAAGAAATTTGGCATGTTACAGCAACCCATCAGAAATATTTTTTGACTGGTACCTCATAAAAAAAGAAACAAGATGATGCCAGAGAGGATAAAAACTTCAAATTTCTCTTGCAAAATTCTTTTGCCCAAGGAGGCTGCAAGAAGTCCGTGTACACTGCCTTTTCACCACCATTAGCTATCTGCTGTCTCACACAGCAGCTGGACCCAGACTGACTACCTAAAAGCAGTGAGTTTTGATATCAGTCTCAGTATCTTAAAGAGCCTCTCATCTCAGACTGCATCACTGGGATCCAGCTACCTGGAGGATAAAAGGCAGAACATCAGGAGGCATGCAAAGCTGGAAGGAGGGGGAGAAATGTTCCTGTTAGGGCACAGGGAAAACCCCTACTCACAAGTGATCTCTGACGTGTTTTCACAGCAAGAGGACATCCCATCTGAAGGGCCTGTGTGAAAGATCATCCCCCACTCTTCCCCACACAAGCGGTTGGTTAGTGCCTGCAGCTACTCTGTGCTCCAAAGAAGACAAGAATCTCCCCTCTAGCACCTGCATGAAAAGACCAAGCCCAACAGATCTCCCCACACCCAGGGAGTACCCACGCTCTGCTCCCTTATCACCTCCAGGGCCAAGGTGATGGAGAGGCGAGATGGGGGAAGGTAAGATCTCAGCCCCGCAGGTGCTGACCAGGGTGTGCCAGAGGCTGGGTGCAAGAGGCACAGGGAAAGCCTTGCTCAGGGACAGTCCATGGGGTGAGTCTGGGCACCCCCTTGCTGTCAATCCCTGAGCCCTCTCAGAGCATGTGGAGGTCAAAACAGCGGCAGAAAACATGAGTCAGCTGTGCTGAGACCTGAGCCCATGGCTCCAGGGAAAGTAGGTGCTTCCTAACTTAAGGTCAGGTCTCTTTTTGGAAGAGATTCAGGGATCACAGGAGAGACTGTATTAGCTCCTAGCCAGAGAGGAATAAAACAGCCCTAGAAATAACTGAATTATAAAGGCCAGTGACTGAGGTCAAGACATTGATACTCAGAACATGAAGTGGCTGGTTTCTACTGTTGTCTGAGTGATATCCAGTCAATAAAGAACTCCAATAATGATACACATCTCTTGTCACTCATGCAGCTGTAAAATAGAATGGGACAGATTTTCAGCATTAGGAGAGTTTAGGACATTTATGATGTCACCTTATTATTTTTTTCTCTTTTTTTTAGAAATATTGGACATCAAAGTCTTGACAGAGATACTTGTGGGGAGGGGTGTTGAGATTTGAGGGTGGCAGACTGGGCGGACAGGGCAGGATGTTATGATCAAATGAAGAGCTTTTTGTCTTGTGACATCTTGCTTTTGAGGAAATAAAATTCCCGTCTCTCCACACCTGTGCCTTTCCTATTGCAGTAAAGAGTGAAAAACATGCAGGATTTCTGTGGAAGCTGATGGTAAATATTTTCCTGCCTTAGACTGGGGCAAAGCAGTTATCTTCAACCATTTCCACTTCCCTCAAAGAAATAAATGTTTCCACTAGTGCTGTGTCTAAATTGTGTGCCAGATATGAATTTGAGCCCTTTTTTGTAGTCATGCCGAAGGTTCATCCATGTGCAAATAGACATCTCCTTAAAGATAGGAAGATACAGGCAGTCCAGAGTGATGCCAGCTTCTTCTGGGCTGCAGGCTATGGAGCCCAGGCACCTCTAGCACTGCAGATCTTACCACATTGACTCCAGACAAACATCTGCAGTCTCAAATGAGTCAGAACTGATACACTTCTGGCACCCCAAATTGTCTAATGCCCAGGAGCAATCAGGCAAAGTAAGTGAGAAAGAAACTTCTAGCTGAAATGAGCTCACTACTCTTCTTATCTCCTTGGCTCTAGGAGGCTCCCTACAGCTTTCCTTGTAGATCTTCTGACTGTGGCTTTAATTAGTGACATATTTTATATTTTATATAGTAGAGAGAGTATTTTTCCACTGATTAGTTATGCTAATTTCTGGAAACAGCAATAAAGTCTAGAAAAAAATACATGCTAGTACATTTGTCTGTGAAGACAGCTAAGACCTGTCATATATCAGCCAGCTGTTATTGATCAGAATATTAATTTTATAAGTTTATGTACTTTCTGAACATTTACAACCTTCTTTAAGCTAATTAAAAGTCACTCTTCATAATAGACAATAATTTACTTCACAAAAATATATAGTCCTGGGAACACTGGTGAGTAAATGGCCTCAATCTGTCCATGTTTATGTAGAGCGTTCTCGAGATCTTTAAGGACTATAAAAATTAAACAATCTGAGTGTGTGTCTTGGAAGGGTAAGAAAACCCTCTGTCATTCATCTTTGGCCACTGTAGTAAGTCATATGCCAGACACCTTGTCACTGAAGGAGAAAGGGAGGAAGAACTCTCTCCCAGGAGAACAACCTTCACTGTTTTCTCATACACCACATCAGGTCTTAGCAATGATCTTATTAACATGACTGCTACTGTTGTTCAGAGTTGTCCTGAGGCCGTTAAACTGGAGCCATGGCAAGCAAACTGGATTTAAACCAGTTCTGCTTTCCTCAGCCTCTGACCTCCCATGTGGATTACAGCTGGGCTGGACCTGAGCTGGCTGTGGTGGGACAGCTTCAGCTGCTGCTGGAGTCACAGGAATGCCCATGACAAACCAATTGTGTACGTGTGAGAGAGAGCGTGAGAGCTGGGGAATCTTGCCTCAAAAATATGTTTGAAAGTGCCATCCCACTTTAGTCCCCAATGGCAACCATAAGCCCTGTGTCTCTCTGTTTCTCCTCCCTGGTTTAGGAGCCCTGGTAGTTGTTTTGTCCATGGTTATAGAACAGCTCCTGAGATGTGAAGGATCCTGCTTGTTCTGGTTTTCACCACCTGCAGCAAGCGGACGTGAACCCACAACATCCTTAACTGCATTCCAATCCAACCAAAACACAAGCACTAATCATACGGTTACAAAGTCCTTCGGCTGCTTCAGATGGAAAGATTTATGTCCTCAAAGACTTGGCCAGCCCATTATTGCTCATTCATTGTGTTTGCCTACAAGTTATGACTGCTCTTTCCATTTAATTTTTAATGCGGCTGTAGCCTTGCCTCACTAAGCTCCAGGAAAACTGTAAAGGCACTGGCTGTTACTGTGAACCTATAATCTCTTGGCAAAAGTGGTGTGGGCAAGCAGAGTCTCTCCCCATTGCACAACAGCTCACAGCACCACGCTCTGACCCTTATGCAAGAACCACGTTTTTCTTCAAAGCAATTGTGCAGCTTACATGTGCTCCAGTCAGATGCTTGAGCCAGAGAAAAGAGTAAAATTTCCCAGATGAGGCATATGGATTCAGTGAACGTCTGAATCATGCATTGTGGGTCTACATGTGGTTTACTGCTATTCATAAAGATCATTGCTATGCTTACCGAGTGTTTCTCTTCTGTTTCATTTTTGCTGAGTGTTCATCATCTCGCTATCAGTAGTCTAGGTCCTGAGGGGAACATTAATAATTCTGGTCCTTAGATTTTAACCCAAAGCAGATTATATTACTATGATATTGGAATTTAGTGACTTAAGATGTTTTCTATATACAGTTGTTTTTATTTAGGCAGCATATCCCAAATTGTCTCCATTCTAGCTTTCCAACACTTAGACCTCTTTGCAGGTGTATCCAAACTGAAGCCTGATGCCAGCTATCAGCAAACCACCTACACAACGACCACCATCCAAAGACGGGCAGATTTTTCATACATAGGCAGCAGATGGTTTGCCTACTGCCAACAGAGCAGCGTACTGCCATATGCATGTAAATGCCTTTGCCCTGGAGCCCAGGTTATTCACCCAAAATGCAAGAGATTCCTGAATGTCTCTGAACCACCAAGAATTTCCAGAAAGGACCAGATGTGCTCAAAATGCCTAAAAAAGGGGAAGAATGCAGAGATTCTATTGCAAATCCACATGGTCTGGGTTAAATTTCCTTCTTTCCCAAACAACTGCTTTAGGCCCAGCAGCTGCAGCATTTGTGGTAAAGTGCAAACCACATCAGAGGGGAGCAGCAGACACCCAGTTTTAGCCAAGGAGGTGGTGCCCAGGCATCCATTCATCCCTCAGCAACCAGACCCAGCATCTGTCCTTTCCCACTGGGGCCACTGTCTGGTGGCCCCAAATGCCAAACAGGCAGTTCTGCAGACCATGCCATGAGCAAGCTGGACAGCAAAGAGTCCTTTGCTGGGGCACCAAGGTCTCATCCCATTTGGTGTTTCACAGGGACCACAACTTGCTTCTGCTGCAGTGGATGTTGCTCTGTGGCATCCATCTCTCACTGGCTGCAAGGATATGTGGGGTTCCCCAAAGCCCTCCCAGACACCGAGGGCTGTGTCCTGCCCTAGTGCACATCTGAACCACAGGAAACCCCAAGGCAGACCCTGGCTGGGGCTGGAGTCCCCCTGCTGAGCCTCTGTTCCCGTGTGAGAGGACTGGAGTGGCTCAGGAACTCGCGGGATGCCTGGCACGAGTGAGTCAGTGCAGGGAGCAGCTTCAGGAGCTCAAGCCCACGTCACCCTTGGCAGAGAGGCCATGGCAGTGGGGGAGAAAGCCAAGGTGCTGCAGCTAATAAATCATTCACAGTGGCTGGGGGACTCCATGAGCGAGGGAGTGGAAGGTGGCCTGAGCTCCTTGTTCCTCCATCGCCTGCCAGCGCTGTGCCAAGAGCACGGCCACAGGCACCATTCCCTGCTTTGTGCATTTGTGGGCACAGCCTTTGAGGCCAGGAAAGGCTCAAAGAGCCTGCGACATTTTAGCTAATCTTTCCTTCATCTGTCCTTAACTTCTGTTTCATGCAGCACCACACCTCTCATGACCCACAGGATCCACAGCCATAGCCCTGGGTATTGTAGATATTCAAAGTTCAGCTGGACCTAACAGGCGTCAGCGTTTCCCTTCTTACTCTCTGTTTGCAGTTTCTCACCATGGGCAGCAAACTGACTGATTAATAATTACAACAATTAACTTTCACCTGATAATAGGAAAAAAAAAGCATCAGATTAGGTTTGTGGTTGGCAGTCTGGGGGTCATAAAAAAAAATCAATGTAACCAATAAAAATGAAAGCAACGTTCCTTTGTTTATCAAATGAGTTACTAAGTGTTTTGTGCATCAAAGATTATGCACTGTGATATAAAATAGAAAATGAAGGGAATTTTAATGGCTTGGCTCTGTCCATACAGTGGTGGTGAAGCATGTCTTCCATTCTTTGTTAACTTCTAGAAATTATTACCTTGTCAGAAAATTTTCCAATGAAATTATTTTCAGAGATAGAAAGACTTTTTTCTGGGGTCAAAATTATTTCCTCATGACACCTGTGTACTTTTTGGAGTTAAAAAATCACCTTGGTGTAAAAAATCAACCCATTGGAGATATAGGTTATGGCTAAGGATAATATTTTCAAACCTGGTTGTCCAAAACCAGACTTCTAGAAGGAAAAACTAAAAGGAATTTAAATCAAAGGCCTAACAATTTATCAGAAATGTGTACTTGTTTATTTAAAGGAGCTTGTGCTTTAAGTTTGTGGATGAGAAGGCATAAGCCAAGGTGTCAGAGACAGCCCCCAAGAGCAGCAAATCAGGACTGTCTAGTAACAAGTTGCTCTCCACCTTCCATCTAAAAGCAATCACATGGATAAAAGGTGGGAAGGAGGGAGAGCGTGCCATGCTTGCAGCTGGTGAAGAGACACATTGATGTCATCACATACACTTAAAAATGTTGCTGTCCAAAGGACCTAAAACGTTTTAGTATATCTGAAAATTGTTCTTCAATATATTCTTTGTCTGTGGCATCATTATACTTCCTCAGTGAGAAATTATTATCGAATGAATTAAGTTTGAAGCATTTTGCCTCTGGGTTGGCTATATCCTGGGCATTAATCTTCTAAAAGTGCTGTGAATATACTAATTGGCAATGCATTGCTCATGAAAAATAAAGGACATTCTACATTTATATATTTATTTCCACCTTTTAGATTATAACACTGTGATAACAGCTTCAGGGGAGGATGTTTCCTAAGTGATAGACGGAGGTTAATGACTTTGACTTTGCTTCTGGCCATACAAGCTCCTCCCAACTAGTCATCAATTCCCAAGAAATATGGGAATTGTCTTGAGTGTTATTGGTTTAACTGTACTTTTAATTCCATGCCAGCCATTAGGAGTGGTGCCTCTTGCATTTCAAAGACATTTCTTGAGCAACATCTTTATGCCCTCCCACTTTATTTGGTACCTGTATCTTGTCCCAGAAGTCAGAGAGGGGATTTACTGTGACAATAATTTCACAATAAATATGGCTGTAAGGGCAATAGAAGAAAGCTGGGAACCCAAAGCTGCACCATGAGAAAGGTACACGTAGGAGCTGAAAGAGGAGTGGAGATTGCAAATGCATAAAGGAGCACAAACTCCTTGTGCTGTTCCCCAGCCCCTCCTGGAGCTCCTTGCACAGAGCTGGCTTGTCTGCACAGCACAAGGCAGTGCTGTTGAGCCACCCAAGCTGTAGGCATGCCTGTTCCTGGCTGAGGGATTAGGCAGGGAGAAGGTCTCAGCTGTTGGCAGATATTCTGCTAGCTCACTTGAGGTGGATTGCTTAGGTATATTCCTCAATTTACTCCAATTTACAGCTGAATACAAAATCTAAGTCAGGCTGAGTAAATTCCATAATAATGATGTGTTTGAGAGTCAGATGGGCTGATCCAACAGCACAAAGGCACAGGAGTCACTGTTCAGGCTGTGCATTAGAGCACGAGTCTGAGGAATGGTACTTTCAGATATCTGCAGGATACAGCACTGTGTGAAGAACTGGAGCAAGGTCCATCTATTTTTATTGATATGTCTTTATTTCCTAACTCATAAGTTTTGTTGGTGTTGACAATGATGATGTATCAAATGGAATTTGTATCCTCATCCAGATTCCCATTTTAAACAATTTTATATGGAGTTTTTTTCAATCCATCCTTTCCCAAAGACAGTAGCTACCATTTTCAAAAACATGTGGGATTTACAGGTGATTACCTTGCTGTGTAATGCTGATGCACAACTGCTCATTAATTGAACAGTGTGTGTGCAGTGATGGCCAGGACAAGGTGACCCCTAAATGATGTACACTCTGTACCTAAATATGCCATCAAAACATAATGGAGCACTTTGCACCTCTTTCTGTGTCCTCTGGTCACTGTCCTCAGAGCTGCTTTGTCAGCTCTGATGACCAGATGAGAAAGAATGCCCAGGTTTCATAGTGAAATAACCCAGCAAGCAAATGCCTGATGGAATGAAAGACTGCCTTGTTGGGTGAATTAAGAACACTTATAACTGATACTGTCTTAGAAGCCTTTGCTTGATGCAAAGTTCATGCTGACTGAACTTTGGATTTTTACGTTCAGGTTAATTGCCGAGTCTGGAGTTCCTGAATATTAAGTTAAAAAAAAACCCTAAACTACCTTTCAGCCAGAACTGGGAATAGCAGAAATATCAATATATTACAGAAGTGAAACCAAATTGTAACATGGATTTTAGGATGCAGAATCATTCTGGACAAAGCTTAATAATTTTATTCATGGGCCCAGATACATATCTTGGGTACTGTAAGGGTACAAAAAATAAAGCTTGTTTTAATTATATTGCAGCTATAAATGGGTACATATTTGCTTTGCTTTAAGGAATAGGTTGGTTAGAGAAAAATTTCTTGACAAAGCTTCCAGGGATACTCACTAAAAAGCTGATTTCCCTGTTTCCAGCACGAACACACAGGCATGGTTACAGCATAAACCTGTTAATGCACATTGTTATCACTTGTTCTACAGCAGTAACCAAAGCTCTCAGTCACGATCAAAGACTTGTTCAAGATCATGTAAAAACCTGCTACAAGACAGGATTCTCTGCCAGCTCCCCCTGAGCATTTTTTCTTCTGTTTTTCCTCTTTCCACCAGAGTGTTTCTAGCTTTAAGCTTAAAAACAAACCATAGTGCTTTTGAGCAGATAACAAATGGCTCCTCCAGAAGAGAGGAGGTTGGGGTGGGGAAGGCAAGGGTGGACAATATGAAGTTCCTAACACACACTGCTAACCTGCAGGAGAGCTGCAGCAGACAATTAACCTCTGCAACGTGGGGCTTCCATGAATTGCTAGAAATGGGAATGATTAGATCACTGCCAAAGATGGACCTAGGCACTGCCATGAGGAGCTGTGCAGGAAGGACAGCTCCGGACATGGAGAAAATAGCTGCAGGGTCTTCTGGCCTTACAGAGGGGGAGGGAGAAGGGGCAAAAAGCATCTACATTAAATGATTCTATGAAAATCAACTGCCAGATAATTCACTACAAATTTAGAGCACCAGCTTTGTCATGAGTTTTGCTCACCAGAAACATAGAGGTGTAGGAATCAGGAGAAAGTAAGGCAATTTTCTTTTTTGGTATATGTATGTATAGTCCATGTTTTAATGTTCTGCCTCTATCCATACAGGTATAGCTGTTATGTGAGCAGGTGGGAACGTTCAGCTTAGAGGAAGGGGACTTAAATATTGGATGCTGAGCCAGTAAGGCTTTTCTGGAGTGGCTGGAGTAGCTACCAAGACTCTGTAACAAATACACCTTTTGGACCTGAAGTCTGGGAACGCAGAACTGAGAGGTCTGCTTCAAGCTCTGAGTCAGACATGCCCCTCCTGGTTTAACCCACCCAAAAATTAAATGGTGTTTGTTGGCTCCATGCCAAAGGTATTGCCTTACTTCTGCTAATGTACAAGGTTATTTACACGTTGCTCCATCAGAAATTCCTCCGGAACCAATGAAGCTTTTCACACCCAGTGAAGTTGGCCTATCATGATGCTCTAAAACAAATATAGTATTTCTAAAGAACATAAGTGACAGACATAAAGTTTGCTGTAATCTCCTGGCTGCACTTCTATCAGTGCTAACCACAACCCATCATTGCTCTTTTCTCATGTCTGCTACTGTGAATCAGCACCAACCCTCCCTCCACCCAGTCTCCCCTCCTTGACTGTGGTCGAAGCAGAGTTCACACACATTAGATAGGAAAAGATCAGTCCTCTTACTCTGGAAATAGCTAGATAGATTTTTATGGTTCCTATAGAACACAAGATAATCATCACCTTCTCTTCTGACCCCAAACATTTCTAAATCCATTTGAATTCAGTGACTGCATCACATTCCTATGCAAGCCCTTAAGAGCAAAATAATTTACCCAGTATGAATCTAGCAAAATATGAGTGTACTGCTGGCAGCAACACTGCCATGTAGAGATACAGAGCAGGGAGTATTTCTTCACTGAATAACTTTACCTCTGTAATATTTTCTTATTGATACATAACCTTTTATTTAGCTTTTTTTCAGTAGAAACATCCTTTTTGGTATAATTATGTCAAATGACGTCTACATCTCTTGATGTATTTACAAATTTTAATACCCTTATCATTAATTTGTTTTGAAACATTGTTTCCAGCTGTCTTCAGAGTGATTACCTCAAATGACATGAGCGGTGTTAATTCATGAATATTTGTCATTTCAGATTGCAGAAATTTCATGGGAAGGTTGTGTTGATTAGATTCATGGCAATAATCTGTTGCAAGTACATGGCTAATTTTCTCTTTTTTTCCATTAGAAGGTTTCTGTAGTAGGATTTGGTCATTTCCATAAAACTTCAACTCCATTGGTCCACTTTTTAATGGGATTAGAGCACTGTTCCCTCCTACATTTTTTGTTTGTTACGTGTCCCCTTCTGCCACCTCTAGAAAGGACAAACTCTGTACATATCATAGGAGTTGTGGACCAACACAACAAAGTCCTCTGTCTCTGAGGCTTTTGAACTTTACCCAGTAATGCTTGGTGTGGGAGGAGTTCCTGTGCCCTGTGTACAAGCCACATATTTTTGGTACTTGCAGATATCTCCCAGAAGAAACTGTAACTGCTTTATCTTGTGAAACACTCAGAAACAGAAAAAGTTTCCAAGATTCAGGATAACAACATTTAGACTTTTTACAGAAGGCCAGGAAAATTTTTATTCCAGAGAAGATCACCACAGACCAAATATACAAATCCCAAGAGCAGTCTTTCCTTTAGCATTTCATTACTGCCTTTTCCAAATGCAGATGAAATCAAGAACCAGAGAGCATGCAGTTATGCAAAGTTTTGCTTCGGCTTTCTGGGAGAAAGATGTCCTAGAAGAGGTTTCCAGAACTGAGGAACTGAGTTGTAGGATTGAGTTGAGTCTTCTGCTCGTGCTGTGTCGCTTTATGCTTGAGGAAGCTTCCCCCCCATGCAGACCTCCAAAGAACTTTCTCCAGGGCCACCAAAGTCACTGTGAAAGAGCAGAGTGACAGACCTGACTGTGGTGGTGGAAGGAGACAGTGTCTCCAGGATGTTGGCAGAAAGGCTTTCCCCACAGCAGCACTGACCCAAGGGCCCCAACTCAGATTCTGCAGTAGACTTTACTAGCTTGTTCCACCCTTGGATGCCTATGGATATATCTGCATTGCATCTGCTTAATCTCCATGCAGTGCCTGACAGTCATGGCTTTGTCAGATGTGTAGATCACAGGAGGTATCTCCATGGCATCTGATAATGTAGGCATGGATTTATTGAGGGAACGATGCCAGTTTAAATCACTTAAGATTCCTCTGCTTACAGATGTGAAATTAGAAGTGTGTACTTGAATCAATTTCATTAACAATCATTGTTTTGCCTGCTGTAGTCTATTAAAACAGAATTTTAAACAAATTTTATCTTGTGCCTCACCCCAGCTATCCGTACACTGAAGTCCTAACAATGTCCTGGTCCTGCTGGGAAAAGAATAAAAATGTTTAATACCCATTTGTATATAAATAGTAATATCAACAACATAAAATCTACTTATGGACCAATTCAGCAGCCAGAGCTCTTGTTCTTTCTGGCTGTCACTTTGATAATGCAATACAATTACATGGGCTTGCAGCCCTGTCTGCTTGGTGTGCCATCATTTATAACACATTATCAGAGTGACAGCTGGCAGTAACAAGAGGCCAAGCGCCAGATATGCACAGCGCATCTTTCTGAAAAATATTTCCCTTTTAAAAAGCAGATAGGTTGATTAAGAAGTGAGGGAATTCCTCCCCCTTCCCCCAGATGGCTGCGCTGATTCATTGGAAACCAACCCAGACGCAGCTTCTCAGTGCACTGGCAAAACTCCACGCTCCACCTTCCCTCCTCTATTCAGGTGATATCCCATGGGGTTCATCAGGAGAATTTTCCCTGACAAGGATTGAAAACAGTGATCTATAAGCAGTGAGCAACATCGCCATTTGCTTTAATTAGGCAGGACAAAAAGCTTGCTCGAGGATGCAGTGCAAGGGTGTACCCTGAAGAGTGTCCTGTTTGCACTCCACTTGCTTTGTGTTTGACCAGCCTGCTTTCACTGTGGCCCCTTGAATTCAGGCCCAAACAATGTGCTCTCAGAGCTTTCCAGCCACCATAAATCCCTGCCTCCTTCCTCAGTGAAGCTTCTTCTCAGGCACCGTCTCAAGGCATCCTAACTACCCTTCCCTGATCCAGCCTGACCTGTTAATCAGTATTATTAAAGAGTTAGCCCTTTGAACTTCAGGAAGTACTCTGGTGTATTAAGTCCTCCTTTTAGTTTCACTAAATAGTCCTGTGACCTCCCTAAAAATCCCTGAAAAGACAAGAAAGGAGTTGTGTCCCCACACACAGAATGCTAATTGGGAAACTCCAATGAATTAAAAGAAGAGCAGCATTACAGAGGATGACTTTATGAAGAAGTGATAGAGTTAACTGCTGCTATTTCATTATAGTGCCAGCTGACTGTACAGGCCTCCACAGTGTTCTCAGGGATGTGGGGAGCAGTGTGTGTTCCCTGGCAGAGACCCAAGATCTAGATTAAAATCTCCCAGAGTTAATTTAGGAAAACAATAATATTTAAAGTTGGAAGGTTGGGGTTTTTTTAAGGCTATATCCCACCACGAAACATGTGCTCCCTGGGCCTATTTCTTGTCCACATAGATCTTTCCTTGTCAATTCTGTGAATAGCTGGCCCCACATTCTTAAGTGGGAGGACCTAACAGGAAGTTAATAAATTAATATTTTGATGTTCAGGTAAGTATGAGTTTTCAAGAAATGTTGAAGTGTGTCCCCAATTAAATTATTGTCACAACCCCAAATGCTTAGTAAACTGATCATCACTACTTAGTTTGTACAAAGTCCAGCACTGACACCAGTCTTGGCTGAACTTTGCAGCTCTTTTAACTCCTTATAACTGTTCACCTGAGGTAGCGTAGTTTCCTCACACTTCAAGCATTTATTCCCAGAGCAGAGGAAAGCTTGTGAAGTGCTATGGGATCTGAACATTTGTGAAGATTATTACTCAAATCTCAGAACCATCCAGCTGCCATCCTCTTCTAAACCACCGTGGCAGGGTGGTGTCTGCCAGTCTCCCAGCTGAATATTTGTGTTGTAGGGCCAGTGTTGGCCTATGCAAGGGCTGGGTGGTGTGCTGGGGGAAACATCCCTGCTGGTCTAGCTCTGCCCTGGAGAACACTGTCCTGGTGCCACACAGACAGAGAAATAAGAAAACTAAACAATTCTCCTCAGAGGTTTGCGTTCATGCCTGTAACAGAGGCCAAAATTGTAGGGTTTCATTGTATGCCATAATTTCTATCTGCACCCTTGATTCTCCATGTGTTGTTGCATGAATACATGAAGTTTTTCTCTCTCTTCACTTGTCATTTGAATTTTATTTTTCATCCCTTTGCCTGTTGCTCTGTGCTATGAAAATTTAGGTTTCCTTGATCAAAGGTTACTTGCAGTTTTGTTTCCGGTGTTTGCTTTTCACAGATCTCAGCTTTTCTGTAAGGAGATAGAACAGGAAAGGGGATAAACCAGTTAGGGAGAGGAGGACTAGCAGGAACCTCAATTTCAATGCATGCACCTCCTTGTTTGAACCAGGAATGTAGTACATGAAAGATAAGAAGCCACCTTTCCTCAACCCTTACAATGCAGCTTTGTTCGAGTGTCGCTGCTGCAGGCAGCTGGGTGCTGTTCTCACCTCAGCTCCCTCACATGCACCGTGGGCAGCTCAGAGCATGACAGGCACATTTCAGGGGGAAACTGAGCATCTTTATCCATGGTGACAGAGGAAGCTGTTGAAATCTCCTTTTAGTTTGTGAGCACTCTTCATTTAGTGGGTCACCACTGGATCCGTGCTGAAGCAGCTCAGAGAATCCCATCTGTAGGTGTGCATCATTAGCTCCCAAAACTGGCCTCTGAGCAACATTTTCAAATATCATTTCCAGTGCGGTAGATGTCTGCTCTATGCAAAGGTTTGTTGCAATGATACCAATTCTGGGAAACATAAATTTTGTTTTCTAGAGTCCATGCTACAGAACAAACAAATTTACACTAATCCAAAAATACTAACTGCAACTAGTTCCCCTTCCTAAAGTAAAACTGAGCTGGCAGCATTATAACTGCATGCAAAATTGGGTGTACACAGGTTTATCTATTTGCACAATGTTACTGTGTAGATAAGGCTTTAACAGACACTTTAGTGTCCCTATTATCTCTGAAAGTGAGACTTTAAAAATTAACTTTAGAAGTTAATCTGCACAAAAATGGAAGAAGAAGAGAAAATGTTTGTTGCTACTGAAAGTTTGACACCCACAAATAGCTTTTTACTAGAATACAGACATGTCAGTACACCTGGAGCTGCCTATCTGACAGATAACCCTTCAGAAAAGAAGATTTTTGTGATGCCATCACCCTTAAACCTTCCCCTTTAGCTAGTATCTAGTAAGTAAGTACTAGCAAGTTCACATTTGCATTTTGGCTTTGCAGTTAAAGTAAAACAGTGTTTTAAAACTCTTCCTGTCTCTAACTAAATCAGCACAATTCAAATGACAGTCACTGCTTAGGGGAAACATCATGAATACCTGGACTGCTGTGGCCAATAGATTCTGATCAGAAACCATGATGACACATATTATCCACAAAATGCAAAACCTGCTGTAGTTTTGAACTTTTTAGCAAGAATATATAGTTTCAGCTCAGTAAACTGCTTGAAGGTATTAGAAGAATAGCATAATGTTTAAATGCATTGTATTCTTAATTTAAAACCGTGTTGTTTAGAAAGTCCACTGTTTTACCTGTATTTTAGGCCCAGATTCTTAATCTTGTAGTGGATTAGAAGAAGCATTTTTTAAAAACTTAATAAATCCTTATCTCCTGGTATTAACAGCAACTAGTCAAATTTTGTGGGTTTTATTGGGTTTCTTCCAAGGCAAATTCACCATATCTTTCTGGTGAAGATGGCTATGTAAATCAGGAATATCTCCAATGAAGCCCATTAAAAATACCTCAATGGAACATTAGGGTGAAAAAAGATTTGAACTTACTGATTTCATCTGGAATTTGTGTGAATGAAGAAAGAATAAAGAAATTTAAAATTTTTTTTGCCTTGGATTTTCTTTCAGAAAGCTTAACTCCAAAGAAATGTGGCTGAAATAATTTCCAATGAATAATTAAACAGGTTATTGAACTGATTAAAATGAAAATGAGAATAGCTAGAGAGGAAATTTGGGGAAAAACACGGGGAACATTTGCACTAAAAATTAGTCTTTTATGAACACTTGTGCCTGCATATAAGACTATACTTTTAACTGGTAAAAATGGTGCATTATGAGAGACTGGAAGCAGAGATTTGCTCTGACAGAGCGTGGTCCATGCCACCTGACTGAGGCAGGGAACTAGTGGCCAGAGAAAAGGAAGGGAAGAGAAGGGAAGAGAAGGGAAGAGAATGAAATAGAAAAGATGATCAGATAGAGGAAGAACTGTTAGACACTATTCATAATAACATGAAAAGCCATATTTAGGAGACATTAACTCAAAGCAAATGCAGGATGAATACTTGAAAGAAGACCCAGAATAGCCTTGTGGCAGTGAAAGAGAAACTCTGTGACATTTTCTGTCCCAAGGTTAATCTCCTTCATAATGTCCTGCTTCTCCTTGCTGGAAGGGGTTGTGGTTGGGGAATGGTTGAAAACAACAGCAGTCAGTGAACCGGACCTAGAGTCATGAAGGTGTTTCTGTGTCTAATTCTTAGTGAAATCAGTGAAAGTTAAATTCCAAAAATAACTTTAAATTTGGGGCCTTCGTCCCTGTCCAGGTTTGTTTAGCGCAGTGTGAGTCTGTTAGCTTCCAAATCATGCCCATTTTGAACAATTACTATTGTTGCATATTTTTCCTTACTCTGTCAATATTTATTCTAGCTTATGGCCTTTTGAAGCCATGCTCTGGTAGACACAGACTTCCTTTCAATGCCTTCTCTAGTCCTAACATGCTTTTCTTTCCAGACTTTGAATGGGAACTGCAAGGATGGGTTCACCAGGTATTATCTTTCATGGAGAAAAATATGACCTAGTCTGTTCGCCATGAACGTGCTGAGCAGAAATGTTATATGGACCCTTTAATATTACCATTATTTGTTTGGCTATCTGTGTTCTGTGGATTTTTCAGCTGTTCATTTGTTTGGTGTTAAATGACAGTCTTCCATTAAAAAAAATTTTTTTTCAGTTGTTTCATCTTTGGAAAAAATCACAATCCTTAAACTTGCAGTAGGTCCTATTTAAAAGCATTTGGAAGAAACTACCTGTCAATTGTTTGCTGAAAAAGGAAAAAGTGACCCTAGAAGAAGAATTTCTTAAGAGGATGAATAAATAATTTCTCCCTCTCATTGTCATGTCATTTTCTTTACCATTTGGCATTCACTGCACTTGGAAATTCCTCCAAGTCTTTGTGTTCCTGAGCTTTGAGATTTTAGAAAACAGTCCCCTGGCCCCCAATCCCTGCCAAGGTTGCTACTTTCATACTCCTTTTCCTGTGGATTACAAAACAGGATATTATTGTAAAAACAAACAGAAATTGCTGTTCACTGCTGCTAATCTTGAAGAGAACCATAGGGGAATGAAAGCTCTACAGTTCTTCCTTTTTTAAGTGGCTCAGTCTAAGGATGACTCCTGTTCTGCTGCTGTCAGGTGAAGATCAAACACTTTTCATTGCTAATCAACAAAGGTCACAGTAGATATCTGCAGTTTTCTGTCCTTCCTTTGAAATTTTAGTCATTGAGAGATGAATGTGAGTTTTTTAAAGTTTTTTTTTAAGTTTTAAAATTTTCCAGTATGTTTCATGGTAAAGATGGGATCACTTATGAACCAAAGGCAGTTTATAATAGAAAGCTAACTAAAGATATTTCTCTGCTCTGTACATTGCTGCAGGCTGTTTCAGCACTGGGCAGAAGGGTTGCTGCATGTTTTTTTCTTGCCTTTCTCCTGTGGGTGATGTAGAAGGTGTTAAAAGACATGTATTTGACTCTTCTGCAGCCGTGAACCAGGAATATCCTATCTGCTTAATTTAAAATAAGGAAAATACAATGCCACAAAGCAGAAGTCATGTGTTGGTTGTGTAGCTCAGGAATGGGAGTCCAAGGCAGTGTAGCTCAGGAATGGGAGTCCAAGGCAGTATCTCTGGAAGGGATACGGAGATCTGAGGACAAGTCACCTATCTTTTTTTCCCCAAAGTTATTTAGTCTCTTCCCCACAATATCTGATCCCATTAGGAAAGGATATTTTCTCCACAGCTCTCTTGCAGGATTCAGAAGTGTGAGCCATACTTTTGACAGAGGAAAAGTGGGATAGATGCAGTTTTGCTGCAGATCTTGCAGGAAGAGTCTGGCTGAGCTGGGAATAGAGGTTGGGATTTTTGCTAACAAGTGGCTTCAAATTTAACACTCCTTTTGACCCTCCTGTCTTTGGGAGTCAGGGTGATATGCTAAACTATTACTTAAATGTATTAATTAATTATTAACTAAAGACCCCAGTCATGCCCCTTAGGCTTCCACCATGGAAGATTCTTTATCTTCCAAAAACAGATTCTTTAGCTTTGGTGAGGCCACATTCACAGGTTGCCATGACATGAAGTCACTGCGGGTGCTGTCGAGGATAATATCAGGTCAGTTCCCAAACAGCATCATGGACTGTGTTTGAGGCCTCTTGACTACTGGCTGCTTGTTTCCAAACCTGAATTAGCCCCATTTTCCATTTCCATCTGGTAATAAACAGCCAGCTCACCCTGGGTTCAGTTCTGAGACGAGCTCCAGAGAGCTTCACTGACCTCCTCTAGGCAGTCCCCTGGAGCCATGTGAGATGCTCTGGGGTGTCCCCGGAGGGCACAAGTCTCCTACAAGCCCTGTTGCAGGCACGAGGAGCTCAAAGTACCTTGGATTGTCTTTGGTCTGAAAGGAGCTAAGCATACACCTGCATTCCTCCATGGTGGCACTCCCTTCATTGAAAGGCTGGAAAGCAAACTGAGCTTGGAAAAAACAAACAAACCAAGAACGAAGCATAGGGAGCTCTGGGGTGTGTGTTGGGAGAGTCACTCTGGGTGTGGGTAATGAGCAAGTGGGTGCTTGAGGGCTTTCAGGAATGGGATCAGCTCTCTGATAACACTGCCCTGGTTCCCAGGCTCAGGCAAGAGATGTACTCTGCTGGATGTTTAAATAGCAGATATGCTTAAAAGTTGGATCACTCAGTGGGTTTATTAATGGTCAGGACTGCTTTGCTTTCAGACTCTGGGATATATGGTTGCTTGTGTGGTGGCTCTGCAGACCAGTTTGCCAGGCTTTGAAGAGGTACATCTTTATTTATTAACAACTGAGCTCCTTTGGACATTGAGCAGGAACAGTAATAGAAAATGAGGAAACTTTGCTGGCATTCTTTTGTCACCTCCAAAAGAGACAATGAAACCCTAATTAAAGTAAAACTCAAAGATAGGTTTCTAACTAATGCAGAATGTGTTGGACAAATCAATATCCCAACTTCTAATATTTTTTCTTCTTGTGGGCAAAGGGGAATTTAAGATTGTCTGTTCATCATCTTTAGCATGCATTGAAATGGCCACACTCTGATAAAACCAGAAAAACTATGGAAATTAAGCCTTGGAAAATGGATGAAAATCAAGTGTTACTTGGCAGCAAAACTTACCTGGGAAAAGCAGGGAGCTCAAATGAGACAAATAAATATAAGTCTAAGACCAGGTCAAATTAAGACTCATATTACATGTCATGTAATAAATGTTAAGACTCATTATGTGCCATGTCACTAAAACCTTACCTGAGAACTGAAGTTACTGGGGAAAAAAAGCAGTTTGTGTTGGTAGAATATCATCTACGAACATTATTGACGAACAGCTAGCAATTTGGCATGATACTTATGTTTTGTAATGCTTTAAGATCACAGTTATATTTTAGCCAAAAGTGTTTGAAACTGCTGCTAGAATTTTTCCTCAGCTTAACATACCATAGGCACTGTTAAAATGTCATTCTAAGCCCATTTTCTGACTTTTCCCTATAAAAGGATTAACTTGTCTTTAGAATGTTAAAAATGCTTAAATTACTTGATATTAGATAAGAAGGTTTAGCTCAGGCTCAAGAAAAGTTGTAGGAAAATATGTATATGTTGTCCTTCATTCAGCAGGCGTAAGTCAGACTCTGCATGGAAAGAATCCTGCTGATGCAGGGTAACTGGAGTGAGGGTCATTTGCAGTCCACTTGCCAGGTGCCTGACATTACAACCAGGTGAAAACTGATTCAAATCCCAGAGCAGAGGGCCCTAGTACAAATGTAAGTCCCAGTATCCAGCTTAGTTCGAGTCCAGGTGAAGGGGATACACGTGACACTCACATGTGTGAATGACATGACACTGCCATTTACTCTCTGTGTCTCCGTGACTGATTCTGCATGTTAGTTGAGACACGGCCCAAACTGATGTGTAGGGCAATCTGCATTTCAGTTTTGGGAGCTCTAGGACCAGTGGTAAATCCCAAGGATCTGGGTGTGATACCCAGAGCACCCCGTACACACAATATCTTGTTCCTTTTCCCACCAAGTCATGTTGTTTCGTGGCTCTCCTTCACCCTTGAATGCCATTGTCTTCCTAAATGTAATTTGGGTTTGATTTTTTTCCTTTGAGACACAACAGAGGAAGTCTTTCATCATCCACTACTTGTCTCCTGGCAGAAAGCTGCCCCTGGATGTAGTCTGGTGAACAATGGCAGCCTGATTTTGCCTTTCTTCATTTAACTGTGTTGTTGGTTGGACCATTTTCTGGGACGAAAGGCACATCATGGCCACAGCTGATCGCCTGTCTCCAATAGTTCTTCAGGTGTGTTATATTTCCCAACTCTGCTCAGGTTTAACAGGGAGCCAAGGAAGCAAGCAGCCATGCAATTACTGCATCCAATTTCAGACCTCCATTTGCTGTTGTCCCAACAGGGCAGGGCCATCTGTGTCTGTCTGCTACAGGAAAGGCTCTGTCCTATCTGTCTGCAACAGGCTGTTAAGAAGGACAAACTGAGTGAAACTCACCCTACATTTACCCAGAAATGTCCAGGGGAGATGAGCTGCAGGCTTCTCGCATGAGTACAATGGGCAGACACAGTTTGTTTGGCTCTCTTTGAACTCTGGCCATTTTTTTTCTTAGTGGGATTAGCAGTGAACAAGTTTGCAAATGTGGCATTTGGCTCACCCCTGCTGGGGCTGCATAGCATGCCCACCACCCCTAAGTGTAAGGAACATTTTTGTACACTTGGTCTAACCAGCTGCCAGGTCAGCACAAATTATTTACGGGGCTCAGTCCTGCATCCCAACTTTGTGACAGAGGAGAAATGTCAACTCTCCAGCTGCTTTCCCCTTGCTCTCCCCACCTCATTTGAAGCAGATGATCTCTGTGCTAGTGCTGAGACCAAAGATCACAAATGACTGAGCATGGGGTCTTGCATACTTTCCAGCTCCTTCAAGAAACCAGGAATAGATGGCTCTTACCAAGGAAATTCTTTCTTGCAAAGGCAAGAGCAGTCTCTTAGCTGAAGTCTGCAGTTTGCACATTGCGCACCAGCAAGGGTTTAGGTGTGACCAGATAATTAGTCCTTAAACTCAAGGCCTTAGCTGTGCCCAGAAGCAATCAGTCCTGTGTGTTATTTACCACTTCCTCCTTGACTGCCCTTTCGTTTCAAGCTTGCTTTGCAACAGCCTGATTGATTTATCCAGTTCATGCCACTCTCTCAACGTAGGCCCTGGATTAAAAATAAACCCTGTAAATTGCTGCTACATATTTACTGACCATTGTGCTGCACAGCACCTCCTGCTTGCTCAGAAAAAATGCTTCCTCCTCCTCTCAGTGTTGTTTAGCTGGAAAAGACAAATAACTTCCTGCACTGTAATATAAATGGTAGAGCTGCTTATTAAGCTGGACCTTGGTTAGCAACACCAACCTGGCAAGGATGAATCAGTAGGTGAATGAAGCACTGCAAAACCCTGAGGATTCTCCCACCCTGAAAGAGTCATTAAAAACATTACAGAGAAAGGAAGGGTATGCCAAGTTTAAGATTAAGTGCAGTTATGACTGTGAAAATCGTACTGGGAACACTCCTACGGGCAGGCTTCAGTCTGAAAAGAGGGCATTATCTCCACTTGGCACCAATGTGCATGTCCAAGTGATAATTCTCTGCAGGGCTCACGTCAACAGAGAGAGCACAGTGCCTTGCTGCAAAAGGGCAAATAACCCTCCAAAAGCAGAAAGAATCTCTCAGAAGTGAGCAGCATGAATCAAAAAAGCCAATGGTACCTATGGAAAGGATGTAACAAAAGATCCTCTTAAGGCCAGTGAAGGGAACAAGTTATAAAGAAGGGAACAAACTCTGAGAAATGAAAAAATAAGGGTTAAAGTGGCAGTTCCATCAGGGCTTGTTCTGTGAAAAACAGGATCTTGTGTGTGACTCATCTTGCCCGTCCTATGGCATTTCTCACACACCCATATAGATAACCAGACTCTCAAAAGCGCTTGGAGACAATTTTCAAGGGCAAAACACGCAAAGATCTCGAAAGACCTCCATTTTTTACATTCTTTAGAGGCCAGATACCTCCTGCAAGGCTGGGGCAGGGCTGAAACTTTCCATTTTTTTGGTGAGATGTAAACTACTGTTTGGTGCCAGGAGGAGGGAGAGCAGGGGTGGCAGAAGGCCCAGCTCAAAGAGAGATAGCGATCAGTTGGAAGTACGTTTTAAAAGATAGCATCAACCTTTTTCTTAGAAACATCTTGTTGGCTTATTTTTGCTCAGGAGAATACAGAGTCAAGGAAACAAAGTCTTCTGGTTTCAGTTGTTTAAATAATCAGGGCCTGTGACTGAATGAAATAGCAGAACAAGGATGACGATAGCAAAATGCACCCATGCAAGAGCTCTCAGCCATGGGAGGTGAGCTGAGGGCAGCAGCCACCCTCCGACAGCCTGGTTGGCTCCTCTGGGAAAAGCCCTGCAGCCTTCTTCTCTTGCACCTTTCTTCTCTTCCAGCTTTCTTCTTTTCAGATTTTTCCCTGATAGACAGGTGTGACCCCACTCTGGGGGCAAAAGGAAGGAGCTCAGCACCCAAAATTTCCCCTTCTTTAACTCAGAAAGAGCCCGCTGAGTCAATTCGGTGCCTAGATCCAAGTTCTTTTTCTGGTGGCTCCACCTTAAAGTACCACCCAGCACAGCCAAGAACGGGAGAGATTCAGCTAGTGTCGGACAATTTTCAGATAGTATAACATTAATCTTCTCTTTTATCAACACATGCCCACATTTCTGGTCTCAAACACAGCCCAGCCTGGGAAAAGGGGTTGTGCACATGTCCCAGGGATTTTTGGCGGCTGTAGAAGCTCCTTAGAGACCAGAAGTACCATTTAGCCTAGAAATAGTTTTGCTGGACTCTGAGCATTGCTGGACTAAATGTCCCTCAGCAAATTTACACCATAACTTTCAAAAGACAACAAAGCATATCCTAAACTTGGAAGAGAGTTTTATGCATTCTCGGAACAAGACAGTTTGACAAAACTCAAGGGAAGTTTTCCACAGCTAATGCAAAACATAAGTAAATGTATGCCTGTTAACAAAGAATGAAAAAGCCACACAGAGAGGCACATCTATTTATACCCAGTAAAATTCCACAAACAAGTTATATCTGTATTGATACCTGTTTTTTGTTTTTCTACTTCTGGGGGTCACATATCAAAGCCATGTAAACTACAAATGGCAACAGAATAACTGTTCTGTTAATGTGAAAGCAAAACGGTTAACTATGTTACTGGATATTTTTAAGAACCCAGATTTCATTAAAGAAACATTCAAAGGCAAAATAAAGCATCAGTCATCAAATGTTTGTGGATAAATGTACCAGCTTATTGCACCGAGCAGGGAAATGGGGTTTTGGGGAGAAAAATTTCCAATTGAGTAATGGCTTCTTTAACACTAATGTGGCTTAATTCTGAATTAAATCCTTGTCCTGCAAACAGAAGCTGTCATAGAGATCAGTATTACTTCATCTCCTTTTTTTCCCTTCATTTAATGTCATTACAGAAAGCCCAGTACTCCAGAAACATTTGCTGTTAGTCAGTATGTATGTATTAACAATAACCACTTTATGCTCCTTTGAAAGAATGGCCAGTATGCCTAGGAAGTACATTAAAATATAAATTAGAGAACTTTCAAAATAATCCATTGGAACTAACAAAAGAGCAGTACAGTTAAAATAGCTTAGAACTGAAGGCTTGGTCTTGGAAATGGCTGAAATCTCCTCAGAGAGAAAATGTTTTAGATTTTAATGATCATTTGGATATATACATATATATATATAAATTGCATTTTGTTCTGTGGACTCAAAAAGAAAGAAAAAACCCCTACATTTAAAAGCAGACTGCATTAGTTGTATAACAGTTGTACCTTGTGGCCCATGACAACCAAAGTGATGTGAATATAAACAGGACAGCTGAAGTTGTGATGGTTCAGTTTCTTTCACAGTATGACTCAATCTCATGATTTTAAGTATTTTACTGTATTTCCAGGAAGAAGGTAGCACTTGCTGAGCTGGGTGCAGAACAGAGCTACATGGACGGTCATCTCCCACTTGAGGCAGTTGGGAAGCCAAGCTGGCTGAGATTACACCCAAAATCTGTGGTACAGTGCAGTAGTGAAGCTGCAAACCCTTGATTCCCTCCCTGGGTTCCTGTGTCCAGGGCTCCTGGCACCAACAGTGGCTTTGGGACAGCCCAAACAAGTAACTCTGAGCAGCATTTTCTAAACTATGCAGGGTTTAGGCCTGTCCCAAAGCAAACTGCTTTGTAACATTGCTTAATGGCTTCTTATAAACAGCTGAGAGTGTATCCTGGATATTTTGCCTGTGAATTTCCTGGTTTTGTTGTAGGAAAAGTGCTGTTGATAGATAACTTTCTATGCATCTGACAGCGAGTATTTTTAATTTTTCCTCTGTCACTGGTTTAAAGATGTCTTGTCAACAAGTGGCCTTGCTTTCTGGAGAGTATTGGAGAGTTTCCTCCGAGCAATGCTGAAAGGGAAAGGACATGGATTGTAAAACATGATGAGAAAAACTGCTGCATATATCCCTCACTGGTAGGAATCAGCGATTATTTGTGGCCAAGAGATCTGCAGGATCCAGTAAAGGAAAAATAAACACCCAGAGAACTTGGATTTGCAGAAGGAGCTGAAGGACCGCTTTAAAATAATCTGGAACAAGTGGCTTGGACTGATCCTCCTGTGACCAGGGAGCTTGGGCAAGACAATCTCCAGAGGTCTCTTCCAATCCTAGCTGTGCTTGTCTGTGTATGTCAATGCAACCAGCTACCATTAACTTCAGCTTCACAGCAGTCACATAGGGAAGTAGAAATATTTTAAAAAGAAGTCAGCCAGTCCATTTTCATCTTTTTACCTGAAAGCTCTAAATAGTAATTTTTTCAGTTCTATACCAGACATTTCTCGTCTCTTCTCAATCTACTGCTGAAAAAAAATAGGGAAAAATATAAAGGGGTAGAGAAAGAGTAAACCAAAAGTATATTAAGGTTTTCAAGATTGAATCTGGTGACTCAAATCTTTCACAATTTTAATAAAATAGTATGTTTCAAATAAAACTTCGAGGTTTTTGTCCAATGAAAAAATGGCTTCGATTATCAGAACTGTCGGTGGGAAGCTGATGATATTTTGCTATATTATCAACAATGAGAGAACACTCCCTGTTCCCTGACTCTGGGATTTCTTTTGAATACTCTGTCTTAGAATAATTACTTTTGGAAAAGGTCTTCTAGTCACGAGCTTCATGAGCAGAGCCCATGTGGACTTCATCCCTAGGGAAGTGCTGATAATCTCCATCCACTCAAAGACCTCTCCCTCACTTTTTTCCCCCCAGGTACAATGGTCACAACTCCATATTATTGATGATAACCTAGCATACCCTCAGCACAACACTTTTCAGCAGAAAATTCAAGTGCATTGTTCCCTGACTGCTGTTGCAAATGCCAAAAATTTCCTCCTTACTTTCTCCATGAGGAATTAGAAATTACCTCATGAGGGAGGTTATAATCCACTGCCAAGTGAGAGAGTCAGGATTAACCAGGGTAACCTGATTGATCTCTGTGTGAGGTTTTTTGAATGAAGCTCTGGTTGCTTTCCACTGCAACAAGCTGCAAAGCAAGGTAACTTGTGGGGTGCTCTGAGGGAAAAGTTAGTGTAAGGACCACTCTGCTCAGGACTGTGTCCTCCCAAATTAGAGACACACTGGCATGCTGAAGGAAGGACAATTGATCAGTCAAACAAACAGCAAAGATACACAGTTTCCAGTCTTTGGCCCCATCTGAAACACAAGATCAAGAGCAATGTACTCCTGCTTGTGTGAGTCAGTCACAGCCTGATGCTGTTAGAAATACTGCCTATTTGGTCTACCTGAAAAGGATCATTTATTGCTCCCCGAAATCCTATGACATCAGACAGAGTAGCCATAGGGACCTGTGAGCATCAGGAGATATGTTTGTGTTCTGGACACACAAAAATTTCCCTCCTTCCCCAGAATTAGGTATCTACTCTCAGTTCTGGTTGTAAACTATTGTGTAGCGTGTCTGTGTTTTGATTATCATGAAAATTATACCCTGGAGGTATCTGCACTGTGGTTCTCTGTGTGTCTCACTAAAGAGGTGAATGAAATCATCTCTGGCAGTCCAGTTTGTACAGCGGCTGTCTAGGCAGTGCATAAACAGGATCCTTTTTATTTACGTCAGTTGCATAAAACCAAAATTCTTTCCAAGGATTTGCATGTTCACAGGCCTAATCATGTTAGCACAGTGCACATTTGCAAATTTGCTCTCAGTCAATTGCTGGAATCTGGAAATCTCTCTGATTGTTCTTGGAGGCATCACCAGTGCCAGAGGCAGTGCAGGGAGCAGGTAGGGGTGCAGCAGCTGAGGGTGTGAGCAGAGGATGCGCCCATCCATGCCAGCAATGGAAATGCCAGCTGAATAGCAAGTGGTCTATTGTTCCTGGTTAAGTAAATAACACCAACTTCCTGTCCCTCTGGAAGCCATAAATGTAAACTGAAGCTTTATTCACCCCAGCTCCCACTCCTTAATTACATGAACTCCATGTTCAGACTTGCACAAAATGTGTAAATCAAGGAACAATAAAGGGGGACATATTTCCAGAAAGACTGAGTTTTCATTGAAGCATAGACTAGGACTCAAAATTTTCCGTGGATTCAGATGTCTCCTGTTTCAAAACTACCGTCAGAGTTTCCAAACAAAGCCATATTTACTGAAGTCGACTGAACCTGAAGCATGCTTTCACTGCACACAAGCTGAGGTTCTTATCTGGTGTTTTCCTTAATGTCCTCCCAGACGCATTCTTCTCACCTGGATCTAGCAGAGCTTTTCTTCTGTGCCTGCTGATTTACATGGAGGTAACTTCCTCGGCTGCTAACCTCACACAACCCGCCCAAGAAATTTAATGTTTGAATGCTGATGACCCACCTAAAGTTCCTTTCACACCCCAGGGAAACCGTGCACATTCCCCCGCAATTCATTAAGAAGCAATCACAGAGCTGCTCTCGTTATTGGAGCGCAGCGGTGTCGGGCTCGGGGCGAGGCAGGGAAGGAGGGAGCAACAGCACCAGCGTGAGATCTCACACTGTGCCTGATCACACCTGAGCCAAGCCAGGGTCTCCAGCCAGGCAGCAACCTCAGAGCCAGCTCTGCAGCAAACGTGCACCTCCACACACATTGCTGAAAGAAAGGGTCAGCTCGTTGGGATTTCAGTGTTTAAGTGTCAATTAAAAACTAATATAACCCAAGAAATTCAAAAAAACAGTGTTTCAATAAGCCCCTTTGCTGTAGGTTTTTACATTCACCTTCTTTTCTATGCTTTTGTATGGATTTTAGGTTGCAATGGAAGCAGTGTCTGAAATATATTTCTTCTTCTAAGGAGAGATTGTGTCAGATAAGAGAGGGATAGACAACCCAGTTTTATGTAAGTGTGGTTTTTTCACCCTCTATCACAGTTAATTCATTGTTTAACATGAGGCTTTAATTCAGTTGTCTTCATCAACGAGCTACTTTGTGTCCATATGGCTAATAAGTGTTATTCTGCATTCCAATTAATGGGAAAATAGAAAGTATTTTAACAGTGCAGCTGATCTAACAAAAAACACATCTGAGGAGGATTAACATTTCAAAGGAACTATTTGCTCAAGTGAGCTGTCTTTATTATGATCTAAAGAGGGGGGAGTTGAAGAAGAAACCTTGAGTAACACTTTCATTATGGTAGCTTAGATACTGGAAATTAAATAGACCCGACTGAATCATAAAAAATCCTTGTACTTGAGCCTGGAGATAATTAAAACTGTTTTACCATGTGTCAATAGTAACAAATGAAAACTGGTAGAGATGAAGGATAATACAGTACTGTAAATACTTTCTGGCAAACAAAAATATTGCTCCCTTTAACCATGGCCTGAAAAAGAATACGATTTACCAGAAAGCATAAAGAACAGGCTGAACTGTATCAGTATGTTTTTATGGAAGACATATGGCTCATTCTCACTTCTCAAAAATGTGTGGCCCTGGTAGTAGGCAATTGTTTTACTACATAATACTAGCACAATTTTAATTTAGATTAAAAACTTGACAGGTTTCCGATACAAGACAGGCAAGTTTGTGTTTTCGTTTTTTTTCAATCTCTATTTCTCCAATTTTTTAAACCTTGTTCTATTTACAGCTGTTCTTTCACTCTCCCCATCTGATGGGGAGGGGAAGCAAGCACCTGCTCGCACAGTCAAAGCCAGCGTTGCTTCTCCCAAGCCAGCTGGCCACAGTGCCATGCCGGGTATGTACTCCTTCCTCTCCAGAGATCAAATGCATCAAGCAGTGTGAGGATGGTCTCTGCCAGCCCAGGATCCACTGCCTGGCTTTCTGCAATTCCACAGCTGTGGAATCTGGCTACAAAATGCCCTCTCTGCTGAAGAATTCATCAACTTTTCTCAAAGGAGTGGGAAGAGTAAATCACAGTGTTGAGGTCCAGGGTATCCAGCACTAAGTCAGTTTATTCAGACTTAACTTTGTATGTTGGAATCTTATAATGAAGAAAGATCTCGGGGTTGAGATGTCTCTGATTATTTCAGTTGCTGAAGCTCTTATAGCCTTTCATTGTGAGCTTGACAAGTCTATGCAGCATTAGGATGCTTATGGTGACCATGTCCCTTCCAGCAAGCAACACATTAGGGGGGCCCCTCCACTGTCAGATCCTGACATTGTCCTTATGTTCCCTCCAGTCTATGGAGTTCCTGATGCCAGTATGTGGCTGGTCTTTGAGGGACGCCACACCGCAAAGTGAACAACGGCCCATGGTCACACGGCTGATACAGCCTCAAAAGTGGCACCAGTTGGTCCTGAGCTGCTCAATGGGCTATTTGACAAACATCTGTCAGGACTGAACATATTTCTGAACTCCCCATGAGTGGCACTATTGACTGGAAAAGCCCATTTGCACTACAGGAGCCACTGCTGATGTGGGTGGACACGTTCATACCACAGACTCAGATGTCACAGCACAGGAAGTCACGGTGCCCTTGGCTGAAGGGCACTCGGCAGCTCTCTGAAGCTGCTGCACACCGGAGAGGTCCTGGCATATGAAAGAAGGCACACGCTCCCTGCAGTTACACTGACTGTGGATCTCTGCTAATGGATGCTACAGAACCACACGTCCCTGGCACTTCTGGAGTGACATGTCTGAGATACCTGTCATGACCACCAACACCTGCATATGGACTAGGGCCCTTCCAAGCCCAGTGACAACTATGTCCAATATATGTTTTCTTGTTGGAGATGATGGATATCAGAGAGTAATATGCATTACTAGAGCTGTGTGGGTCCTTCCCAAAATAGTGGCCCACTGACGGCCCTCTAACATCCTTTCAGGTGGTAATTCTGATGCATGTCCAGAGCTGTCATAATGTGTGCACCTTGCTTTAGAGGGCAGCACTCCAGGTGTTCTACTTTTGTCAAGTTTTTGTAGAGGAGCTGAGACACGTGTGTGCCAGTACATGTAGCTGCAGCCTCAGAAAGATGAAAGACCAGGGTCCAGGATGTGAAACCCGTGTCCGTCTGCAGGGAGGGTGGGTCTCTGCCAGCAGATCAAGGGTGAGTCTCTGCCAGCAGATCAAACCCATCGTAGTTACTGACAGACATTGCCTTATTTTCACAAGAACCATAGGAATTGAAAGGTTTTGACTGATCACATCAACACTTAAAGAGGAAGAGTTTTGTCAAATGTGTTTGTCAAAAGAGCACGGTTTCTCTAAGTTCTGAGAAATGTGGTTGCTGGAGTGAACTAAACTTGCAGGCACAGAAATTAAACTCCTTCTGATTCCACACACAAAATTCAACAGTTGGGCTGCAGATTCAGTTTCAAGTCCTCTGGTTTTTTATATATGTGGTTGTCCCTTGAATGTGAGCCATCATTCTCCAGAAACAGAAATGCACAGAGATATTTAAATGCATTTTTAAATGGCAACACACATTGAATATTTGACAATAACTCCTGGAGGAGCTCTAAACTCAGGTCACTTTCTGCTTGAACGCTGCCAGAACAGTGTCTCCTGTAGTCTCCTGGCTCAGTCCCCTTCTTCCATGCCACCAGAAGCTCTTGTGACTGGGTTGTGCCTTTTTTTTCCATGGCAAAGCCTGGTGTACTGAGATCCTTGTCTGTAAGCATGTTCCCATGGCCTGTTACAATAACACTAGCCATGAGAACCCCAACCGCAAATAGGAATTGTAATGTTTATTAATTTCCTTTCCTCCATTGGTTTGAACTGTTTTCAAAATGTTGTTTATCACTATTATTTATTATGTGAGCTCCCTCTTGTGTCTTATTTTGCACCTGTGTAATCCAGTTGGCTGTGGGCCTTTTCTTGCAGGTGAAAAATCTCATTTTAAAGTTTTTACTAAGCAATTAATCCTTGTAATTTCTTTTTTCCTCTTTCAAGACACCTTTGTTGTGATTCATTCAACTGATAAAAAAACCTGGGAAAAAAAAAACCCAAAAAACCTAAAATCTGAAACATTTAACAAGAAAAAATATGGTTTTGGCATGTAGCGCTGGTTTTTATGCAGGTGCAACTGAGGACAGTGACAGAGATTGAATTCCATTCAGAGAAGGCTTGATATGGAAGGGAGTTTCACCTCTGATCCAGAAAACTCACAGAGGGTATTTATGTAGCTGAGCAGAGCAGAGTTACCCCATTAACATTTTCAGTCTCAGGCATGTGAGCACAAGTGCCCATCCACAGGGAAACTCTGGCAGGGCCAGGCCCTTCCAGAGCGTGTTGCTCACCCAGACTCCCAAGGGTGAATTTTTAAATGGTGGGAAAAAGGAGAAACCTTGGCAGCACCTAAAGTTTACATATACCTATTGCTGTCTGAAGTGACTAACTTTACCCCAAAAATGACTCATACAGGCAGCGTCTTTGATCTGATTGCATTCATTATTATTATTATTAACGATAATAACAGCACTGCAGCCGTGCCCCGAGGCCCCAGCTGAGATCAAGGCTCTGTTTTGATAGGCATCGAAGACACCGAGAAGACAAACCTTGCCCTTAGGAGCTTACACCTGAGCTGAAGAAGACACACCAAATTCAGGGAGAAGGAAGTGGTGTTATCTTTATTTTGCCTCAAGACAGAGAGGTTAAGTGACTTGCCTGAGGTCAGGCAGGTATTTGGACACAGAGGCGGCACAGAGCTGTGGTCAAAGCTCCCAGGAGTTGGGGACCAAGCGGGACACACTTGTCCTCCCTTCAAAAATGCCTTGGTGCATGCCCAGCAAGGGGGACTGCAAGCTGGCAGCAGGGCAGGGCAGGATTCCAAGGGAAGGACTCCAAGGGCAGAGCGGCCAGCACTGGATGGAGGTGGGGGTGAGCACCTGGCCACATGCCTGCTTGCATGGCAGGTCCAAGGAACTTTGTGCAGCAATACAACAACCAAACATCCCCTGTGTCCATGGATTTGAGCCATAGCCTGCTTCCAGCCCAGGGAAATGAGCCTACAGCAAACCCCTCACCTCTTTGGCTGTTTGCCCTAAAATCAGGTTGTGGGATATCTCTGTGTTAGCTCAAAGCCTGTACCCCAGGGTGGAACTGGGAATAACTGCTAACACCTCATCCTTCACCTCCCCAAATATCTTCTCTTTTGCAAGACCATGGCAAGTCCTGTGACTCCAGCTGGAGAAGCTGGAGAGTGGCAGCAGAGGTGAAACTGTTCTCAATTATCATCAGTGCTCTTGGCCAGATCTTAAAAAAAAAAAAAAA
>VZRQ01006657.1:257634-319849 GCA_013397975.1 Machaerirhynchus nigripectus
AAAAAAAAAGCTTGAAATTAGACCCCTCTTGCTACATTTTGGCACCTAAATACATGACCTGCTTTTGCAAGAGTGCTGACAGCCGTTGGTATGGCAACTGTGATTACTGGAAATTTCCAGGGGCTTGGCTTTCGGAAAGCTGGCCAGTTATTTGGGTGCCAACATTCAGGTTTAGAAGCCTACATTTAGAACTTGGACACCTTTTTTTTTTTTCTTTGCTTCCAATCACAACTACTTATTTATGAAAAATAGATCATGAGTTTAGACACATGTAGGACACGAGATGTAAATATGGGACATTACAGCATCCAACAGCTATGAGGGGCCACGGGTAAAACATGTTACAAAGAACCATTTGATTTAGCAATGAAAGAAAAAAGATGCTAATGCAAAAGCTATGTGGAGTATACTCAGAAAGGGCTGTATCTAAAAGCACCTGAACTCTGAATGTCCACTAACATCCTGCTAGGACAGCAATTTTATGTCAGTGACAGTTTTGGGCACCTCAGCTGGGGACTATCCAGTGCATTGATTTTATATGGCTGTATAATCCTTTTTTGGAGATTTTTTGGTTCCTGATACACCCTGTGGCTATGAGTCCCACAGTTCCATATGTACTGTGTGCACCAGTAGGTAGTTTGAATATTGAGTACAGACTGGAAACTTCATAATTTACCAGAGGACGCAGACAATGAGTATCCATTAGGTGATACACCATGGGACTGATTTTAATATATTTATTATCTATGTTCTTTGCAAGTGAAATGCTGACAAACGTCTATATATTCTGCTAACTTAAACATTTTTTTTTACCTGATGCTGAAATTAAATTAATTTTAAAGCAGTCATTTCTTAGCTATTCCCTTTGATTAGTTTTCCTTCTGCTTCTGTTCAGAAATATGGGGACTAATATAGAACTCACACCCATATAACTACAGTCTGGATTTACACTCTGGTCACAATTGTCTTGTTTGGTTTTATTCTTCTAATTAGTTCACTTGCATTCATTTAATTTTGCTTATATATGGCCCATCTCTGTTGCCATCTTTGTAACGGATTTTATTTAGGAAAAAAGCCATCCTGAGGATGTTCACATGCACATGGCTACAATGTCTATAAACTAAATAATGTAATAAAATATAAATATATAAATAAAATATAATGTACTGTATGTGCATGTGCAAACATGGGTGTATACACACATGAAGTAAATAGGTAAAATTGAACATGTACTTGTGGGCATCTATGGAAAAAAAGCACTTTAAAAAAGAACTGATAAAAATGCTTTCACTCTCCCCAATAAATCTACATCCAAACTTTTTTTGATATCTTTGGAAAGAGGGGTATGTCAACAGACTCTAATCTTGGGGCCTTTATCCTCCCCAAGGACCTCTCTCTGCTCCTGGAAATTTCTCTCTCCAGAGGAACCCTGAGGTAAAGAGTTTTGGTATTTTATGATGACTTTTTGACAGTTGCTCACTGGCAGCAAATTTGAGGCTGACACTGAGTGTGTATTTGCCAGTGCCTTTCCCATGCTCTGATTTGTCATTCTTGGTCTGTCACAAGAGTCTGGGGGTTGTGAGCAGTGGGGATTTGTTTCAATTTCCTAGACATGTCAGTAGAACAAACAAACCCAGAACCATCCTCAGCAGGCTATGAAATATCTGGTGCCAAACGAGTTCACCTACCTGCTTGGCTGTCCCGTTGGACATCAAATCAAAGGCTTGGTTTTCTTCAGCTCCCAAATTCTGACACTTCCTAAATTTAAAAAGAAAGTTAAATGGCAATTCCAGCCTGGAACTGGCTGACAGGAGTCTACCCGGCTCCAGGAATTAATCCAGAGGAAATGGATACTTCTGAGATTGCCTTTATTTTCTTCCAAGATACCCAGAAACTAACATATATTCTGGTCAGCTCCATTCCAAAAGGCTGGAAAATACTGCCCAAAAATGAAGAAACTGAGAGCAGGGATTAGCCCACATATACTTGTTGTTCTGCACAAAGTGTCCTTTCATCTTGCTTGAGAATCCTTTTCCAAATTACTTCTTTCACGCCAGTCATGTGTCTCTTGTGGCAAAAGGCACTGCTCTCTGAGTTAAACTGGTATTAAAAGGAGTAATTATGTTACTGTGTTGGGCAGAAAAGGAGTGTGCAGTTCTGCATTCCCTGATAACAGAATCACAGAATCATAAAATTGGTTGGGTTGAAAGGGACCTTAAGGATCATCTCATTCCAACCCCTTGCAATGGGCAGGGACACCTTCCACTAGAACACGTGGCTCAGAGCCCCATCCAGCCTGGCCTTGAACATTTCCAGTGATGGGGCACCCACAACTTCTTTGGGAAACCTGTTCCAGCGCCTCACCGCCCTAATCTTGCTCTCAGAGCTGCCACCCTGGCTCTGCCACCAGAGCCTTGGCAGACCTTCTTCTGTATATAACTGGGATTTTGGCACTCATAATGACTAAAAGCATTACAATTGGTACACAGAATTAAGCACTGAAAATCTGTTCTGCTTTTAGTGTTCCTTTTTATAAAGATAGTTTTATTCAGGCCTGTCCACATACCATCTGACCAAATAGCCTACATGTCCTACCCCCAAATAAATTAAATAAAAATATATTAAAAATAGTTTAAAAGGAAGTAAAACTAACCAGATGGTACCTACAAATGTAGTAAACATCAAGCCAATATTCATTTCCTTTCAAAAAATTCACCAAAAAACAAATCCTGAAATACTTATCTGTGAAAATGAACAATGGAGAAACACAGAATGTTGCCTTTACTCTATATCTTTTCCCTGCTTACTGTTTATTCCCTTTCTTTTTTTTTTAACCTCTGCTTTAATTCTAAAAGGTGAAAATCAGCAGACCCGATTTCTTCTTTAAACTGTCTATTTGCAGCCAAATCTCTGGTGCCTTTGAAGAATGACTGTGTGAAGAGGCCACCTTGTATTCACACTGCTCAGGAGCTGCTCCAGCTCTTGGACCTCAGGGAATCCTGGTGTCACATTTGCTTCACACAGTGTCCAAGGAGAGAGAAGGTCACAGCAGCCCTGCACTTGATAGGGCTCTCGTCCTGTTCCTCGCTTGCTGTGGGAACAGAGCTGGGGAGCTGCAGCTGTTTTCTCTTGTCTCTGTGGCTCATGAAGAGAGTGTCCCATGCAGGGGCACGTGTTTGTGTCTGTGCAAGGGCACAAAGAGGGGCTGCTCACTGGGGATGTGCCAGGAGCCTCTTTTTCTGAGAGGCCAGCTTAGTGAACTTTCCTGCTTAAAAGTTCATCAATGCAAGTAAAGGTTTGATGATGAGCAAGCCTAATTTCTCACCCTGATAGTCTATCTTTAAAATAAAGTCGGCCTGTATTTAAGACCCTTTTAGTTTTGAGTATCATCTGAGAATCCTTTCTTCAGGTCTATAAATGCCTAGCAAAGATGTATAGTTAAAATTTTCCCCTGAACAACAATGCTTAATCTTAAAGAGGTTAAGGAGTGTAGATACAGAAAGTAAAAACATTTTTTTGGTGTAGAACTGTTTTATCTCAGTAGTGGATAGGTATCTAAGTTGAAGTTGAGATTAGAACAATCCAGAATAGGAATGACTTTCATGTCTTTTTTTTTTTCCTTNAAGATGTGAAGATTTGCTTATTTCCAACAAGGACTGGCTATCTTTTGTAAAAGACCTGAGATGTTATGTTGGCTGAAAGCTAAAGGGCTCCCATCACATAGTCAGGATTTTGTCTTTCTTGTGTGCAAGGCCAGACCAGGTGGCTGAAATAAGCCTGGCTCACAGTTCAGGCCATGGAAAGTGTCTGAGACACAATGGAGATGTGTGCTCTTAACTACTGGCATAAAAAACTCACAATATAATTCGTGTCTATGTCCAGTATCCACCTATTGCAAAGGCAATTTATCTATTCCTTACTTGGGGAAAACAACCTGCAGTTGTCTGTCCTTCCCATTTCGGGGTCTGGTATAAGATAAGGAGGTAAATAATTTATTTCTTCACTCTATTCATCTTGCGTATTAAAAAGAAACAAAATCGTGTGACTAAATAGTTTGCCCCTTAAAAGCCTGCCTTTTTCCTCTTAGAAATTCCCTTCTTTTTCTGTCCCCCTGTCTTCTCTCTGTCTGCTGACAGTGCATAATTATGAGGCTATGCCGTGCCACAAGTGCTGTGGAACAGCACAAATACAATGGGGGAGCATAAGCATGGTACAACTTCTCATTTCAAACATCACTGCTCATTCTCTGTGGCTTGAAACCAGCAATGAAAGCAGACTCACATGCAAAGGAAGGTCTGCCTACTACTTACAGGACAGAGGTCCAAAAAGCTAAATCCCTCCAGGCATGTAAAAACACTCTTATCAAAGGAGCTGTTCATAGGCACTCACACAGTGCAAGGACAACTTGGGTTTTTCCATGATTAATGATAAGTTTGGAGGAATGCAAGCCACATTATACTCAGGGATTAACTGTTTATCAAGCAAAATATATTGGGAATTGGGCCAGCTGGGGCTGCTGAGCTACACAACCTTCATTTGTTAGGTGCTCCTTTCCTCTCCTATTTCATGAGCAAAGGATGTGTGTATGTGAACCCTTGCAAAGCCCTTTAAAGAATAACTGTGCACAGAAAGTCTGCTTTGCCTTGAATGTAGTCTCTTCTGTCTTCTGAAGCACTTGAGGTCAAGCTTTCATGAAGACATAATGTCTCCTCTTATTTTTGCCGCCAGCATAACCTGGGTTTCATAGACTGAACTGGTGCATTGTAACTGATATGCTTTCACTTACAGCCATTTACACTGCCATTATTGCTTATTTCCTATGCTATCCAGCTTTCTAGAGGTTATGCAAATCAGAAATGTGGGATTATTTGTGTCAACAGTGGCTGTTTTATTAGAAAGCCTGTCTTTGAAAAGGTGGTTTATGTGCAGATCGCGTGGGAAGACCTGGGCATTTCAGGCACCCATGCTGGATTTCCACCAGGTATTAAAACCTGGGTCACACTTGTGGCCACACTGGGGATGCTGACTTCAATGGGACTGTGCTGACCTGCACAGCAATTGAAGCTGGATCATCTAAAAGAAGAGAAACATGTGATAATAAACACTTTATCATTAACCAAAATTTTCAGTTGAGTTAGGAGTAAATGTCGTTTAATTCCCAGTACCCAGGCAAATATGCAGAGGTTACCATGGGGAACTGTTAATTTCAGAGTGTATTACCACATTGGCTAACATCAGGTGCTGGAGTTGTTAGCAACCTTGTCTTTCTAGCAGTCCGTAAAGAGGACTACATTTTGAAACTTGAGGTCTTTGTCTCCAGGTCTGGGTTTTCATTCTAGGACATTCACACCAAAAATTCAGTGAAAATCATTTATCAAATGAAGATGGTAGCTAGACAGGCTTAATGCTAGGAAAAACACATAAATCTTCAGACCACAGCAAATCATAGGTAAAACTAGCCAAGAGGAGTTCTTGGTAGAAAAATCAAGCCCTGTGACCTTTTTGATTGCTAACAAATAACTCAGCGGTCTCTCCGCTGAACTTACACAAAACAGCGACACCTGTGATGGTGGTTTCTGTGGTCGGGACACCTGTCTGCTAGAAATCGGGTCAGGGTGTGATGACTCAGTTCTCAGAAGCTGCCAGGCAGCTGTCAGGTGGTGGGAGCTTTTACTGTCTCCCAGCCTTGCTGTGTGTGCTAATTGCTGACTTGGAGGAATATAGTCGCGAGTCCCTACCAGCTTTGCCAGCCTCTCTCTGTACCCTGGGTCTTCCTTTATTTTGACCACTAGAAAGACAAATGTGGCTATGTTTATATCCAATGTCCATTTTAAATATGGCGTGTGTGTGTGGGCATGGGAACAATTCTTGACTTGAAAACTAAGCACACTGCACTGACGCAAATCAGGGGGAGCTCTGAATGAATTTTTGGGAAGAGGAGTTAATGCTATTTTATCCAAACAAAGAATCCAGGGACCCCTGATCATAGACTAGCATCGTCAAGAAAGCATCATACTCTGCTCTTTGCTTGGAGACTTTGAGAAAACTCCAAAATATGATCTGAGAATGGGAACTCATATTTGGCCATCTAGAATACAGATCTCTGTTCCAATGGAGACATGTAGATGCAGCTCACCCAGAGGTGTTTAAAACAGGCAGTAGTCTGCAAGTAGTCTATCTCTTTTGATTAAAGAGAGACTGGACACAGGGTTCATTTTTAGCTGGTTAAAGATAAGGGAAGAAAATCCAGCCTCAGTGTGACCAGCTTATGATCCCACATGGAAAACAAGTAGCACTGAGTAGAAGGGGTGACAGAAGAGCTTCCCACACAAGAAAGACAACTGATGCTAGAAGGATAATCTTTTTCATTATTTCCCAGCCCATTATTTCCTTTTTTCCAAGACACTGTGACTTCTTGTCTTCCAGCAGGCAAGAAAATGCAACTCCGTCATTGCAGTACTAAATATGCAATATTCATAATACCGAGTAGAAAATTAAGGTATAGAAGGTAAATAATTATTCTGCAGCTGCAAAATACATCAGTGTTAGAACCAAGGTAATTATTTAGGGGTTGCTGGTTCCCAAGGCTCTTTCAGAGCAAGGTAATACTTTATTAATGGTTATTCCTGCTGTATTTAATACAATAAATCTTCATTTAAGAAGCTCCAACTCCTATACTTCTAATTCCTTCACTGTGCAGCTTTAAGATGTGAGTGGGCTTGAAGGAAAAAAAAAGGGGTGACCTCATTTAGATTTAATAATTTTCTCCAAGGCTTGCTTGGTGAAATGCTTCCTTTCTAAGACAACTGTGATATCAGAGAAACAATGAGATGGAGCCCAAGAGTTTGAAACCATCTCTGCTGGGGCCCAACTTCCACTTGTGTTGGTTGTGCATTAAACCTGTTTCACACCTCACAACAATAACCATTTCAGGGTCAAAAGCTGCTCAGTACACCAGGGTTCCTTGTTCTCCTGTTTCAACTAGCTCTTACTCCTGGAGAGGAAGAGACACTTGTTTACATCAGTGAGCAGGTCAGGATCTGCTTTTTCTCTGTCCTGCACACTGAGTACCTTTTGTAAGTGAATCTGAATGAGTGACAAGGCTCAGCATGCCATGGTTTTCAAAAACTTCAGCTCTCTGAGTCACCTGATTGTAAGATACTCAGCTATTATTTTTAAATGTTTCTATATGTCTTCATTTGAAGGTGTTGTCATAAATGGCCCAGAAACAGAAAGTAATCACGGAAACCCAAAATTTATTATTTTCTTATTTAGGAGAACATGACTACCAATAACTTCAAGGTTTTGGAAGCTGATTTAAGACTTCTGAATGCTTGGCTTTTGCCACTAAGTTGTATGAACACTGATGAGGCAGTCCTGTTTCAGACCAATTTTATATATCTGTGGGTTCTGTTTCAAGCCAGAATCATAGGTTTCCAAGTTCCCATTTATTTTTGCAGGAGAAGCCAAGAGAGGTTAGTGCTTGCAGGTTTTCTAAACTCTACAGGCTTGCATGGAGCCAATTCTCCAGGCTTCCAGTGTACAAAGAAAACTTTGTGTAACAAAATCCATGAGTTGATACAAAAGCTGCTATGTCCCAAAGAGCTGTAAAACCACTGATCAAAATCTGCCCCCAAATCAAAAGCTGAACGGGAAAGTGAAGAAGATACATTTATAGCTAAAATGTCCAGTTCAATTATTTTTACAAATGTCAAGTCTCCCAGGAACTTGCCTTTGATTAAGGACTGATCAGGTACACTTCTGGGCTGCAGTTATCTTGTGCCATGGAAATTAACAGGGTTTACTCATATCAGTAGTATCAGCCCCAAACAAAAGCTGCGGACTTCATTTTCTCTTTCATGATTGTAAACCCCCATGTACACTTTTTCTCTTTCCTCCCCAAAAAAGCCTTTTCATTCATGCCTCTGCACAATGATGTTGTTCTTCAGATGGACTATAACTCATCCATAGGAGCCACGGCTTGGTTGCTGGCTTTATAAATGTTGGCTGTCCCATGATGTAAATTTGTTCTTCTTCTCCCAGTGCTGCACACAGGCAAAAACATTGGCTTCTCTTTCCCAGTCCATGTTACCACCTCTGCAGCCAACCCTGAATTCCCATTTTCTATGAAAATTTTGGAGCCTGCCACAAAAATCTTTAAATATACTAGCCTGGTTCTCGCTCTACCAATCCTGTTTCTGGATGGTGTTGATTGTGGTCGATGCTGACAGCACATCTTCCCAGTTGAGATCGGACGTTTGAATCTGAAGAGCTGAGCAGTCTCTGTGTGATCTCCGTGCAATTTGATGTCCTCAGTCAAGTTTGTTGTGCAGCACTCAGGGCGCTCAGGATGTGCCAGGAGGAACTGAGGGTGATTCAAAAGCAGAAAGAAGGGGCCAGAACATCACATAACTCTGTTAATAAATGCAAAAGTCTGGCAAGTACAGTCAGCAGAGCCCATAAAGCAAACAGTAACTGAAACACTGTGCAAACATTTTCCCTCAGGCCTTCAATGATTCAATCACTTTAGCCCATTAATAATAATTACTGCTGTAGGCATGGGAGCAAATTTTGGTTTATATGAATGTTTTGGTAGGCAGCAAGGAATAAAAGTTGGTAACTGTCTTGATGACAACCAAACAATCAAGTGACCTTTGAAAGGAATATTCACTAGAAAGAGGTAAAAAGGGGTTGGCAATAAACTGATTTTTCATGTCTCCATGATAGGTGGAGAAGCTGACAGGCTGAAATGACATTCCTAATAAAGATTATCTCCCACCTGTGGCTGGTTCAAGGATTGCATGAAAGAATATTCATAAAATAAATGCACCCAGTGTACTTTTGTAGCTCAGATTAATTCAGAGTAAGTTTAGAGTTACTTGTCTCTCAGACACCAAAACTCACCCCCCCCTCACCTGCCAGCTGAGCTCATCTCTACCTTCCTCCTGGCTTTTATTAACACTGCTTGCATGCAGGCATTCACTTGATATTTAAATTGACAGCTCAATTATCTTTTCAAATTTAGTGATATGACAAGCCAGGGGTTTTATCCCATTACAATATTTCTAAGTGACAAAATTATTTTATCTCTCCTTGACAGTATTATTGACCTGTAATCAGCAGACGAATGGGAGAAACAGAGGTCATCTCAAAAGTAAAAAGCCAGTTAGAAAACTGTTTGGCCAATTATGTCAGTCATCTTGACTTAATCTTGCAGCAGAACAAGGAAAGATTTGTTGCTATGAACCTTGGCCCAACAAACCCTACATGGAAATCTTTCCACTCATTTGAAGGGGGGTGTCTCATGCGTATGACTTCTTGCAGTGAGGTCAGCAGGCCCCAGGGGTTGATGGAGGATGAAAAATAGTGAGGGGTCAGGGTTTGTAAAGCAAATCAATTTTCTTAAAGAGAAGATTCTTCTCAGAATCAAGAACCCTGTGGCTATGTTATAGGTCAATTTTCACAAGGTTACAGCTGCTACCAAGCATCTGGGCTAGACAGCTTTTTTGACTGTTAAATCTCTTCATCAAGTTGGTCGATGTTTTTCTTTGAAAATATGTTTGCTTTAAAAAGACTGAGCATTTTTTTAATAAAACAGAAATGGTTATCACACATGCTTCGTTTATAAAGCTGTCTCATTGACACAGGAACATATAAGCCATCTGTGGGCTGCTTAATCATTTTAGCAACATTTGTTTTTCAGTGTGTCTGTTTAGTTGGGCTTTTAAGCTTCATGAGGAATAAAACATGCAGTAAATCAGAAAACAAAAATATGTTTAACATCAATAATGAAAAGTTTTTGCCAACAGTTTGAAGTGGCTTTAAATCAGAATGTTCTAGATAACAAGTCTTCAAATGTACTATCAAAACCTCAGCAGAACAGATTGTTACCTATTATTTGGCATTAAATATAAGCTTCACTGAGCTAGGTAGGCCCATGCTACAGATGAGATAAGCTTTGATTTCCCTTAGCTTGGCCAAAGATTTTTGGGTTATTCGCCAGTCTGTACTCAAAGCTGGACAATCCCTCTGTTTTTCAGCTGGATGAGGACATTCATGGACTGACTTTTTCTAGGATTTTCCAGGATTGAACATCATTCATACAACATCCATCACAAGGTCAGGGTGTCAGGGACGTCTCCTTTGATGGCCATGCAAGGCCATCAGTGAAGTAAACCCACGTGAGTCCTTTAGGATGCTGCTGCTGCAGGTCCCTGCCAGATGGGCTGAACCAGGCACAGCAGCAGCTGGGAGGAGCCGGAGGCAGACATACGTGTCAGACCACAAAACTGAAGCTTTGGCTTCTGCCAGTATTATTCACAGAAGCACAGAACCGTTTGGGTTGGACAGAACCTCTGGAGATCATCTAGTCCAACTCCCTGCTAAAGCATGCTTACCCACAGCAGGGTGCACAGGATCGGGTCCAAGTGGGTTTTGAATATTTCCAGAGATGGAGACTCCTAAATCTCTCTGGGCAGCAAGTGCTCAGTGCTCAGTCACCCTTCCCAGAGCTGTCACCCTCACAGTAAAGAAGTTTTTCCTTATATTCAGAAAGAACTTCTGTGTTTCCCTTGTGCCCCTTCCTTGTCCTGTCACTGGGATTCACTCAGAAGGGTCTAGCCCCAACCTCTTGACACCTGCCCTTAAGATATCAGTGTGCATTGATAGGGTCCCTCTTACAGAAATGGCAAAGAGAAATTCTCTGTTTGGAATACATGTTGGAAGATGAAGACCCATGTTGTTATCCAAGCTAAACTACTCACTTCTAAATATAAGCCCAGGGTTTTTTTTCTGTGGAGACTGGTGATGCTTTGTAAAAAAGATTCACTTACAATAATAATTGTTATTTTCCATACTGCCAAGAATTTGTATAACAAGATACTGAAAAAAAACCCCAAGAATGCTCTAAAGAGACAGTCATACAAAATGAAGGGAATGGAAATAAAAGCAGAAACAAAATCACTGGAAATTTGGGACATCTTTATTCTTATATATAAATTTCACACTTAGCTTTGACCTAAAAAATACTTAAATTTTAGAAAAAAACCCCATGATTCTCTCTGGATTTGGAACCACTTCTGTATTTTTGAAGCTGATGTTATTCCTTATGTTGAATATAGTATGAAGGACAAATTACCAGAAATCCTGCTAAAACCAAGGAAGAAATCCACATAACTTCTGTAGAAATGCCTGAGAATTAGACATTTCTTGAACAGGCACAGAAAACTGTAATGCACAATATAAACCTGATGTCATAAGGAGAAACATACTTTCAAAGTAATTTCTCTAGAGAGAAGAATTATATTAGACATGTATTTGGTAAGATTTTTACCCTATTTTTTCTTTATAGAATTTAACTTGGAGTAGCAGTACTGGACACACAGAAATATAAACACTTCATTTAGATATACTGCAAACATGTGTTCAAACATGTCTGCTTGCTACAGCCTATTAAACTTTATTATGCACCTTATTAAAAATTCTTTGGGCAGCAACACTTGTTCAAACAAGGTGCACCAAGGCTGTGGATATGCACTGGGGCTGAGTGACATTGCAAGAAACTGAGCTGAAATCCTTTTTTTATCTCTGTTTTGAGTAAATCACCCAGGCCAACCTTCAGCTTGATGGACAGCTAGAGCATGGGGCATATTCAAAGGGCATCTGGGACACTCATGTCATGACATTTTGCCCTGTGTGCATCTGAGTGCTTTGCGTTTGGTGGAGTTAGATAATGAATTGTTTGAATGTGGGGTAAGACTTTGCAGTTAAATTAAAGATGGTTTTGAGCCTCGAGTTCCACCTCAGAAATAACTGCTCCATGTTACCCAGGATGACACAAACCCTCAAATTTCCCATTTCACTGATCCTAGGTTACTAAAAATTGGTTAGTCTCAAGAAAACCCCCAACAAACTGTTGTTTACTTTGCCAGTACTTCAAGGCATGTAGTGATAGGATGAGGGGGAATGGGTTTAAACTGAAAGAGGGTAGATTTGGATGGGATATTAGGAAGAAATTCTTTACTGTGAGAGTGGTGAGGTCTTGGCACAGATTGCCCAGAGAAGTTGTGGTTGCCCCATCCGTAGAAGTGTTCAAGGCCGGGCTGGATGGGGCTTGGAGCAGCCTGGTCTAGTGGAACGTGTCCCTGCCCATGGCAGGGTGCTGGACTGGGCGAGCTTTAAGGTCCCTTCCAACCCAACCAATTCTATGATTTCTGATTCAGAAAGAGTAATTGAAGTTTCATATTCACAGCATTACCTGAAACAAAGCAACTTTGGCATTTCAGTGCATCTCCCTGCTCTAACTAACTGTGGGACAGAGAATGCTCAGCTTCGGACAAGGCTTCTTGTCAATCAGTCTGACCAGTCTGAAGAAATTATTCTTGCAAAAGTCATAAGAATATGCACAGGATTTTCCTCCCCAGAAGGGACATCAAAGGAATTGTTCAGAAGAAATGAAGTCTGTAGAAAAAACCAAAAAAGCTTTTCAGAGAGAAGGGTGTTTTCTTTCTCTCAAGGCTAGTCTTGCCAAAAAGCCATGGATATAGAATTATGCCTTATACATAGTGAAATTAGGAAAAGAATAACTCAGGAAACAGGTGACCAGCTCCAGCCTAATTCATGCCCTCTAGAAACTTGAGTTCAGATCAAAGGTAGCAAGCTGAAATGTTTTGCTTTTCTATTACATGTTACTCAACCACCACATAATCTGGCATAATTAACAGATTAGGATCAACTGAGGTCTGAACCTCATATAGGTGGAAAGATAGAGAGTGTAAGAAAATTGCATAGTCTGGGAGGTTCAGAAAAACATCTGAGCTGAATCCTCTGCTCCTTTGAATTTTATTTGCTGCTGGGTATTAAGATAAAGGAGCAATCAGACATTAGATCAGGTGCTAGAGTTTACCAATTTATGGTGACACATGGCAATTCTTCGTTGGTCTCACAGAGCTTTATTCATGTGGGGGTTTTTAAAGTATTTTTACCACACTGACAAACGGTGTTTTTTCCACACAAAAAAATGTAGATCACTCCCCCAGTAAAAAAAGTTAGCAACAGCTGAAAATGGAATAGCCAAGCCCAAATACATATTAAACAAGAGCAGTTAATGAATAAATGGCATGAAGAATTTCCTGCTACGTGACATTAGGTTTTAGGGATCAGAACTTCTAGAAATAAGGAAAAAAAAAAGAAACAGGAAAGTTAACTTGGGCAGAAGGGAACACCACGTCTTTGTATCACACAGCGGAAAAACTGGGAAAGCTGAGCAGCATGAACAAGTTTGAGAACAGCTGTCAGCGGTGTTCCCATCCCACTGCGCTCTCGTGTGAGAAAGGAATTGCTACGCTCAGCACAGTGCCAACAGGGGTGGTGCTTGTAGCTCTGGATTCAGTTCTGCAGATGCTCTGGGAAGGGATGCAGTTTCCTGCAAGCTGCAGGCTGCTCACCACGAGAGTCCTGCAGACCCTGGCGCCAGGGCTGCGGCAGCGAGCGTAGGTGGCTGTGACTCCCTTGGGAAAGGCAGGTGAGAACTCAAAATGCAAGGGCTTTCTCCAGCCTTCTTGGGATCTTGGCCAGCAGCCACGTAGATGGGACCAAGCTGGACATGATGGAAGGCAACACCACCTCATGCTGGCAGAGAGCTGCCTCCACCCCCTTAGTTAGGATCAGATTTTACCCATTACTCTGCCAGTGAGGCTGTGGAACGGAGGCATCTGGGCTATGTGTTTTCCCCCTCTTTTTGTGGTAACATCCATTATTTCCTTCAGTGAGCAGGAAGTGGTTAATGTTCTCATCAAATTATAGCATTCAGCAATTAAACTTAAATGTCATTCAAATCCTCTGAGAATGGACCAAGAACAACAGAAAGACTCATGAAATGTAGCAGCTCTTTCGTAAGAGCCATAATCACCTCCTGGATCAAAATCTGTTTATCAAGGATGGGTCTGTACGATGCCTTTTGTAAGAACAATTCCCTGTCACTTCCTCGTACAGTTATTTTCCCTTGCAGGTGCTGTAGCATTTTTGAAAGTATACATGGATTCTGAGGGCAAATCATGCAACATGTGTTGGACATGCACCATTAGCACCCAGCTGATCTTGGTTTGTGTGTGAGTGTGTATGGAGGAGAGGAGCTGCGGCAAAAGTTTTGCTTGGAAGGTAAGGTTAGCAGGAGGCCAAGAAAATACAGCGTGGTGTCTGAAAGATGTGATTGTTGAAATGTAGAACAGCCAGCTTTAAAGTGCTACAGAGAGTGATCAGGCATGGAGAATTCTGCACTGATTTACTTCAGATTGGCTCCCTTTTATAGGATGTTTCAGAGGGAGCTGGAGAGACAAAGGTCACTGTTTTTGAGACACTCCACGTTTCCATGACTGCAAGAATATGACAATCACACCGTGTATCCTTTGACTTTAGAAAATATCCCCAGACACTGAACAGGCAATCAACCTGCCTTTTTATACTTTGGAGAAGGCTTGTTTTTCCTTCTTGAAAAATGTCATGACCTGTCATTAGTTTCTTCCCCTGAAACACATCACATTGCTGACAGTAAAATGATGTTTTCATTCTAAGAATTCTACAGGGAAAAAAAGGGAGCAACCGTTTTCTCAAGGAAATAACCTAACAAGACTGTGGTGATTGCAACAATTGGCTGGACATATCAGAAAAATAACTGCTATGGTTAATCCAAAGTAAAAGATTACAAGAAAGGAAATGTCAATTGCCTGATTTAGAACCAGTTTATACAGAGAGATATTTTGGAGAGCTTTTCTTCATCCACCAAGTGAAATCTTTGTGTGTGGTTGATGAAGAAAAATATTTTTATATCGTCCAATAAAATATGTGATAAATTCATATCAAAGATCCTTCTGTAGCTTCTGGAGATGATAAAAATGAACAGTACAGAGAGTTTTAATGCAAAAATAACATCACATCACATAGAATATATACAACATCACTTAACATTACCTTACGTTATACCCCAAAGCCAAAATCTACCTCCTGAAGCATGAAAATCGAGTTGATACCAGTTAAGTCCCCTTGATACCAACATATAGTAAAAGGAAAATGCTTCCTTTGAGTAGAGTTGGGAAAACCTGAAAGAGGAACTTTGTTTAATTTGCAGAAGTTGCAAATTAGCTATGCAAAGCTGGTTCTGAATATATAAACCATAATTTTATAGCCCACTTCAGAAATATTTAAGGGACATATTCACAAAGTTACTTGGACCAAGAACTAAGAATGAGCCAGAAAATTTCCAGAGGGGGCAAAGTGAATTAGCTTAGTGAATGTCCTCTGTACTACAGTGATCTGCGTTAGCTGAAGTTCTGGATCACTGTATCTTAGTGTTTTATTAAACAGGCTATGTGTCAGCAAAGCTTAGAGGAAAAAATGTTCTAATTGTTCGAGTAAATTCTCTGTGCAAGCTTTGAATCTCTTCTTCATGTGCAAATAGAAGTTTTGATTTAGCTTTTTTTCAAAAATGGGAAGAATCAGATCACTTTTATATTCACTTCTCATTTGACTCAAGCCATGAAAATCAAAATTCATAAGGGTCCAGAAAACATCTCTGATTTTGCCATGAAAAGCCTGAAGACACTCAGAGTTTCAAAGGCTAGAGAACAATTACATGGGTGACTGAACAGGCGATTTCTTTGTTTTTTTCTTGAACCTAAACATTGGGAAAATGACAGACAAGCAAAAAGACAGTCTGAAATTCAGCATTCAATGCTTTTTGGAAAGCATTTTTAACCTTTAAAATATAAATACTGGTAAGTTTCAACGTGAAAGGTTGTTTTAAGAAGGCATTGAATTTTTACTTGCAACATGTCAAAAACAAATGTTAGAAAATTTTGGATTGCTTTCAGGTTTTCCTGATAACGTTGTAAGTCGAGAAAGTTCAGCATAAATTTCTAGATTGTTTCAGTTACCTCAGCTGTTTTGCCTGCAGACTTTTACCTTGTCTCTGTGCTGTTGGATTACTCCTTTTGCAGGTTTTGCTCAGCACATGATGAGTAAATAGTCCTTAAGACTAAATGCCAGTCTTTGTCAGTAAATGAGCAAAACTACAGGATTTTCCTCTTCACAAAGCCAGTGTTTCTGAGACAGCTGAAAACCAAAATTAAGCAAACAACACTCCACTCTGCACTCTGTAAATCTACCTGCAGTGCCCTAGAGGCTTTCGAGAAGAGGTAAATGCCTACAGAGCAGGAGACTCAAAACAACATCACATCTAGAGATTTAGGTTTGAGAATGTGGCAAAAAAAGCCACCCAGATGCTAAATTCTTTAGAAACCATTTTCCAAGTTCAACTGGTACAGTATTTTGCCCAAACTGTCCAGAGAAACAGCAGCCCAAGAAGGCAGTATTCAAACATGTAACACCAACAGAGACCTCAGCTATCGACAGCATCCTGCCCCTGCAAGAAGCACATAGAAGAAGGCAGCCATGGGACTGTGTGAGGTTTCAGCGGCAGCCCCCACAGTAAGCAGAATTGTTCTGATGAACACAGGTGGGGCAAAAATCCCTGTAAAAGTGTGCTCTTCAGAGGATAGGATCTACTCCTCCAGTGAAGGCCACCCCCACAATGCAGTTGGTGTTACACCCACAGTGACAACATCTGAGCTGCTTATTCCCTCTGGAGCAGTTTTATCATCTTCTTCCCAACTCAAAGCCAGCCATCTTTCCCATATAATTGCAAACAAGGACCTGTCGGTGACGTCAGCTCCTGATGGACACAGCTGTTGCAGCTGCTGAAGGCTCCTCTGTCCCCTGGCTTTACTCGTGCACAGCATTGCTCTCTTTTGTTATCTGGATGGGAAGGACATTTCAGCTCTTCCTCTGTGCAAGAGCAGAATGGAGGCCAGAAGAGCCCTCCTTTACTGTTGCTGTTCTCCTGACTGCACTTCCTCCATTTCAGGTTGGTTTTTGCACAGAATCTGGACTGTCATGGCCAAGGACCTGATTGCTACATTTTCATTCCACTCCATATCCCAGGCTGTAGCTCACAGGCAAGCTGAGCCAATACATCAGAACAACACAGGTGAGATATTATTCTGATGTTAAGTATAAAAATCTGTCTCTGCACTGATTATGGAGGAAAAAACCTGCTGCCTTATAATGGCAACTGTTGATTCAGTGGCTGTGGAAGTGCAGGGTGTAGAGGGCAAAAGCTTCTTTATTCAAAGGGAAATTATGCTTTAAAACTGGCTTTATTCCAGCACCGCTGATAGACCAGGTCTCTCTCCTTCTCTCTCTTTCTATATAATCTCAGTTACTTACAACATTAAAGGTCTTTAGAGGCTTCTTTCTTTAGAGCTCCGTTTCTGCCCCTCATCACCCCAGTGAATGACAACTTGAAAGAAAACCAGGAGCTTTGCTATGGATTTAGAAATGTCTCAAAGCAAATCACTGGATGCCAAAGAAGCTGCCAGGCTACTGCACCTCTCAAGCACTTATAATCAGGGAACAAAGGCGCTGGAGGCAGCTCTGGGGGGAACCTTTTGTGGAAAATATTGACCAGCAAATTACACAGCAGACAGTGCTTTGGCACTCGGCTGTCTAAAGGTGACTCAGACGATCCGTTTAGCTCAGCAAGCTGGTTTCTAATTACACCAAATGCCTGACTCTTGTCAGTGGGCCCAGTATCTGCTAAGCGGGTGCTCTTCACATGTGTCATTCATTACCTCACCCTGCACCGGGAGCCATCTCTATAGGGAGAATGGTTGGCAGCATCTTAGGCCTGGCTGATTTCCTTAGAGAGAGGTTTAAAAGAGAAACCTCCAAACAATTCCCTTCTACCCTTAAAAAAAAAAAAAAAAAGCTTGCACAAAACCCAGCAAATCCCCCAGCCACCACATGCTAATTTCAATAAATACCCTGGAATGAAATGATGGCAAGCTGCTGTCTAGGGTTTAAAAGCTGAACATAGTATACTCTTCCCGGGTTTTAGCTGGACTCTTGCTTTGGTGCCAGAGTAACAGCTGTAGCAGCTGCAGATGCATTTTACCACCCAGTACAGGCACCTGCTATGACCAAGGAAGTGAAAACCCACGGAGATGCAATTTTCTTTTAATTACATTAGCTTGGTTTTGGCAGCCAGCCATGCACCATGGTGTTGGTGGGGATGTGGACTCTATTCACAATTAGAGCCTGTCTGTGGGTTGCTTTTGACGCGTGGCAGGTTACTTCAAAGAGGAAAAGTGAAGGATCCATGTCAGTGCTGAATCTTGTTCAGGAGAAAGAATAGAAATTGGCATGTTTTTTATTACACAGGTATTGTGTCAAACTCTGAGATCAGTTTTGTGTACTTTTTGGACTAGCTGGGCCAAAGCAGCTGTATGTATAGCACTGAAATATACAGGATCAAGTCTTGAGTCTGAGGAGTGCCTTAAAATCTCCCATGCTGTTTAATTGCTGTTTAACCGAAATGATGCATTCCTAGGCACACCTCAGGACAGTTTGGGGGATGCGAGTGAGGCTGCTCCCAAACACCCTGTTCCCAATGAGCTGTAGAGATGAGTATTTTGGAGTCCAGGCATGCAGACATGAGCTGTGTGCTGCCTGTTCTCCTCAGGGCCAGAGCAGGCTCTAGCCTGTTTCATTTATTCCTAGAGACAGGCCGCTTCATCTGTCTGTCCCTGGGTGCTGTGGAGAAGGTGAACCCTGGGTATTTTCCTTAAGAAGAAGAAGCTGTTCTTTGCTCCCAGTATGCTCTGTGGCTAAAATTACCTTTTGCTGTAACAGATGCCTTCAAGTAAGTCCAGGTCTCTGTGCTAGGATGGTCACACTGAGGAGTAACATCCTGTTTCTTACAGCTTACATGACATTCCCTCTGCCAGCCTGCAGAATATATTGATGAAACTCGTGACCCTAAACACTGCTCAAGCAATGCCTGTTCACTCTCCACTTCCGTGCTGGTGCTGTCACTACCTGAATTAAGGTCTGTTTTCATGTTAGGCAATCTCCATACCGCTTTTAACCTTCTGGGCACTATCTCAGGATATGAACCATGATGCCTATTAGGGCTTTGTGTCTCTATCTCATATTTTGCCCAACTGCTTCAGGAAAGCTGACTTAGAAACTGGCAAACAGCTCACACATAAGACTCACTGTGCTTACCCTGGCACAGGGGGTGTAAGTGGGGAAGACCCTTGGCCCACTCCTCTGCCTAAAGAAAGCCCCTGCAACCACCAATCATCCTGTTCCTTGTTCATCACCCAGACCTGGTCCCTGGGCCACTGAGGACTGTAAGAAGCAATGTTTCTGCTGTGGAGGAGTTGCCATCAAGGATCTTCACAGGCACCTGACTGATTCAGTTTGCAGAGTGACAGGGCACAAGACAGATGAGTCTGAGCACACATTCTCTGTCCAGAGACCTGGCAAGTGTCTGCATCCTGTAGGGGACAAGACAAGGAGCACGCTGCAGACTCACACGTGTCAAAGCAAGAGCCATCAATCTCTCTGCCCCTGCACTATCAGAAAGGAACTAGCCCCAAAACCAGAGCAGACAGCAAACTGTGGGTCATCCCCTCCACAGGAGGACTGTACTGCAGACGGGAGACCATGCAGTGTGTTTGCAGGACACTGAAAAACTCACTTGTCAGAAGAGGTTGAGATCTGGGCTGTAATATCAAAAATGTCTGAGCTTTGTCATGGGGAACAAAGGTGGTAAGAGAAGGCACAGAAATGGCTTCTCTGACCTGTCTAATCAAATGGGTCACCTATGTGCTGAACAACAGGCCTTGTGGGTTCCTCAGCAGAGCTGTAATCATGATTCAGTTTCTCAACAACTTTATTCCCAGCAAGTGGAAGGACTGCACAGGGCTGTCAACAGCACTCAGGCTTGTCTGGAACATAAAATGTGGAGCTTCTAGGAGACATTTGTTTTAAATAACATTTTCCATGTAAGATTGTGCTCTGGACTGTTCATTAGTAATATTTATATAAAGGACATCACCATGGTATTTAGGAATTAAACATTAAAAGGACAGACTCCAAGCCTCTCAAAAACAATTAGAGTAAAACCGGGGTAAATGAAAGAAAAAATACAGTAGATGATATCAGAGTAATTGTTCCTGCTTTGAATCACTGCTGGTGAGAGGAGAATAAAGCCTCAAGTGAAATTATCAGAATAAAAACAAAACAAAAGAATAAAAACTAGGAATTAAAGGAATTAAAAGGAATTGTGTGGAGCCTCCCTCCATCTTCTTCAGGCCCTGCTGAGATGTAGAAGACCTAAAACCCTACAAAACAGAAACAGGTCAGATTTAGATGTCATTCAGGTTTGCACGTATCTGAGATGTTGACCAGATCAGTGGTGACCTTGAAACAAAAGGAATGCTTGTCACTGGGTTTGAATGAAGGTTTGGGTACCTTCAGCAACTTCAGCACCACAGCACAGGTAGGCAAATGTAAAATGCAGCCTTGGAAGTCATGGCTGAATAGCCTTATTCTGACAAAAATACCCTTTTATTCCCATGTTTCAAAATAATGCTTTGACAACACTTTCTCTGGAAGTATGTGCTCCCAGATGGAGCCTTGTAGTGTTCTCATGGGACTGCAAGAATGAGAAAGATTTATTTTATTTCATGTTTTCTTGCTTGAAGCAAAAACTGAATTTGTAGTCAGTCTCTGCTTCTGCCTGTTGAGGAACAACAACCCTGGAAAGAAGGAATCTTTGAAATCTTGGAGGGTTGCAGATGATGGAACAACTTGCACTGTCAGCCACAAAAAACAGGGACACCTTCTGGGGTAGGAAATCCTCTAAGAAAAAAAAAGCTAAGTGCCAGAAACCCCATATACACACGAGTTGTTGCCTTTTTTTCTTCTTCTGTCAGCCAGAGCAGGCTTGGTTTTGTATTGCTCATGAGGGACCAGAGAGGCAACCCACACCATAATTGCTGGAGATACTTTGGCTTTGCATCTTGTCTCAACAATGGCAAGGAAGCCTTGGTAAAGTTATGGGTAGTATAAAGCAGCAAAGACGCAAGGAAATAGAGGAAAAGAAGGTTTCATGACTTCTGAGTGTATTACTGCATATCCTTGATGCCACTTTGGTGCAGCATTTTCCACAGTCCTCAAAAGTTATTTATTTTATAGCCCTAATTTTAAGGTATTACCCACTCTACTGATGGTTCACAACAACATCAGTCAATCACTGAATTACTCCTTTACAGGAGGATTTAGCTAGTCACAGATGAGGACTGAGCTTGTTAGTATTTCCCAGTCATTTTCTAAGAACTAAATCTTAATTATGAATCATTCCTGAGATTGTCAGGACATGCATCTATGGATGTATGGGAAAACAGAAGGGAGGGACTCTCACTGATTTCCACCCCTTCAAAACTGTAACTTTAAGATTCATTAGCCCTGTCATCTTTTACAGTATTGCAGCAAGCAAGATGAACTGCTGGAAAGGAGTCATCATTAGACACATACAAAGCCAGAGGTAAAATGTTTGGAAGCTTCTGGGTTTTTCTTGCTATTGTGGCATAATTTTGATCTCATCTCCCATGCTACTCTCAACCATGCTCTCATCTATTCATCCTCTTACAGTGCCTATGGCTTCATTGCCCCAGGTCTGAAATATTACCTTATCCCTAAAGTCACCAGTCCGTCACTCCCACTCCCCATGTTTCCCACCATACCCTCTTCCAAAAGTCTCAGTGAAGCAAACAACTTACTGGGGTTGTGTGAATATGAAAACCCACCTTCAGCATGCAGAACATCCTCCTTTCCCCACCAGCCAGAGTCTTTGCTCTTCACAAAGGGGAAGAAGAGCTGTAAATGTCTTCTTTGATAAAGGTGCATTGTTACACTTTATCTTTGGTAACGAGAGTGAGAGAATCTGAAAATAAGAATATTCTTTTGGGGAAAGTTTAGTGGCAGACTAGGTTACATGTCCAGGGAGTAGTGCAGTTCCCAGGCACAGAAATCTTCCAAAACACCTCATAAGAAAAAATAATGCAGTGTACAGTTACATATACAATTCATTTGCATCTGAATGTCCAGTATTATCCTGGCATTGTCTTATCTACATACAGCTGCACATGAAAGACCATTACAGTTATGTCAAAACAAAGCAGCCCATTACAGTTCCCTCCGAACCCAGACCACGTGCCACCCGCTTCTCACTGCCACCCTTTGCTTGTCTAAAAGTAACAAGCCGCTTTCCCAGACAGCTCCTATTGATCAGCTCCTGTTGGCAATGCAAATTCCTTCCATGTGCAGTCAGGCATAGCCATGAGCCTGGAGCACAAAGAGGTGGAGCTGCTCTTTGCCTTGCACAACTGGAGAATTTCCTGCTGTTTTCCCAGTCGTCCACAGGCCAGGTCTATCTGCTCCACATCAATCCAGGACATCCCATTCACTCCACGACTCGCTGCCACAAGGTTCTCTGCAGGCAGCTTCCCAGGCAGGGCCTGGATAACTTCTAGCTTTGTTTTTCTTCATGCAAGAAGACATTTTGTTATAAAAGCAGCTCTCAGTGTGTATCGAACATAATAGGAAGACTCTCAAATCATGGGGAATATCCCTGACCAGGGACATTTATTGTTATTGTTGGGGTTATTTTTTTGGTTTTGGATCTCCTGAGCATCAGCATCAAAGCTCACCACACTGAATCGTATACAAAAGAGCAGAAAGTGCACCAAGCACTGGCCATAAAAATAATAACAAAAATAATTAACAAAATAAAATGTCAGGTCTCTAAAGGCAGACCCTCCAAAAACTATTAAATTATGGATAATTTCACACTGTTTTAAAACAAACTTTTTTTTCCTAAATTCTGCTCTCACTGATGTAGAGGGAAAAAATTCTTTGGGCTTCAAAGGGGATAATGTCAGGTCTCTGCTGAGCACTTCAGAAATACTGTTACAAATATTTGATCAAGCATAGCAAGAAACCTATTGCAAGGGACAGGATTTGTACCCAGGTCTCTCAAGTTTCAAACCAGGGTCTTAACTGTAGGGTTAAATACACATTTAAAATCCTTATCAGTTTGATAGTGAAAATAATTTCTCATCTGAGACATCTGATATGCACCTGGGGTAGGTTTTTTTCTTTTTATTTTCTGGGTTTTTTTCCTTTTTATTAGGATAATTTATTATTTATTAATAATATTAATTAATAAATTATTGGTTTTTTCCCTTTTATTAGATAGGTACAAAACAAACAAGTTAGGAGACACTATACTACTATAAAACCATAGCATATGCTGTTTTCTGAAGGTAAAGGTTTCCAAAGGCAAGAAACATTGTCCAGACAGCTTCAGGCTAAGGGAAAGTAATTTTTTTTCTTCTTTATACAGACTGAAACACTTCTGCAAATGGCCTGTTTTTGCAGTACTGTTGAACACCAGTGTTCTCCTGAGCAAGGTTAAAGGTGCTGCTCTAAAGGATTAATGGTACTGAAGTGGTTGAATCATTTATCACTCCTGAGTAAACATAAAGTTCAAATTTATGTTTAACAGACATGTGGCCATTAAACTCACTCCACACTTTGCTGGCAGCTGCCAGAAGAGCTTTTTGCATCCGATTTCAGCTTGAGGAGCTGAAAATCCCTCTGCTTTAGTGGTACAGAGCACTTCTCTTTCTCTCCCTCTCTCTCTAGATGCTGCCCAGTGTTCCACTGGCTGCAGCTCCTTCTTTTGGGAATTTGCACCCAGAATCCCACACACTGGCAATACTCCAGACTTGCACTGAAGTTCCCCCACAAGGATAATAGGCCAGTTTTGGCTTCTCACTCACTAGCCATGGCAGCAAAAATCTGCCTTTTGCCCTCTGTGACTGTAGCAACAGCAGTGGATGCTTCCCAACATTTTGGTACAAATTATGCCAGCTAAACTTGTCTCTTTTCTGTAACCTGTAGATCCAGGTTACAGAGCAAAGCTGCTGCTCATAAGGCATAAAAATACAGAAAACAAACGACTTTCATGGAGGTAACACTGATCTTTTTGAGATCTCACTGTGAACTTTACACAAAACTGTCACGTGGCAGAAATACAACAGACTTAGGTGGCGTTTTGTGTTTGTTTCAGACAGAAAATGAGTGCAGACAACTCTTCTGAAGGATGTTAAACTGTTCCTGCAGAGAGTTAGGTCTCCAGCAAACTGGACAGATGTTGTATGGGTAGTCAAAAGACACTATCTTTTGTCATGTTGAAAGACTCCAGCTGAAGGGCTTTTTGTACCTCATGAAACAAAGGCCTCCTCATGCAGAGGATGTGCTGAAAATGGGAAAAATAGGCAAGAAAAAAGAAACTGAAAAGAAAGCCTGCACTGCATTTTGCATGTGAGTAGTGGAAATGCAGGTCTAATGTACTGTTAAGGATACAACCTGTAAATTAAGAAAAATTTAGACCACTGCTGACTTGAAGTTCAGAGCCGTAACCAGAGACTTGCCCACTTCTGTCCTTGTGTCCATGTTTTCCTCTTGTGAGCTGTGCACCAGATAAATGTAGGGGGCATTTTAGCTGCATTTCATCTTGGGTACTCTCAATTTAATTTCTAATGATTATGAAACTGACTGTTGTTTCAGGCCTGTCTGGGGAAGTCACCACTTCTGTGGAAGGGGCAAACTATGGAAAGCCATCAATTCTTGGAAATTTTTATATTCGTCATCATTAATCAAGATTTACATGATCCCTCTCAAGTAATCCACCGAGATTCAATGATTTTGAGAGAGAACCAAGCATCTGCTCTGACCTCCTGTGCACTTTCACACCACTGCCCCTAGCCCAATAATGACTTTGACACTGACATATCTCCCCAGAGGCTCCCCAGGCCTGGGGACAGGCAGGGACAAGCAATCCTTTACTTCCCCTGCAGACTTTGGTCACTGATAATTGCTGAAAGCCCATGGCAGTGTGAAAAGAGCAGAAAATAATAAGGATGGCAGGGTCTGTGACACAGACACCTGCTGAGGAAGCTCAGCTTCATCTAGGCTGATCTTTCCATGCAACCTAGAGGATGACCCCTGCATTGTGGTAACAGCTGGGCAACCTTCTTCCTCCCTTCATCTCTGAGATGCTGTTGCTTTCACAGGAGTGTTTGCCTACTTGTTGGCACTTACGGGACTCCACTCTGGCTTTGTTTTCATCACTGTCATTGCCATAGCCCACTGCTTGCAATTCTGAGTGCACCTGTAAAGACATTCTTAACACTCTGCACACACAGAGGATTCAAACGAGTTTTTTTTCCTTTTACACACACCCTCTCTTATTAAGAGGTGAGCCTTACCCACCGTGGTTGCAGTCATCCTACCTAACTTGAGGCATTTGACCAAGGAACCAAATTTAGATGTCTACTTGCTGTAGGTGCATGTTATGTACCAACCCCTCATGAAAAGCGGTTTGGAACCAGATGATCTATAAGATCCCTTCCAACCAAAACCATTCTGTGAATCTATAAATGCACACCTCTAGGAGAGCCTGTGGGTGTCCAGTGGGGTGGATTGTCCTTTAAACTGTCCTTTAAATCTTTTCAGTGGCAGATCTGCACTTGCTGAATTAGGGGTCTTTATCTTTCAAAGCTTAGAGACCAGGAAGCCAGAAGAAGGTCCTGGCCAACTTCTAGAAAGTTACTTCCAGGTTCTTTTTTATTCTATAACTAGCTCCCATGTAATTATTTAGCAGCGCCCTTCACATTAAAGACACTGGAGAAATGGAGGCAGGCAGAGGAAGAGTCCCAGTGGTCACCAGTGCGAGCTCCAGCGCTCTGGTTTGTCATCTTGAGAAGGCAAATGAGCCTGGTTTGCGAAGAGGCAGCGCTGGGTGAGGGGATGTCTCCCGCCTGGAGCGGGGCTGTGCAGTTCCCCCTCGCACCACCGGGTGTCAGCGGAGCCCTTGGAAAGGGTCTCGCTGCTGGCACTGAAGATGCTGCCCAGGAAGGGCCCTTCAGCCTTTGCACCTCTTGGTACGGCTCATCTGGGAAGGAGGTGGTGCGAGATGAAGGAATTCAGCGAGTGATCTGCCCGGCTGGTGTGCGCCTGCTGCTCCCAAAGCCAGCTCCGGGAAAGCTGCAGCCTTCGCTGTGTTTCTGGTGGCTCTCCAAATTACAGCGATGCAAATACTCAGCTCATGGAGGGGGAGGCAAAAGCTGAGGGACATCCTAAACAGATTCACCTTTGATGTGAAAATCGTGAAGGCTGAAAGGGCTTTTAGTATCTAAGCAGTTGATAATTGAGGTAGTCAGCTTGCCAGCTCAATTTTACAAAAGCTGTCTTCTGATAAAATTCCCATGCTAACTTTTAACAACTTCAGTGGTAGAATGTTAAGGACAAACATAAAAAACTAAGACATGCTGGGAAAGAGCAGACAACCACAATGGCAGGGCCAAGTTGTACCAACATTACTGCCTGTTACTCTGGGAGGAAGATGCTACAGCCAGAATGGGAGCAGGGAGAGAAGCTGGGATGCAAAGAAAGAGGTGTCTCATGTATCTGCATGATCTCAGGAGACTTACAGGCACACGGAAATGTGTGCTGTGTGAGGGCAGGATGGATCAGCTGTTACTCCTGCAACTTGCACTGCTTAACCCCAAATAAATCCAAGACAAAACATTCAGCATAATAGATGTTGTGGACTCCCCTACCTGGAGACCTTTGCCTCCACAAGAGGAGGGTAATAACCTTGTTTCATTTCCTTTATTTTATTTAAGTAGTGAATTGCAGAAGCTAATGTTTCAGCCATTAGCTTTAAAATCAGACAGGTGCAGGGCTATGCTAACATGCTGGGGATTTTGGAGAGAACTTAGCCTAAGTGTTATTTTGTGTTTTGTTTTTTCATTCCGTGTTTGGTTAGGTTAAAATCAGAAGGCTTCAAAAGCAGCGGAGGTATTTTTTACTTTGGTCTCAATGATAAGGGTTGTGGATTAAAATTATGTGTGATTTCTAACTGTCTTACTATATTCTTTAGCAAAAAAAATCCAAGTTCTAAAATTTGTACTTAAATAGGAGTTATGCAGGGAAAATATTTTTTAACTCCCCAAAAATAACAAAAATAAAATAATAAAAAAAATAAATCCAAACAAAACCACCCCACACTATACCAATCAATAATGTTATTTCAGGGTGTTTTCTTCCTAGCTAGCTACTTTCATTGGGAGAGAGGAAGAAAAGTTCATTGCATTTCCATTCCTTTATAGATTTAAAAAGAGAATTCCTGAGACTGATGTCAATTCTTATTTTCAGTCTTCCTCATCTACAAACAGTGCATGAGAGAGGGGATAACATCAGGGAGCAAATGGACCAGAGGTTTGTGGGGAAAGTTGTAACAGGATTCACTGTCTGGGGGATTAGACAAGAAAATTTGAATTAGGAACAAGACTCCCATTTCTATCTGTCCAAATGTCTGCCCATGAGAGTAACCCAAGCCTAATTTCCTTAAAATTTCAGCTGTACACATGCTGTGAGGCGTGTTTTAGCCAAGGCCATGCTAATCTTGAGTCAAAGCAGACTCTGTTGTCAGTACAGAGAATTTGATGCACTTGATATGGACAACACAAACTCTATTATCCCCTTTTGCTCTTAATTCAGTGATGTGACACTGAAATACATAAAAAAACCAAGGTGAAAACGAAATTCATCAATTCTAAACCATTTTTCAGATTAGACAAAAAGTTTTAAGCCTAATTTCTGGTGGAATAAGTCTGGCTCCCCTGACTTTGTGTCTCAGTAGTTTACCCAAGCTGAAGACACGACTCTTTTGTTTGGCTCAAAGTCTCAGAACACGTGAAAATCTGGAGAATATTGATGTGATTTTCAGGCACAATCTTTAAGCCAGTTTAATTGATTATTTCTAAAAACCAAGCTTCTCAATTTTCTTTCGTTTTGAGCAGTTAAGAGCTGACTTTCCTGCCTGGTTCAAACATCATCGAAATTCCTATTTGGCCCCTGCATTTGCACTGTCTCACACTCTGAAATTTGAGGAAAGGCTTTAGTCTTGCTTGCGAGGTCCTCGTGTGTGCCCAGGAACTGCCCAAGAACCAAGGATTTTGCTCGTCTCCTTTCAGCTTTGCTGCCACTGGATGGCACCAAAGCCCATGGAAAAGTCTTGGGCCATAAGGTGGGGTTGGGGAAAGAAGAGCATCACTTCAGAATGATGGAATCCTACCCCCATGGCCAGTCACCTCCAGGATCCTTCCAGAACCCGAGGGCACTGGGGAGCAATCTGAATATCTCAACTTCGGGTCCATGGCAGAGCAACTCAGGTGGCCTCTGCCAGCTTTTCTCCAGGACTCAACTTGTACTAAGTCATTGTTGAATTAATTCAAAAAGTTTCTTCCAAATTAGGCAATGGGATTTCTGACCTGTCAAAAAGCTTCCAGTTTTCCTCACGGTTCTCTGTGAGAAGGACTGGGTTTCATTTCTCAGCTGTGGCTTACCTGTGCAGACCTGAAACACAGGGACAGTTGAGTCCTGAAACTGGATTACAAATTAGACCTGCAGTACCTCTCACCTCTCTAAAGCGGGGTGGCCCAGGTAGCTGGAGATGCTATCAGATGGTTCGTGCCTATGGCGTCTTTTTGGGGAGGAAGAAAAGGAGCAACTCCACTTTCGAGCATCGTGTGATGCAGATCTCACCGCTGGGGTCTAAAGCACAAACAGTTTAAGTAAGAAGCACAGGTACAAAGACAAGCTGCAAGCGGGCCTGGGTCATCGTGGTGCCCCAGTGACGGCACCAGACTTTTGAAAAGCCAGATAAATCAGCATTTCTGTTGCTTGTGCTGCAGCTCCTTATGCCAGCAAGCACCCCTCCATGGGCCATGGGTGGTTCCAGGTGTCACCTGAAGTGCTGGTGTCCTGTTTGGCTGCAGTGGCACAGTGGCACACCTACAGTTCTTCCCATAAGCAAGAGGGAGGGGACAAAAAGGTCTGAGCTGCAGAGGTGCTTCCTTCTTGCCCACTCCCTGGGCAGATACCTGCTGTCCCATACACAGGGCTTGTGGCAGAAGCCTCAGATTGTAGCTTTGAACAAACATTCCAAAGAATCACAAACCTAAGAAAGTTGTTCCTCCCCTGTGGCTGAAATGACCAGAGCAGGCTCTCAGTTATCCCATTGCACCTGGAAAACTCCCAGACAAAGCAAGCTGGCACCAGTGCAGAAGTAGATCCAGGGCCAAGAAAAGAGGCATACGGGTAAGGGTTAATTCTATTAACCCTTAAAATTCTAATTTTCAGGAGCTCTTTTTCTTCCTCTTTTATATCATTATCACCCCAATGGGACGATTAATATTTTTGTTTGCTATAGCAAAGGCACGTGCATTTAATAATGCTTTTTCTGCACTCTTCTGCATATAAAGCCCTTTCTTGTGAAGGCATTGCCAAGTATTGCAGAAACATCATGCAGTGCTGGTCATGTACACTTGCTTATTCACATGTACAGACAGAAATGGATGTTCCAAAATATATATATACACGTACATGAATTTGTGTATATATATATATAAATATATATATATGAATGCAGCGGTGGGTTTGTCTCTGGTGGCAGATGTGCTCTGCACATCCAGCCAGGCTGCATGCTGAGAACGTGTGACATTTTTCCACGTTTCCTGGGAAGGGGACATGAGCAGCAGCTGCGTCTGCTATGTCTCAGCTCCCATGTACTCATGACTACCACAGGTTTGGGTCTCAGCAACTGCATCTCTGCTGCTGTTATTTTCATTTTAATTAAATGAAGATTTTACCAGAGTCCCTCAGAAAAGACAGGAGAGTGCTATTTCTAAAGTACAAAGTTTAAAGAAAGTATCAACATGTCTTGGTTTTCACGTAGAAGGGAGGGTTAATTAACAAACATAACACGCGAATAATTTTAGATACTCTTAACTAGTTGAGAGTATGGAATAAAGCAGATTTCAGTGGTACCATAGTGACTTCAGAGTAAAAGCACTTCAGCTTGAGAGGTCTGAGATCAACATCTACAGTGTCACCTTCAAGAAAGGGATCTCAGAGGAGCAGCCATGCGAAGAGGGCAGGGAAGGACCTACAGAGTGTAACATCTGAATTTGTGCTTGTCAGTTCCCCTCTCCCACCTCTCCTAAGGAAAGTTTTCTGTAGCGTTTTTTTCAGGAAAGAAGGACAAGCTCCCCCTCATTCGGGGTGTAGCAAGTTCACCACCCTATTGACACTGCTTCAGCACTGAAAGGCATCTGCCTCCACCCACCAAATTCCACAGGATCAGGGTTTTATCCTGTACCGCTTGCAAGTGCATCTAACAAAGACATTGGCCAGCTAAGCTGCTGCTCCCAGAGCTTAACTCAGGCTGTTACAAAACTGGTAATGCTCAAGCTATGGGACTTGGGGGCCTCAGGCTAAACCTTCAAATCCCAGGACTTGTCCTTCCCTGTGGTCAGAGTCTCCTGGGTGGGCAGCAGGGAGGGGGCTGTGATTGAAACTGCAGCCCTTGAAATCACTCGGCTTATCAATTCCAGTCTCCTGTAAAATCAAAAGATCAAAAATTCCTTCAAACCAGAGTGCAAAAGCTTTTGGCCAGTAACTAATAATAGCAAACCAATCCTCTTCAGCCCTCCCTGCTCATGAGGGTATTTTAACAGGGAATCCATGCCACAGCTGGACATCCCGGAGATGATAACTGTGGCTGAATCTGGGGACTTGGGCTCTAATCACAGAGGCTGAACCTGCCTTTTTTTAAGACCCCAACATGAACTCAGACCATTCAGTTCCTACTTTCTGTGGTACCAAGGGGTGAAAAACCACTGCTTCTTAAACAACTCCGCAGCCTTGGGAATTTTCTCTTGCATTTAGAAGGAAAATTCCTCAGGAGCTTTCTCTTGCATTCCTGCAGTCTTTACTCTCTGCCTTAAGGAATAAGTTGTTTACTGTAGTAATTGCCACACAAAGCTTTTGTCCCTGGGTGTTGAGGTCCCTGCAGGGCCTTGCACTGTGCAGCTCAGCTTCTCCTCTGATGTTCTCTGTAGTCCTACAGAAGGAATCATGTGTTTCCAAGTAAACACAACCGGCTGAGTCTTTGCAGGACAAAAGCCCAGCCTCACTTCCTACCTGTAGGAAACTGTACATCACTGTAAGTCGATGCAGTCTTCTTTCTGAGAGCAGGACACGTGATTGACGTGGAGAAACTGCCAGGGTTAGGATCTTAGGACATTAGACACCCACGAGTTAAACCTAGGCAAAGAATGGACTCTCCCATCCACACCAAGGACTGCTGCCATGACAGCCACTCCTTGCAGGTTTGTAATGTCCGTATTAAGAGCTGAACAGAATCTGGTGTTGGCTTGGCATCTGGGGCTTGGGGAAGTTGGGGGATTAATGTTGGTCACTAAAACCAGAGATCTGATATTCAATATCAAGGTTATTTCCTAGGCTTCCCAGAGGGAATGTGGTGCCACTCCTGGTGGTTTCAGTGGAATGTGAGCATGAGGTGTGCCCCCATTGTCCTGCTGCACCAAGAGCAGGCTGGGCCTCAGTCCAAGAGCAACAGCAGCTCTACAGGACTTGCTAGACAAGAAGGGTTTTCTGATTCAGTTTGGATTTTTATCTGAGTACAAGAGAGCAATGTTATGCCTTGTGAAAATGTAACGGCATCAGCCAGTGAAAGGCATCAGGCAAACAGGATTCCTCTCTTTCAGCCATTAGTAGATGTTTGTAACCACTGTAGAGATGATGGTCTTTGGGCTGAAAGTGTACTTTGTCTGGAAGGCAAGTGTGATCCGTAGATCCGTAGACTTCTCTGAGAGTGTCTCATCAGACTCACTGCACAATATTTCTGATTTTTTATACTGTCATTCGTGATCAAAAATACCTAAACATCATCTTAAACAAGCTGGCCAGGTTCAGTCTTTACCTGAGAGCTGCCAGAGGTTGATCTGTAAGATCCTCTTGTCGGAACAATACTAGTGAAATGTAATACATAACTAACACAAATTCAACATCTTGGACACAGATGGAAACTGTGGAATCTTTAAATCTCAAAGAAGTCCTTCAACTTGAATTTTTTTTCCTAATCGATTATATGATTATTGGATAAATAAACTATGTGATTGTTCAGCACATAAACACCCTTTGTTAAATGTGTCCGTCAATAGACAATTCATATAAATGATACTAACTATCATCAAAGGAGTAATAACGCCTTTATTGATGAATAAATCTCTAAAAGACAGATCAAATGGAGGTTAACTAGCCATGCATGACATTAGCAGGAATTAGTCTAAAAACATCCTTGCAGGCACGCTGACTACTGTATGTGGGGTGGGAAATGATGTGGGCCATGCTCATGGAAGGACCTGCAAGGTCAAAAGCCCTGCAAAGGCCATGCAGGTTATTTTTCAGTACATAGTCTGGCAACGTTACTTCTATTTTGTATTTCTCTGTGGTTTTCTGTGGAAGTCTAAAGATATTTTTTACATGGAGGCTCTTTTAGCATGTCTGAAGAATAGTAAGATGTGGGTGGCAAGCCACCAAGGCTGTGTACACACCCGTGTGGACTGACCTCTCTGCCCAGCAAGTGTCCCTGTGAAGGCTGCCTGGTCTCACCCAGCCTGGCAGAGCAGGGGGTGGCAGATGGAGGTGACCTGAACACAGTCACACATGCAGTCTTTGAGTGTGGCTGAAAAGTTCACAGGACGTGCAGTCCTGACTTATTTCCACCCTCAATAAAATCCAGTGAGCTCCCAAAATCCATATAAGGTGTTAGATAGGAATATGAAGTATCTCTTAAAAACCTGGAGGTCTGTTTAGACAGGAATCAGCTCCACAGAGAAGGGCTTAGAAAATATTTCCCAACAGCAACAGCTGATATGAAGTAAATAAGACTTTTTCACAGGAAAGACAGTGGTGGGACAGTAACTCGGTGGAAAGGAAATATTCACAAACCACAAAATTATGTTCTGTTGTTGTCTTTGCATGCATGATGCTCTTGATCTGTATCCCAGAGGTGTTTTCCAGCTGCAGTATGGGTTTTTTTCAGCAGCTGTGGCGAAGCTGTGGGAGAATTTATGCCACTGGTGACAGCCAAACAGAATCTTCTCAGCACCTGCACCCACCACTGGACAGTGGAAAAGAAAATTGACAGCAGGTGGAGGGAGCTGTTCTTCCCTCTTTATTCAGCATTGATGAAGCCACACCTGGAGCACCATGTCCAGTTCTGGGCTCCTCAGGGCAAGAAAGACATGGACAGACTGGATAGAGTCCGAAGGTCCGTGAAGATGATTAAGGGACTGAAGCATCTTTTCCCACAGCAGAGGAGCCTCTGGTATCCCAGTGCTCTGCTGCAAAGTGTTCAGAAACAGTGCCCCATTTCCAGTAAATGCTGCTAACTCCTCTCAGCCATTTGAGAGGCCAGTGGCCTTTGCCATGGAGATATATTACAGCCAATAATAAGCAATGAGCTCTTTTCCCCACATAAGATGAAATCAATGCACATTAGAAGAGTTAGGTTGGAATTACACAGCATATTAATGACCCACTTGGTAACTACCAGTGATGAAAACTGGCAGGGCAAATTATTTCTCTGTGCAGAGAGCATTCCCAAATAGGACACTGGGGTGTCTCTAAGAGGGAATCACCGACACTACCTGAGATGTTTGTAGCTGGGACTCTGTTGCTGAGTTGGTCCTCCAGGGTACTCCAGGACTGCCAGGTGTTGGGTCAGTGGAGAGGAAATTCCATCTTCAACTGTGCAAAAATCAGCTTTCATTGTATCTCTTTCTCCACTGCCAACAGATGGAGTCTAGAGACACTACTTCCAACTATCCAGACTGTAAATTGCCATCTCAGCCGAGGGTGAGATTTGCCATGGTAGGGGTAGGATTGCCAGGGTAGGTTTGCCATGGCAGGTTTGCCATGGCTTTGCCTTCAGTGTTTAGATGCTCTCCAGTATTTTGCATGTACTTTTTGGCTAGACTCCTGCTGCCTGGAACTTGCATTCATTGCTCTTCACTCACTTAGGGCCCCAGATATGTACTGAGTGATGCCACTGGTTTGACAGCGAGCAATGCAGTTCGGGCACAGCAGCACCCTGACCACTCCCCCAGCAGATACTGCAGAGCAATGGAAAATCAGAGAAACTATGACACAGGGACATAACTCTGAAGACAGGAAAGGTGGAGCAAACCTTAATGTTAAGAAATGTAAGTAATGACTGACTCAGGGGAAAAAAACAGAAAGGTCAGCTCTTCCTCTTCTGACAGTGATAACATACAGAAAAAGCTAATTTGGAAAAATTTTGCTAGAGAATTGCTATCTGCTTCAGTGGTCTTCGAGCGTATAATGCCAGAGTGTGTTACACACTGGCTTTGCCTGCTCTGTTCCAGAATATGCAAAGTGACCCACAAATGGCCAGCTGTCTTCAGTACCAACCTGCAAAATGAAAAGCTTGTACTTTGGCTTTTCTCTGCAGTTTTAGTTCAATGCAGGCAGGCAGTTTCAAAGGAGTATCATAACATGACATTCACAAATATCAGTGAAATTTAAGTACTCAGATCCTTTATAAAACCTTCCTTGAAGGACCAGAGTGATCGGAAGTGGAGTTTAATAGACCTGGAGACTCGTATTCTGAAGTTATGTACAAACTAAACACAGCAGACAATGTTATCCCTACCTTTTTTCAGCCTTTTCATTTCAGGAGCAGGATCACAGAATTTTGAGTGTAGGTCCCACGGATAGACACCACAGGTTTTAACAACACCACTGTGCTGGCCTGCAGTAGGGTCAAAGCTGCAGAAGTCTCCGTTAATCATCTCTGCAGCCACCCTGAACATTTCTGGCTGGCACTTTGCAGGATTTTGCAGTTATGTTGTATCTGTGCAACCCCACACGTCCTCGTCACAGAGCTGTAACATTGGTCAGGCAATTCTCACTGCGGTGCCAACAGAATGTCCTGCTAACAGTGCCTCCATCTGTTTTCCTTGCCTATAATTATACCATTAATTAAAATCCAGAGCCCTGACACTTCTTTGCATCACGCAATGATAAGGGCCAAATAAAGTAAATTTAAGAGCTGGACTCTTTCTAAACTAGGTAAAACAACCTTTGCCAGAGCCAGTGGTCCTGGAGCAATCATTCCAGCTATCCTTCTACCTTCTTCCTCCTAAAAACAAGCACTTGTGCTGGTAGAAGGAATCACCCAGCTTCTCTCCTATCAAGGTCTCTCCATGTCAAGATTCACACAGTTTTACAGTGAAAAACTGAAGCACTGAGGGCTGGAATAATGCCTTTAAATCACCTGCCTTTAAATAGAAACCACATGGACATCAGCACCTCAGCTAGCCCCAGGCTCGCCTCGCAGCCTGAGAGGCACTTCCAGAGTCTGAACTGTTTTAGTATTTGTTCTCAGATTTTCAGCAACATGTTGTAGGTATTATTATGAATTGTAATAACCCAACTAATATTACTGCCAATAATACTAGGTATTGACAGGATCTAGAGAAGAAAAATGAAATAGAATAGAATAGAATAGAATAGAATAGAATAGAATAGAATAGAATAGAAACCTCTGAAAAGCATCTATCAGTTTAGTATCTCATATGAACAGCCGAATAAGGAGTTTTCTGGAAAACAGAACCCTCACACTTCAGAATCTCACCCAGAGTGAAATCCAGATCCTGATTCCTGGGATTCTGCATTTCTCTAGAAATTCAACAGTAGTTACATACTGGGATTTGGTACTCAGTTCAGATATCAGCTTTTATGATGGTACTTACCCTAAAGCAAGTGATAATGATTTTATGGTAATTATCCTCCTGCCATCTGGTAAACAACACAATACTACAACATGTGATACCATGTTTTTGCTGATCCTGACTGATCCCTCTTTGAGGCACTGTTAGCATAGACAACATTTTGTTTTCCCATAGGAGCTGCTTGGAGGACAATTAGTTAAATCCACTACTCTAATCATGTGGATTTGTTTTGGAGCAAGACAATCTCATAATACAAAATGCCTATTTCAGTTTGAGCAAGTAGATTTATTAAAGCTTTTACGCGCGCACTGTGTAGCTACCATACACAAAATTAAAATCCATCTGGAGTCAAGAGAATATACAAGCAAACTAAATACTACAATAGCAATAATATTACTAGCTCTCACATCAAGCTTGCAGTCAGTGTAATATTTTATTGTTATTCATAAGAAAATAAAATAGTACTAATACTTTCTGCTCATGGCCAGGTCCTGATACACTTACATAGCAAAGGCCATCTTTTTTTTAACAACTTCTGCGCCTGCTTTTCTTTCTGTGCTGGGAAATTCTAAGGCTGTGAAAGGCTCCAGTCATATTACACTGAGGCACAGGCTGGGACTGGCACAACCAGGGTTGACCTTAGAGCCACGAGGCTGATTCCCTGCTAGTCTGGAACCTTCAGCATCTCCAGTAGTGCCCAAGGCCACTTCCTGACTTACTGCAACCATGGCACCCCTTTGCCCTTCACAAATACTCCTCTCAGAACCTGTTACCCCGAGCCAGTAGGAGAAAAAAATGGTTCACGCAATTCTACTTGAGGATGACTTTATTCAGATTGATAAATTACAAGGTATAGTATCTAGTCCCCAAATTCAGCGTGGTGGTTCTGTTCTAATTATATTCTCTGATACCTTAATCCTCTCTTCATAGCCCAGCTAAAAATAGTTCATACACATTTTTGCTTTACCCTCAGGCCAAGAGGGAAATCCAGCCTTTAACACTAGATCCCACAGACTATCAGAATTTATTCAACCTTAAGGCTCCTGGGATATGCTTGGGAATCCATTCCCCCAAGCAAGACACTACCCCGGCAATGCTGGGGCAGATTTGCCCAATCCTCATGCTGCACACAGGGAAGTTAGCGCTGCCAAGAGACCTGGACACCTACAAAGTCTGAATGCATTGGATGTTGCCATTCCCTTCTGGACACAATGAAGTGATGTGGCCAGTCTAAGTAGCTTGTCCAAAACCACAGAAAGAATCAGTGTCGGGATTAGAAATGAAAACATTCTGCTATCTGGTTATTATCTTTACCTCCTAAATGAGAAAACTGAGACAGTGCTGGGATAAAGCCACCAGTAGCCATATTTTCACACATTTTCTGCCCTACTCGTCATGGATGTACTTCAACACAGAGTTCATCCCTACACAAATGTGCTCCTCCAAATACACCGGTATAACAGAATAGGGGGTAGACTTAGGTAAAACTTCAATAGAGGACCTCGATACACCTCTAGACAAAGATCCTACACAGCTGCTAGATAATCCCATTGGAATATAGCCACAGTTGTGTGGAAGGGTTGTACTGGTTGAATTTTGAGATGATAGAGCCATGTCCAGAGGAGTTCAGCTACTCTTAGTGTGGTGAAGAGTCAAAGACACACTGGGTGACTTTGGTGGGAGATTAGATCTGAAAGCAAAGCCAGAGAGTTTGCAAACAGCAACACCATTTATTGAGATTGCATTTGAGCTGTATGGCCATTATATTAACACAGTCCAGCAAGAAAGAAGTCAGTTCAGCCAGGCACATCTTTGAACTGCAGAATCATCAGGTCTGGGCTGTGCTGAGTTGATCTGCTGAGAAGGCTGTGCCACCAAGGGCCTTGCCTGGTGTGCTGTTTGCCCTTCCTGTGTCACTGCTGTTTTCACCTACTTCCCCTCGGGACCTGGGTGAAATATTCTCTGAAATAGCTCTGAAAAGGTGAGTGATAGCTACTAGAGAGAACTGAAAACATGACTCAGCTCCTGAAGTTAAACAAGATTTACTTTGGGACATTGTCCTAACACAGCCATGATTTGTTTGGGCATTCTGAGCCCTTATAAATTTTCTTTGCAGCATATTCAGTAGCTGTAGCCCTGATCTTCTGTATCCAATATGTTAAGCATTTTCTAGAAGTCAGGTATGAAATCTGGTTGGAGACCTGCCCCTGAAGTCTACTAAGGACCAAGTTACATTTCATTGCATATATGTTCATTTGAGTTCCTTATTATCATTTTAATATTGCCTTTAGGGAAGGATATGTGGAGAAGGAAAAAAAGAAATACAGTGCAGTATATTCATTTCCCTAATAATGTGCCACATACTTCTCCACTTGTTGTCATTTACTTAAATGTATCATCACCATATTGTTTTTATAGGGCTAATTTTTTTATTTGGGTTTCTTTCTGTCTCATTAGGCAAATTTTCTGTTCCCATCCTTTTTGTGATAATAAAAAGAATTATAAAAACAACATTAGAACCAACCCTAGTGCCTGCCTGTCAGATGCTTTCCACAGTAAAGCTGCTGCATCTGCATTTCATTTTACATCTCATATTTATTTCCTCCTGCGTTACACACAGGGTTGATGTTTGTATTCTGCTCTGAAGCAAATGACAATATGTGATTTAGAAAGAGTGGAATTAGGAAACAGATTAAAACCAAAACCAAATTATTTGGCTGAAGGGAAAAAAAAACAGTGTTGGGATTAAAATGTTCTGGAGTAACAGTTTCGAATTTTACAGGATCTCCAAAAATATTTTGGATGCTCAGATCCTAGACTGCATCCACACCCCAACCCAATGCAGCTGGCATGAAGTTTGGATTGTGCTTCACACAGATAAAATACCATTAATTTAGCAAATCTTGCTGTATTTCCTTAGCACTGAATTCAAAACCAGCGTTGAGTCTTGGTTTCAAAACACAGGAATCCGGTATAAGAATTTGACTTAATTTTAAGCCTTCGCCTATTCCTACACCAAATTACTATAGCCTTTGATTACGTAAGAAGCAAAATGTATTTTAAAATACTATGGACATTTTTGTCTTCAAAAATTTTGCTGATATTTTATTATACAGATAGGTATAAATATAGGCATAGGTGTAGAAAGTATCTTAATTTAAAGCATTTAGTTTCAAAATATACAATAAAAATATAGGTTTAATATTTTATTCATACCAAAGACTTTACACAGTTACCCAAAACTCTTATTGCCTTTCATATTAATAAGAAAAGTCATATAGATGCTTCCAGGCATTAAATATTTTATTCGTGCACAATTTTATTTGTGAGGATCCCCCTTGCAGATGAAGGCTGAAATTCTCTCTCTCCTAAATAAAAAGGAATCCTCCCCTGACCTCCAGAGATTCAGCCTTTTAGGGAAAACTGACAAACATGTTCTGAGCCAGAAAGTACAAGCTGTGAGGATAAAAACCAGTCCATGAATGAAAGTCCATGCATGAAAGAATTCCTGCATGTGGCTGTACAGCGAGGGTCAAATCCTCAGCTGGTGCACAGTGCCTCACTTCTACCTCTGCTGCAGATTTCCTTCCCAAGGCTGGTATTATACTATTATGTTCAGCACCCCATCCCAAACCCACTGAACCACGATTCAAAGTATCAAAGTGTTCAAATTACAGCATCCCACAATTTTCCCCATCTTTTCAAACACAAGATTTTACACAAAGCATCAGCTGACATAGGAAACGTGGTCCTATTTGGGCAACCTTGTTCTCCGAGCCTGCCAACTGCTTCGAGCTAAACAATCAATGCTGTCCTTCTCAACTTTTTCCTTTCCAATTAATTAATTTAAATTGACCATTAAGTCAGCAGAGTTTTTGATTGATATTTTCATTAACAACCCTCTCATGCAGACCTGTCCAACACCTAAGAAATGTATGATAATGTCCAATCTGCATGAAGGGGTCTGAACATCTCCCTTCACCTCTCAGTGCTAGTGAGTTATTACTCGAATTGTGCTTGCTGTTTCATTGAGTGTAATTTGAATACAGATTAGCTGCCCCAGTGTTCCAGAGCTTTGGCATTATCATTACTGGGGACAGTAATTTGACTGATGAACACACGGGTTATCACAAGGTCATCACCTTCACAGTATTGGAATGGTCCATCGTCCCAATTTTGGAGGGAAGGAGGCTAAACATTTCAATAGCAAAATTAAGTCCTGTAAATTAACTTGTCCGATAACTTATTGAATAAATCCTTTACTAATTAAAGAACCAATAAGACCCTTTGTTCTCAGATCTTCAAAGGCTTTATTAAAATCAATGAAGTAATATCAATTTAACAGTATTTTTTTTTGTAACAGGAATTAAGATCCTTCATCCAATTAGACTCAAATGTTCTGTATATGTAAAATGATTTTAAATGTTAGATGGCAAAAGGAAAGATACAGAGTTTATTCTGTGAAAGCAATTATCTGCCAGCCACATCTCTCAAAAGACTTGCTCTTGCTTCCTTAGCGCTCTGAAAATGCAACAGAAAAATTTCTTCATACTTCCAAACTTGTGTTTTGTGTGACAGGGGACAGTGTCACACTGAGATGCTATTGTGCTTACCCTGCTCTGGCATTTTATCCACTTTAAAAGAGCATTGAAAAATGCAACCAGAAAGAAAAGGCATAAACTGAACTAAAATACATAAGATGAAGTATAAACAACAATTTACAAACATCAGTGGGACAGGCACCTCAATTTGCTCTCTGCAGCTGAAGTAGTTCTTTGTTTACATGTGAAATGAGTGTGGTGGCCTCAAGCCAGTCTCAGCTGATCTCCACCAAACCATCTGCTTGTACACTTGGCATTATTTGCTGATCAAGACATTAGGTTTGTAATAAGTTATAGTTTAGGAGAAAAGGCATAAAGACATAAAGTGTCCAATTACATCAAGACATTATAATGTCCTATTACATCAAGTCTGGCCCCCAATAAAGGCATTAATTTTATTTTCCCAAACATAACAATTTTCATGGAAATTTTTTTTTCAAGTGTGCAGTTGCATTTAGTGTGTCTGGAAAACTTCAAGGAAAAAGGTTTTATAAATTTTTAATAAAATTTTGAAAATATTTGTTTTATTACTTTGAAAAAATGTGTTCTTTTGAAGATAAATTAAACCCTATGAAATTAAATTTTTGTGCATGCTAATAAAAATTAATAGACAAAATTTCTGTCTATTCTTATCAATAGATGAAATTACATTTAAAAATTAATGAAGAATCACAAATGTTTCAATTAGATCTTCTACAATGATAACAATAGAAATAATGTTTTGACAGAGGTGATACCCAGACATGAATATTTTAGTGAGAATAAGATGAAGAAAATGAAAATTAAGATGTGAAAAACTAAAACACACCGTTTCTGCCTGCTAAAACACATACATGAAAATTTCCTGTATGACCATTAGTATGGTAAATCAACATTTTAAAATTACTTTTGCACCTACAGGGTGAAATTTCCTTAGTATCCTAATTATAGAATTTCTTTAATTATAGAGAATATTTCTGTTTCAGTCATCCCGGAGAAACATTTTGAGGCTGGGAACTTTCTTGGGAGGTAGGAGATGAGCAGGGCACTAGACCCAAATCCTGGCAGTGCCAGCGATGCTCTCAGCACCGAGTCCTTCTGGAAAAGTGTGCCATCAATTAGTCCTGAGGAATTAAAAGATAAGGATGAGAGACATGGAGAGAGAGAAGAAATGCCTCTGTGCCCAGACCTTCAAAAATTGGCCTGGTGTTACCAGCAGGGGGATTTGAAAGTGAATTCCTGTTCAAAAGATTTTGCTGGAACTGCTTTGAAAATGCTGTCACTGAAAGCAGAACAACTTGTTGAGGTGGGCGCAAAAAAGCTTCACTACAACAGGATTCACTGATGGTTTTGTCACATCTCACTTTTAAAGCTATTCTAAATGCATCCCAATTAATCTTCCATCCCACTTCATCCTGCATTCTCACTACATATTATTTTTGACCTTCACAGCACTTTGCCAGCATTAGCTAATTAATTCTCACAATATCCCTCTGAGGACAGCAAGTAAACACCATTATCCCTCTTTTAAATGGAGCCAAAGAGGTACTGTGCAACAGCTTTTCCTGAGGCCATCATGTTTTCTTCCTTTCCTTGGTCTCTGAGCACCAAGGCAGAGCAATTAGATCCTGACCTTTTCTGTCACCTAGTTTTGGGCTTGGATCCCTGAATCACACCTTTACTGACATTACTGACCTACTTTGTCTGTGTCTAAGAAGATAAAGGGCTAAAACTCAGTAATATCCCCCATGCCAATCTTAGTCTATCTCTTTTATTTTTAAGAATATTAACAGCAATTCCTATGTGCTGCCACAGAAGAAAACAGGGAAGAAGCTCTAAAAAATACTTGCTCTGTGAATGAATTCAGTCTATGTAAATCAATTAGTCATCAAAACAATTTGACACTTGGAAAATTGAATCTTCAATTAGATGTTATCTTCCCAATATCCTTTATATCCTCCCTGGATAGAGATAACACCTTTGTTATCTCGCTGAGAATCCACCTCCCCTACTTTAGCAGAAATGATCAACTGATAGTTATAAAACCCTTGATGCTTGTCCTTGGATGAGGGAGTCCCACAGAGCCTTGAAAACATAAGAAGCCATGGGATGAAGCCAATACTACAAGCTCAATAGTGAGATTTTACAGCCTGGTTAAAGTGAGCTATTCCAGCCCTCCTGCAACACCTGTGATTTAAAGATCTCTTTACTTTGGAAGCCACTTCTGAATCCTGTTACTGGCAAGAATGGGATGAAAAAAAAGGAAGGTTTTCTTTCTCAAAGGATAGTCACCTTGTACCACCCCTTCATGCTTGGCTAAGGAAAGGGTCTTGCTTGTAGGAAAAGAGTCAAATCCAGACTGAAGAGAAGTGGCTGCAGCACACCCTAAAGTTTGACTTTGGCTTGTCATCAGGGACGTGATGTGTGGGTGAGCCCACAGGGCAAATCCAGTGTGTGCTCAGCTGTGAGGCAGAGGAAGAGGAGGATGAGCACTGAAGGAAGACTGACAGGAGGCCCCAGCTCTGTGCATCAGAGCTCTGAACCACCTTGTAGGGTGTGTTTGAGGCAACACCAGTGAAGAAATGGTGAAAATATGCATTTCTCATTAGGCTTCCAGATTTTATTGAATTTCCAATGTTCTTTATGGTGCCTTTGCTGGGACTGGAATTCTTTTTCCTATGTTAGACAATGAACATTTCTAAATGCCACATTATCTAAGACAGGAACAGAGCAATGCTGAATTAACCTCCAGACCTGCCTATCTGCTAATCCACAATGCAGCTGCTGCTCCTCTCTTGTAGCTCATTGAAGCTCCCCATTTTCTGGGGATGTCTTGGGAATTTTTGTCTATTCAGAAGTTGCTGAGTACATAGAGTCCACATTGGCACCATTCCTAGATAGCATATAAAATGCATTGATTTGCTCCAGCTCCTGGTGTGACCCTCACAGTCTTGGTTTATGTCCACTTCAGAGCGTTCTCTGAGGAACAGGACAGCAATTTGGTGCTTACTGCCCTTCTGGGATCCACCTGACCCAAGCTCTGAAACACAGGGGACATCCCATGCCATCAAAGATCAAGTCTGACTCCAGCAGTGACTTCATTTGGCTTGAGAAGAAACAACCATCTTTCAAGATGGACACGATTTATGTAAAAAAGCTGTTATTTGTGGAAAAACCGAAGAACCACTTCTCTGACACAGGCTGCTCCAGCAAACTGTCAGTGGAAATCTTGCATTTGGACTAACTCCAAAACTGGACCAGTGCATAAAGGAATTTTGGCTTGAGTCATTTACCTGAGCTAGTAAGTAGAGGTCACCTAAGGTGCAGAGAGTCTGAGTGGAAAGGAAAGAAATTCAACTATTCACTGCAATATTAAAAACTAGATAGCAGGAAAAATGTTCCTCTATGTCATACTAAAAATCAAATTTTCTCTAATCATAATCTTACTCAAGATGGTTTTCTTTTTTATAGTGCAAGGGACAATTATTTATTTTAGATTAAATTTAGATCTCAGCTGTGAGCAGTGATGTAGAGTATAACCCCTGAAAACTCGGTTGCATTTAAGAACAAAGATTATGGCTTCTTTAACCTTCAGAAACTATATTCTATTATAAACCCATGTTTGTTACCTGGTGTAAATATACTAATATCAACATCAGATAAATACAAGATGCATCAAAAGATTTAAGGCACCTGTTGTGTATTTAAAAGAATTATATCTTGTTTATGGAACAGTATAAAATGCACAACTGATTTATATAACAGCTAGTCTATTGCAGGGGAAATCTCATTTCAATCATAAATGGCAGAAGTTGATTTAAGAATTCATTCTTTAATGGGTCTGCAATGTTCAAATTTAAACTCATTCAATTCATCAGCAAAATATTCAATATGGGGCACAGGGAACTCATTTAGGCAAACAGCGACTTTTAATATAAATTTTCCAGGAGATTTCTTCATCGATTCAGCAGTTTAGTGCAAAATGATTTGTGCGATACATTCTCAAGGATCAATGCAGGCCAAGTCAATGGCTAATATAAAACAATCATCCCACCTACTACAGAGAATGTGTCAATGAACTTTGACTTCACATTGAACTGCTCCGTGGAAAGGAGAAGGAAGTCTGATAAAAATTAATCATAACTTCCCCCTCCTCCCCTTACCCTTACCCATTCTCTATCATTATTGTTTGTTTGTACTACAGCATAACTTGGAAATCTCATTTAGGACTAGAGCCCTGAACTGCTCGATTCTGCGTAAACACGTGTGAAGGTGCCACCTTTGCCCTTAAAAATGAATATCCTCAGTCCCCTGGCTGCTCTTGGTGTGAGCCATCATCTCACATGAATGTGGGGATTACAATGAGGAGCTGTCTGAGCTGCTGGAACTTGAACCAGAGAATGTCCAAGAGTTCTAACCATCAAATCTCCTCCGAACAAGGCAAAAAACCAAAAAGAACCCAACACAGCAGTGACCTTAGCAAGATTAACCTTTGTGCTCTGTGCAGTTGTCTTTTGGAGGGTCTCGGCGGTCATTTTGCAGGATCAGAGCCTGAGGAAAAGAAGTAGAACACATCTGCTTTCATTTGTTATTCTCCCTAAGTTTTAAGACTGTACCTAGAACTCTTGGGTGGGCTTCTCGTGAAGTCTGCTTGCAGCTGGTAGTAACTAAAGTCATTTAACCACCAGCTGAGCCATTTACTACATGGCCAGAGCCTTCAAGAGTGCAGCAGATTCCTGGAGAGGCGAGTAAATGGCAGTGTGGACATAACACTGCAGCTTTTAAGGTAAGTAGTGTCAGGTGGGTGAGACTGGTGTCACTGGTCCAGCCAGAAAGGCAGTGGGATAAAAGGCCAGCTGCCAAGGGGTGGGCCTCCCGGCCAACATAGAGATAATTGAACATTTGGCACTAATTTTAGGGATCCAGTGGAATATTATGGAAGGAAGTTATTAAAAAAGGTCTTGCCTAAGCTGCTTCTCAGCATGTTATGATGAAACAACATCAGAAATGATGCATATTCTGTCCTTAACTCTGGCCTCTGAAGTGTCTGGAGATAGTAGCCGTTTCAGCTGGCTGTGATTTCACAAAAACAAGTACAATTGAGCATCTTGGGCTGCTGAATTGCCTCAGCCCAAGCCTGATAAACTTAGTTTAAATTCTGTCTCTTAAAAGGTTTTATCAGTTGACTAAGTGATGCTGATCTGCATGATGATGTTGTTCATGGCTGTCTTCAGAAGCACTCTGCAGGTGGATTTTGTTGATTGCTCTGGAGTCCCTCAGTTTTTTTAAAGCATCCATTGAGCTACAGGGGCAATTTACGTACTTTTATATAAAATTACATATATTGCATAAACAACAGGTAGAGACCTATTCTTCTAAACCAAAGTCTTCTGGAGGAAGTATAGCATGGCTTCAATTAATCCCTTAGATTAAGTTCCAACATGTACCTGGAGAACAGCTGAAACATGTTTTTAGGCCTAAGACTTTCAAGTCCCAGTTTAAATGTAGTTTTGCAGAAATGGGTGAGAAGTGGAAGGGCATAGCATCATGGTGTAGAGGCATCTCTAGGCTTATTTCCCCAAATCCACCTCAGTTTTTTTAAGCTGAAGGTTTCATTCCTGAACTCCATGTCCTACTTCAGAAAACTGATGACTGAGGAAGTAGGACATTTACTAAGTTCAGACTGAAAAATCAAAAGACTGGCTACTGTTCGTAATAGATTTCTGGTAATCTGATACATTTGAAGCCTTAATATAGACTTAAATTACACTGAATGCCATATAAAGAGAAGTCAAATAAGATCAGAGTTGGATGTAAGTATTGTCAATTGTGTCAGAGACTGTCTGTACATCTTGCATCCTAATCATGCCTCCTTCAGAGAGATTTAATGACTGCAGTAAACTCTTTATCAACTATACACTGCAATTCTTCTCTAATGCTTATTGTGATATACCCAGAAACAGCACATTTCTGAAGACACCAGATGCCAACAGGAACAAAAATCCATCACTTTCAGCAGCAGAAATTTTCCTTTTTGACTGTCCCAGCTTTGGTTGGTGTTGGGGAACTATTGTCAGATTCAAAGTCAGAAAGACATTTGCATTGGAGAAAGTTTACCGTGTAAATTACAACAGCAAGAATTTCAAGGCAAAGTTTCCAATCATATTTAACTTTAATTAGGTACAGTGGACTTTACTACAAGGCCTTGCAATTTTCAGTCTTCCTATTGATTTCAATGATGTTTGGTTCTCATTTCTTAAAACATTTTCTTCCCCAGGTAAAGTTACATGGTGGGTTTTTTCAGTGTTGCTGAACAATTGGAGCACTCATTGGCTCTGAAAACCAGTTTTCATTATCCACCAAAAGACACCAAATTTCGGAGCTTTATGTTTCATATGACTATCTAAAGGATCCAAACTGTCCAATAAAAAGGGGGTCAGTAATTTTGTACTGTGTAAATTACCTCATACTTGGCACTACAAACTGCAGGCATTCCAAACCTTTTCTGCTTTGACAATCAAGAATTATCAAGGAAGTTAAATAGCAAAAACTATCATCCATCTGCTTCCCCTCAGAGTTTCACTCAATTCTTGCAATATCATGAAGAAGATGATACCAAATCTGTTACATTAGTCTTACTGTGTTTCCCTTCCCAGGCTGGGAACGCCAGTACAAAACGTTTATATGCAAACCCTGCTGTAATGAAAATCTAAGAAAATATTGATTTTATTTCCAAATTATTAATCAACTTCACAGCTGAACAAAAGTATTGTATTGCTCAGCTCAAGCAAATCCTAACATCTTTGCCTCTGGCTATGAGTCCAAGAACTGATGAAGGACGAAATGGTAAAGCGTGTACTGTATACATCTGGGGAAGATCAGTGTTCTTAAAGAATAAACATATCAGCTGTGCAGCAAGGAGAGTTTTGCAATATCCAAGCAAATAAAAAATCATAGAGGATTAAAGAATTAAAGAACGATCTGGTTTCAAGACAATAATTTCCCATGCAAACTCACTCTTCTAAGAGGGGGAAACAGAGTGAAGGATACACCAATAGGACAAATAATGGCCCCATTTGAGATAGTGCCTGAGGAAATTTGACTTTTTAAAGTATTTTTCCAGTGTATCTGTCTTCTCGCAGGAGCAGCGGTTGATAACCAAAAGGAATGGATGGGCAGAGTCCTGAGGAAGAGATCAGTTAGGGAGTTGTGCAAACAATACAGAGCTGGGTCATATAGCAGAACTAGAAATGTCAGATAGTGAGCAGGCTGCCAGATTAGCTCACCCATTTTTGCAATACTTAAAAATGTTGTATTGGTACAAACTGCACTGTGCACACCTCAAGGGAGAATGTATCAGCTGCAGCTGCCCAGATCGTACAGAATCACTGAGAGTTACCTGATACTCAGGGAATGAGAAAATCTAGATAAAGTGAAAAATAAGTGGCATGAAAGAAAAATACACACATGAATGACCCAAACCCTGTCAAAGGACACCTCGTCCCCCTTAGTTTATTTTTTATTCCAAGGTCAATTTAAAAAGCCCCACAAACTTATTCAAGAGTTAGAAATTTTGGCCTCTACCAGATAAATTCTGACTTTTCTCCTGAAAATTTTTTTCAGCCTGACAGTTGGATCCAAAAATTTGTGCTAGATCGTAATAGGAGATACGGGAATAATGCCCATCAGAATTTGGGTATTATGTTAATTATTAGCCTGAACAACAAAGACAGTGAACTTCAACCCGAAATGGAGCAAATAACGTTTCAATAAGGTGCAAACAGTAATTTAAGAGTATTTGTTACAAGATGCACCTTGTGAAGTGCTGCATACACCCCATGAGGCAGGTAAGATATCACACTGGTATTGAGTTTTTTGCAACGTCACATCCCTCATTCATTTGAATTGACCCACATTTGCTGTCTATTAAAGACCAGTTGTGTAATCTCAGCTCCTGCTTTCTTAATAAACCCACCGTTGTACAAAGCCAAGGGTGAGACAGCTGGTGGGACAGGATTGTAAAGTGATGAACATATTCACAAACTGACCAGCCCTCCTGGTAAGAGAGGGATGGCAGTCCATGTCTGCACTCTTGGGCACTTTTGTGTCTCCATCAGGACTTGCAACTCTGCCCTGCCTGAGGAAGTTCATGCTTTTTACTTTCCTGGTTCAGAAATTATCATTCCTGTGGTTCCCTCAGGTTTAGGGACAACTCAGGCCTCTACCACCACTCTACTACACTGATGCAAGTCCGTCTGAAGACCGTGTTTTTACTGTCTAAGCAGTTAAAAGTAACCAGAGTAATTCTGAAAACAGAGCTTTCGAAGTTCATATGGTATCCAAAAATCTCCTAGCAAGTGCTTTGATTTGCATCCATGTGGATTAAAAGAGAAAATTTAAAAATACGACTAAGCAAGTCAGTGGAGTATACAGGCTGTGAAAGAACTTAAATTCTGTTTAAATTCCTGCCTCTTGAAAATTTATCCCCCAACTATGTCTCACCCATCTAACACACAGATCTCATTGACAAAAATAAACAGCACAGCAATTTGCAGTATCACTCTAAATTTACATTATTTTTAGTGAATGTATGATGACAGAGTCAAGATCTGGTCTTGTGTTAAAGACTGCATAGACGCAGAGTAAAGAACAGTCTCGCCATGAAGCATTTATTCTAAACAGAGGGAACAGAGTGTTGTACTTCCAGAGGTGAAGGGGTAAAAATTAGCATTTTCCCCCTGCATTTCTAATGAAAACAAACAGCTAAGTTTCTTCCACCATTCTATTTTATTTTTGTCTCATTCTATCATTTTCTTTGCATGATCCCTGGGGAAAAAAGGTGACAACCGAATTTGTTTTCAAGTTCATTAACAAATAAATAGTTCAACAAACTGGGGCTTTTGCCAGAAGATCTCAGTTCATTGAAAATTTTCACAGGAACGGTTCAGCTTCAGCTCAAGTCAACTTTTTGCCTAAAGAAAAAAACTGAAGCAACTCCTAGGACAGGGAGCTTTGTACTGAAGCATCCCAATCATTCTGATTTTATTGCAGACACAAGCAGAGGCCAAAGCCAAATTTTGATGCCAGTTACAGGTTTCCAGCCCCACTGATTACAATATTCCTTTCATCTCATTTCAACAGGATGGAAAAAGATCTAAACTTTGCAAACTGTTGTTCTGTACCTATTGCAAAAAAAATGCCTGATTTAAAATGCAGCCACCTTTGGAGAAAACAGCATCAGATTCAACAGCAGAAAAGGCATGCACAGAAATTCCAGATAAAAAATTACTAAACCCAGACTGTGCAAACCAGTTTGCTCCCACAGTTGTGTGGAAATGAAAAGCAGCTGAAACCTTGCTCTAACCAGCACATTGTACTAGTTCTCTTTAATCTCGTTCTCCTGAGCTGCCCATCCTGTAATTGCAAACCCTTAATAAAAACAAGTGGGAATTTGGGGTGATGTCATGGGAATTGAAAGGTGGAACGATAATTAGCTGTGTTTTTACATGACATTTCTGTGATTAGCAAAGGGGGAGACATAAAATCAAGGGGAGGCATTGAAGAGGATGGAGGCAGGAGAGGGAACGGACCACGCTGAATTGTGAATCTCTACTTTTCCTTTCTAAATAAATGAAACCAATAAACTTTAATAGCGCTGGTGAATGTGCCTTACCATTGACTGAAAATCAGATTTGGTATCGATTTGATTTTCAGAATATTACTCAATCAAGCACACTTAACTGCAGAAATTTTGTATTTTTTATATCATAAAAAAACAGTGCAAGCAAATCTACCAAGCCTCCCCTCTGGCTACAAGTCTAACAACTGTTGAAGGACAAAAGATAATATATGTGAATACCATTGCCATGGTTCACTGGGTTAAAACAAACGGCCCCCATTTGACCTTTAAATTGAAGGGTTTCCTTTTATATCACTAGAGGCAAAATGCATGGACACGAGTACAACAACAACAAAAAGGGGACTCAAGCAGCTGAGCTGTATTTGATTTGAGGGATTTTTATTCATTTTTAAGGGGATATTTTTTCTTTTCCTTTGGAGGGAGGTAAACCCAAAAGTCAAATTGATGAAGAGAAATGGAATCGGAATCTGGCCTGGGTTGAATTCACTGCTGCTTGGTTGGTCACCCTGGGGGAAATGATATGTGTGCAGCTGGGATGATGAATTGGGTTTGTTTAAGTCATCATTACATTGTACTTTTTTATGGACCTCAGTATTTATAACACTTAAAGTTGATTGAGTAATGCGGGTTGCCTCGGCGTCCCTGCTGGTCAGCCGGGGTGACGGGCCTTGACAGCAAACATGAAGATATTACTGCTCCAAGACTGGTCCAGGATGTCGGGGTAATCTTAAGCAATCTGCTGCTTGCTCTTGTGTGTAATACACTGTTGAAAACTTTCCCTGTGAGTGCATATGTAGGTTTCTATGTAGGCTTCGGTATATTTGGTGAAGAGCTCAAGCAACTCAGAACTAAAACAAGAAGGCAGCTGCTTTAATTGAATTAATTTTTCTTTTCAAATTAAAATTTTTGCTTCAGAGTAGCATCCTTATAAATTGGGAACAGAGCAACTTTTAACTATATTTAATGTCTTCATTCTTTTGGACTAGTCTCCCCTCTCTGTTTTTGCTGAACTACATTCAGCTGTAATCATTGGGAGAAAATATATGACTCAGGAGCAAAGCATGTTCAAGCACCTTTTCTTGAGGAGAACAACAGTGACAACAGACTAATTATCTTTAAGCCACCAGCCCAAAAGCTTAGGTAAATGGAGATATGTAGGAATCCAAATGTAACACAGAGATCAGAAGCTCATCTATGAGAGGTGGGCATTGGTCCACCACGAATATGTGGTCATTAGTACCATATTTGAAAACACCGAGGTAAGTGTGCTGCAGCAACACACATTTCTGCTTGTGGTTATTAGCAATGTGAGGGGTTTACTGAATACAAAACAGTATCTTGTTGATTTGCATACAGTAAAACATCTTTGAACCTAAAGGCAAACCTTGAAATTCTTTATAGAACCGTCTTTGACTGGGTAGTGTTGGTAGCACGAACAAAGTCTCATTTTATTTGTATGCATATAATTAGAATTAATTCTCTAATATGTTGGTTTCTGCAGGTGAACACACATGACTACATACTTATGTCTGCACTTGTACACTATGACATGAAAGAGTCTGAAAAATTGCACTTGAAGTTTGGGAAATGCCAAACCTAACATGTCCTGGTCACTAACACACCATGACACTGTCTGTAGTAATAATCTAATTCCTTCCCCAGCAGCCCTGCCTCATTTAGCAGAAAGGGAGCAGCTGGTCAATATTGTGTTTTATTGTCATCATTTTGTGGGTGACCCTGTGATTAGTTTACTACACATTATCCTCATCCCATCCTTAGGAAAGAATTATCACCCTGCTTGCCTCTATTTAGGGTTGTTTGAATATATACAAGACCTGTGATCCTTCTGCCTGCTGCAGAGGAAGTTTGAGGGGAATTTGACCTTGAGCAGAATATAAAAGGGCGTCCTTCTACCCTGTTTTCCTTGCCAATTTCCCATCTCCACTTGCCTAAGCCAAGACCCAGTTTGAGGACTTCTGTTACCCTCCCACCTACAGGTGTCAAAACCTGTTCTCAGCTCCTCAGGACCTCAACACAGGTCTTGGCATTAGCAAAGGTCCTCCAGGTGCTGTGGAGCAAAGGTGGTGGCTGCCATACTTTGTGTAGGTGCTTTGGTGCCTAGCACAGATGCTACTGAGCAGCATCATGTCAACATGCAATGCCAAGGCAGCAAGAGAATCCTCCAGCTTGGCACATCACTGTATTTCTCTTCTTGAAGCCCTGACACCACTCAGTGTATGTCTTCCAGTTTCCATGGAATAAATCATTAGAATGGTTCCTAGATATAGCAATTCATCCTAGGAGTTTGTCTCCTAGGGAGGGATTGAATTAATACTCATATTTTCTTCATTGGTATTCAGCTTTTCAACCTTAACAGATTTTTAATACACAACTTAGGCATGAAATGCTGTTTCAAATGCCTTTCACTCCAAGCAAGAATTTTGTCAGAAGCAATCATGGTGCTATCAGTGAGACAAGGATTCCAGGTGTCAATCACAGCCATGAATGCTCATAGTAGCTATAGTTGATGATGACCACAGCAAGATTTAACAACTGAGTGGGCTGGGAAGTGCTTTTTGCACCATAACCTCATGAATACTTGCTGAAGGCCCAAGTGTTGGTAGACACAAGAACACGGGTTTCAGTTTGATGTGCTTTTGTATAGGGGAAGGTAAAAGTAGTATGCCAAGACATTTCCAGGGGCTGATTGCAGCACTGGGAGCTGCAGTGTCTTAGAAGAAGTACCTGTGAGACCTTTGATGAGAGCAGGCAGGAGACGGGAGCTTTCCTCTCCTAAGAACCTAAAATACATTCTGTGATACAATGGTGGACAGCTTCCCCTTTTGAGAAACAGTCTCCTTTTCTGGCTCCCGGGCATTTGCAGGCACACCAACCCTCCAGCCTGGGAAAGAAAAGTCATGTCCACAGCTGTACACCACTGCCCTTTTTCTAGTCACCTTGCCTGGATAATGTTCTTTCTCTACCCCTCAGCTCCTTGCCTCATCCATTATTTCCCTTCTTTATCTATTCCCAGTTTCTTCCCTACTCAAATACACTTTCTTTGAACAACTTTCAGCTTTTCTTACAGGATACCCTCTTCACATCCCTCAGCATGCTCAAGTCAACTGACTTGAGTCCATGTATTATACTGGAGGAAAAATCCGTCAGATCTTGTTCTAGCAGAGCTGAAAGAAATTGCTAGGAATGTCCTGCTCCTCTCCCCCAGTTTCAGAACGGACCTTGCCCATGAAAGTAAAAATGACTGGGTGTCCTCATCTACGGAGTTTCTACTGGCTCACAAAAATCCTTATAATGTAGCCATATTTAAGATTTTTCTGTTGAAGGCAGAGCAGACCTCACTTAATTTTCAGTCCTGTGCTTTAAACCACAATGAAGGTACATCTCCCTGCTAAACCACTAAAAAGGAACATTTTCCTACATGCAACACAGTATATTTTCCTATAATTTCACACTCAGAAGCACTTAAACTATTTTAGATTAAATGTTCCCAAAATGTATGGCCAGCAGAAACATCTAGCATGGAAATTTTCCCCTAGACCAGGTCACATTCAAAAAAATTATGAGCAATATAAAGCAAGGTCTTGTAATAAGAACTTCCAGAGAGTTGCAGAGCCAAGAAAATTAAATATAGGTGCTGTACACTGTTTGTGTGTTGTCTGTAGTTGCACACACCACAAATATGTTAGTAGAGGCCCAGAGCTCTGTAGTCCACCTGATCTAAAACAAAAACCTGGCAAGAAATTCTAGTTTCATCCTTATTGATCGGTGCTGACAGGTTACACATTTGACCTATTATGGGCCAAATTCCACTCTCCTTTACACCCGCACCAATCTTAAGAACTCTGATAATTATGAGAGTTTGCTTTGTGTGAGTATAATTTTTTTAGCAACATTTTCAAATTATGTGTGCTGCTACCCAGGGGATGGTTGCCAAAAAAAAAATCCATTGTTGGAGGAATAACACCAGGGAGTAAAGGAAGTATTTGCTCATACTTCTTTTATTATTAGGCCCTAAAGAGAAAAGAAGAAAAAGCAAAATTAAGAAAATCTTTCACTAGAATTTAGCTTGCACAGTGCCCCTTCTGTTTTCTCTCACCTCACTTCAAGTTGATGGCAAACGAAGAAACTCAAGATCACTTTTTCCTTTGCTTTTCAATTGGATCTGAACAGCAAAAAAAAGCCAAGTTGGCAATAAAAAACAATTTAAACTCTATTAGTGGTACACTCAAAATAGCTCCATCAAAAACCAGGAGGAGTTTGTTAACACACACACATCCTTTCGTGTGTTGTTTCTAGGCTTCATTAATTGCCATCTGATGTGAAACATAAGTTTAATTGAAATTTCTTACTAATCAAGTGCATTCTTCTTATGATGGTACACAACAGTCCCATGTTCTGTCCACAGTCCTTCGTGCAAAATTCAAGTGAACACTTGAAAAAGCCTATTAAACCTAATCTTTAAGTGCAGTGTGTGGTCATTTGCATTGTCACTCAATTTGTAAACAAACAGAAATACACACATACGTTCAGGGTGCAGATGCAAATTCAAAGCTTAACGAACCGGGTCCTGAAAATGATTCTTAACTGACTGGCCAGCACATGGATCGATAATAAGGCCCAGAAAGCCCTTCAATCCTGTGCTGTCATTTCAAATCCAGGCTCTAAGTGCTTATCTAAGAGGGCTGTAATTTATTGCTTTATTAAAATTTTGTGGTAGTGATAAATCCACCCTCTGAGCACAGAGGTCAGGTGGTGATACCCGGTTTGACTTTCCTGTTACATTCATGGAGATGTTTTTGCTGGGTTAGGTCAGACCCTTGGTTACTCTGATGTTGCAGCTGGAGATAAACACATTCCCTTAGCTCCATGTTCTCCATCCCAACCAATAGTGAGCTCTACTTCCAGAGCAATATTCTTAATAGAGAAAATACTGTAAGATCCTCCCTCAAGAGCAAGACAGTTTCAATATTTCATCCCAGACAAGAGCTGTAGTTGGCAGCAAATGCTCTTTGGGTTTCCTGATGCTGGTTTGGTCCTTAGACCCTCTGAATTGTAGGATAAAGGAAAAGTAAAAGGAGAGTAAAAGAATAGAGAGGGAGTGCTATAATACGGCATCAAATTTAAGGATCCCAGCTACTGGTTTCTGTTTAGTTTGGATTCTAAAAAGACTTACAAGGAAGTAGTTCTACCAGTGGATGTTTTAACTTCACTCTGGGTCTGCTTGTTTTGCTGAGGCAGAAGAGTGAGGACAGAGTCCTACTGTGACCACCTAGAATGGTCAGACTTGGAGAAAAACACTTTAATACCCTCAGATGTGTGTTCTGGTTTTTCACCATTAACTGTAAAGGCTAAAAACCAGCTAAATTCATGTTCAGAGGGAAGACCTTACTGATATTGAGGGCAACTCCTTCAGAAAGGAGTTAAGCCAATGTTATGCTTCATTTTCTTTGGACAGGAAGGACTCTGGTGAGGATCCCTACTCCACCCTGGGACAAGTGAATGCCCTTGTCCTTGCTGATGTTTATGGGAATGATGAACATGTGGCATCCCTTTGATGTAATCTAGTGTCCAGAAAACTTCTTCTTACATGAAAATCCCCAACATTATTTTGACTTTTTTTTCTGACTTATTTTGTTGAGGGTTTTTTTGGGTGGGATTTTTTTCTGGTGAAGGAATGCTGTATTATTTGCTTTCCACCTGCCAAAAGTTTCATGTATTTCCACGCTCTACTAGATAACAACCTCCTTAATGCAATCTGCAGTGCATCCTTAATACTGCTGTAAAACTGAACAGTGGGTAATGCCAACAATCAAATTTTGCAAAGTTTGTTGTAAATCATTCATGCACACGTATCCATAATCCTTCAGTTAGAGAATTCTGCCCACAAGACAATCAGTGGTGCACTGAGAGATCTTGCAAAGAGCCATGACAGGTCAAAAAGGAGGTTTTCTACCTCAAGACACGTTACCCAACAAGCTGTCTTCCCACGTAATAAGAATGTCAAAGAAGAATTTGCTTTGGCTTCCAAAATTAAAAAGAACTTATTGAAAAACAAAAGCCTTATTTCAAAGCATTTTAATTCATTTCACTTTCATGAAGTGTAAATGTTTTGCTGTGTTATGTTCAATCTATCAAATTCATTCTGCTCCTAGTTAGCAAAGTCAGTTTCACTGTCAGGTTGCAAAATGCAAACAGCTTTCTCTCCCTCTCACTGAAGGGTCTGTCCTGCCAACACTTCCCAGTATGAATGGAGAAGTTCCTTCCTCCACAAATGAAGTTCACACGTGGTTTGAGCCGGATAACTGCCAAAGTGCAAGTAAGCTTTAGCTCCTTTAGAATTAAGCAATTTGTGCAGCATATGCAGGAGATAAATGCTACCTCTGTTGCAAGAATTGTGCTTCACCTGTGTGTCATATTATGTGAAAGGCTCATCTCCACACACACAGAAAGGAGCACAGAAGTACAACGACAGGTTGAGGAACCCCAATAACCAAGAAATGAGCTTCCATCAGCCTTGTCCCAGAGCTGTCATGGGAGACATGTCAGCCCCACTCCCTAGGGATGAAACCCATCACAGTGAGTCAATGGAGCAACTCTCCAGTTATTCCCTTTAGCTGTTGGTAGCTAACTCAGAAAATTTCCAGGGACAAGACCTAAGTATTAGTTTCTGCAATTGGCTTTCCATGAACATGTGCATATGATGGTAAAATCAAATAATACCTTAGAAGTGTCTGGCTTCTAAATATATTAAGGAATCCAACACTAAAACAGCAACTTTGTGATCCGATACTATTCCCTTGCACGTATTGCTTGAAAAACTGAGATGTGGAGAGTTTCAAGCAATAATCTGATTCTATAATGTAAACACAGGCAAGAAGAAAAACATCAACTCAAGTTTTTGAACTAGGAGCCAGAAGAGTCAGCATGTATCAATGAGAAGGGCTCCTTATTCTCACTGGAAGGCACTGCTTACTAAACAAATTGGAAAATTTGACTGCTACTGCTAACTCCTCTTCTGTACTGTCAGTGTGAATTGCTCAGGGCCAAGGTCTGTGACTGAACACAGCTCTGTAACTTCTGTTGTTCACACTTTTGCTTTATAATCAGTTGGTGCAGAACACAGTGCAAACTTCTGCAGTTGAGAGCAGACTCTCACTAATTTGTAGGCACTAACAACCAGATTTGTGGAGCCATTTAACAGCTAATGAGGGAGAATATGTAATTCTCAAAACTTTCTCGACTCCTATCTTGCCTTCAAGTGATTGCATTGGTGTGAAGGATCACAGGTGATGGGGAGCAAGAAGTTGAGAAGTACTTAGACTCCAGAAGATGCAGTGGGTGCCTACCAATACACTGATGTGCAAGAATTACACTCACTGTGAAGTCTCATTGATGCCAAAAGCCTCAGATAAAGCAGATGAATGTCGTGCTCCAATTCTGCATCTGGAAACCTTTAATGGTACTGGAATGACATCAGTAGTCAGCAATGTTTTTTAAAACTATCTTATTACTTTTTTTTTTAGATCTGCTTTTTCAGTCCTGATAAGAAACTTGCTGCTAAAATACCAATTAAAATGGTTTAAGGTGATGGCTAGGCAGGTTCATTTGGATCCAGACTGAGAAGCTGGCATTATTATTTATTTCATGAAGGCTACTCAGTGAATTTACTAGCTTGAAATGCTATACTGAGGACAGCACAGACAGGAAATAGAAAATAGATCACTTACCCTATGAAAACTACATCTTATTTCTTAAAAGTCTTTCAGGTTTAATTAAATCAGGTATTATTGCTTGGATATAAGAAAGTTGTTTTTTAAATGTGCATTTTCTACTGAAAGTACAGGTTCTAAAGGAATCAACAACAGCAAAAGTCTTGATGAAATTCTAACAAACAGTTATAAATCAGTTGCTGATGATGTATATGTCACTCTTGCTTGATTGTAATATTTCTCTCTTGGTATTCTGACTGAACAAGCCAGAAAGGTATAATCAGTTAATTTTTTTCCCCCCACAAATGATGTGAAAAATCAGGGCAAGAAGCAGATCTAAAAAACTTATTGGAATTGACCCTAAATGAAAACCTGTTTAGTTCACATGCTTTCATTGGGAGTGCATCCAAGATATATGATAAGGTAATGATAATAATATGAATTCACTCTTTCTTAGCCAGGGAAAAAGACCCCATAGACTTTGTAACTACAGGGGCCTATCACCCCCACAAATTCTGCACTGTGAATGAAATGCTGTTTGCCTGTTTATGTGAAGAATGATGAAACTTTAAATGAATCATTGACCTTTCTTGAATGACATGTGACCTGTAAGATATCTGAGCTGTATATCAAGAGCAGTTCTTGAAAATTGCTGTCTGCTGACCGAAAATAAACAATAAGATATCAAATATGGTTTGAAAAAATTGACTTGGTTTAACACTGCAGGGGTGGGGGGGGAGGACTGAATTATTTTGACTCACCAGTCAGAACACATCAATTCATTTCAAATCATCCTTCATCTAGAGACTGGAAGGGTTACTTCTTGCCTTTAAAGCTGCTTATGTTTGAGCAATTGCTATTTACCAGAGTGCATGCTTTATTTAAACAATAACCAGTAGTAATAAGGAGGCTGTAAATGCTGGGATTGTTGGGATGAGATGGATTCTACAACAGGAGAGAGAACCTTTGTTCTTACAATGGGGGTATCTCTTTTGGGTTAAAAGGTTAGAAAAGAAGGGCAAATCTCTGAATGCGTGGTTTGGGTCTTTCTCCTGCTCAAAATTCAGTCATCAAAGGACAGTAAGTGGTAAAGTAATGCAAACAGAAGGTCTGAAAAGTCCAGTCTTTGTGGCAATTTGATTTATTACGGGCATGCACAGTCCCTGCTTGACTGTGGGTTAACTTCTCTCTGTAGGAAGGCAATCCTCTTTCCATCTGTTTCACCTGGCAGGACACCAGGTGTTGACCTGGGGCAGTACCCAAGCAGGCATGATGAATCAGAGATTTATAAAAAATGGTGGTCTTGCAGATTTTTTTCTCAAACCTTGGCCACTCTGGGCTCTTAACTTTTTCAGACAGTGCTTTAGTTTGCTTTTACTCTAGGCCGTGCAGCTGAGGTGAGCTGGTTTGTGTGTGTGGGCTAATCAAATAGGGATAACTTACCCCAAATTTAGATACTTCACTTAGTTAACTTAGTCTTTTTAGTCAGTGGAGAAAACCAGACTTCTCTGACAGTGACGCAGAGCAGGAAACAAGTTAAATTGTTTTGACTCAGCATCTGGAGATATCCCAGGAAGGGTTCTGGAACGGCAACTAATTAAGGTAGGTGTCTAAGCCCCATGGAAGCAACTTCACTCCTACTCATCTAAAGGGCACAGTTTAATTCCCAAATAAGCACATTTTGGTTAAATAGATGCTAGAAACTGGACTCCTCTTGGTTGAAAACACCACCAAGAAAGAAATTCCCACATTACTAAAACAGTGTTTTTCCCTGGTTAGTTTTTAATCAGCAAATTTTTGTTTGGCTCCTCCTGAGGTACACAAGCATAAACAAAGAATTGAGAATGGAGCAGTAAATACAAAGAACAAGAAAGGAGAGGAGAAGGGGAACAAAGAGACAGGCCCACAAAATGCAGTCTTCCTGAGCTACATCCAGCTGGAAAGAACAGAGCAGTAAGGAAAAGGAAGCAAGCAGTGGGCTGGGGTGACCTAGGCAGATGGTTAGGTCAAAGGCCCTCGGACCAAATATTGATGTCTTACTAGCTCAGACAATTTGTACTATCCCCTAGGAATGGATTTCCTGACTTTATGTTATTTCATTGCATGTGCTGGAATAAAAACACCCATGGGCCTCCTCTGCAGGGAAGTCAGCAAAAATCTGTCCACTTCCATGTGCATTTTAATACCTGTCAGCTGACTCAAAGCACCAAATAAAACACAAGCATTCAGAGATGACAGATGGATTTGTTGCCCTGGAGGATTTGGGATCCATAAACCAACAAATGGATTCACTCATCTGTAGAAGTTGTTTTTTCATCTGTGACAGCTATAATACAGATAACATTACTCATTCAAGGTAAAATCCAAATCAACATAAGGGCCATCCACAAATCTTGGGACACAATTTAGAAGAAAGTCTTAAAAAGCCCTTAACATAGGGTTTAATTGTCTCTGGAGCAGCGGGTGGGGCAGTGAGCTGGACCACAGACAACCACGCTGGATAATTTACATTAACAGCAGCATAAATTTCAGGAAAGGCATGTTCCTTCCAGAAAGGCCTTGAGAAGATTAGCTGCTTAACCAGCTTCATTCATGGCATTTCAATAACCTTAGAGGGCTGGACTCCTCCTGTGGCCCCACATTCGCAGTAGTGGACAACACAGGAGGAGCAGGCTTGCCAGGAGCAAATTTTCTCGATGCACTGATAAAGTAGACTAAATGCAGCTGGGAAGAACAAAGTTGTTTTCAGCTGAACTTGGCTGAAAATTTGCTTCACGATTGGGTTGAGGCTGAAAGAAAATTTGCAGATGAGTCTTTACGTCTTACACGTGCTAAAATAAATGGCAGTGCAAAACGAAGGTGAATTCCTGCTGTTCTTACTCATATGTGCCTGAATCTTCTCCCTTCAGGGCTCGCACTGTCTGGCCAGAGCAGGACAGCACAGTGAATGAGGTATAATATTAAAACTGTTTACTTTAACACAGCACATTCTTCTGTAATACAGCAGACACAAGGGATCCAGCACATGATGAGCAGAAAATACAGTGGTTCCTGCCCAGAAGAACATAAGCACATAGAGCAAAAAGTGATCTCTGGAGTCACCATAACCAAGCCCATGTAGGCACCCACGATGTAATCTGACAAACTTCTGGAACTCACTCTTAAAACTTCTTAAATTTTCGTGATACTTGTTTGTCCAGGAAGAAGCCTGTTCCAGATCCTCAGTGCTCCAATGGTCTGGGGTATCATCTGCCTGAAACAGAAACCATCTTTTTCCGATGGATTTTTACTGCACCCAGATAGGACAGGATAGTGACATTTAAACCATTACTGCAATAAAAATAATAAACAGCAGCATTAATCTTAATCAAAAAAGCATGTATTCATCTCTCACTAGCCATATAAAATATAGGTAGGGCCTGTCTGGTTTTATTTATGAACTCAGAGGTTCTGGTATTAAACTGGGCTATTAACGTGGAGCTCCGTGCTGAGGGAAAGGCAGAAGGGTGATTTTGCCAGTCCGGGGTGGGGGGAAGGGGGGGTCAGTGGGGTAGAAACAATGACCAGTAATAACCACTAATGGCTGGGCCATTAGTGCTGATGAGGCACGAACTGTCAGAGACCAGGTTCGAGTGACACGGGGAAAGGAGTCTGCACTAATTGCCCTATTCAGAAAATGTAAATGGACTGCCAGGTTACAGTGACAGCAGGGAAAAGCAGGCCGCTGGCTTCAAAGACCAAGGAAGGCACAGAAATGAGAGCTGGAAGAGGCTTCCTAGGTCTTCTCCAGCCTAACTGCCTGTTGGGCATCTGCTGCCAAAGCATCAGGAAATGGAAGCATGGCCTTTCCCCAGGGGTCCAACAGTCTTTTCATGTCATGTCAAGCCATGCCATGCCATGACATTTCAAACCCTACCCTACCCATTTCCTACTTAACCACTTGTGTGTAGCTATGATGGGCTGGCCACGACTGCCTTACCCCATCACGTACCCAATGTTTTCACATGAGCAAGTGACACACTCCTGCTGAAGTGATGGGATAGGCAAGGGCTTGGAATGACTTGCTATCCCAGAAAAAGTCACTGCCACAACTGCCTAATGCATGAATGTCCTCAGAGAATCCTTTGCCTAAGGAACCTCCATAATGGTTCTGAAACCACTTCCAGTTAATGATAAATCTTGAAATTGCAAAAAACACTGTGCTAGTGAAATGTATCAGTGTGACTACTCTGACGAAGCACAATTAGGTTCATCTCACCCGATTTTTACTTTGTAAATGTTGTATCTGTGGACCATGGGTGTTGGTCTCTTCTCCCAAGGACAAGAGCAAATGGCCTCAAGTTGCACCAGGCGAGGCTTACATTGGTTAGGAGGGAAAAAATTATCCACTGAAAGGGTTGTCAAGCATTGGGACAGGCTGCCCAGGGCAGTGCTGGAGTCACTGTCCCAGGAAGTATTTAGAAGACATGTAAATGTGGCACTTGGGGACATGGTTTAGTGATGGACTTGGCAGCGCTGGGTTAACAGTAGGTCCCTGTCGCCGTGGGTGTTCTGGATGGTGGGGTGCTGCGACCTTCCAAAGCATCTCCAGGCAAGTTAGGAAGC